>JAQHUG010000052.1:5025232-5038897 GCA_028555095.1 Dicrostonyx torquatus
GCTGTTTGTTCCATTCCCAACTGCCCAGACTCGAAATAACCACGCAGAAACTATATTATTTGCAATACTGTTTGGCCAATAGCTTAAGCATGTTTCTGGCTAACTCTTATATCCTAAACTAGCCCATTTCCGTTAAACTGTGTATTGCCATATGGCTGTGGCTTACTGGGTAAAGTTCTGTCCCAAGCGTTTGTCTGCAGTGGGGTTACATGGCATCTCCTGACTCTGCCTTCCTTCTCCCAGCTTTCAGTTTAGTTTTCCCCGCCTACCTCTATTCTGCTCTGTGCAGGCCCAAGACAGTTTCTTTATTAACCAAAGGTATTCTCAGCATACAGAGGGGAATCCTACATCAGGTATTGTATTAGAATTGTCTAATACATGAACTTTTGGGGTGCACAATTAAACCCTATTTCTAATTTGTATATTCTTTCTCTCACTTTTATTATGCAGTACACCAATAAAGTTACAGACATGGCTTCATAAAAAGACTGGGTTGGGATAGAATTCAAATTTCTATGTGACCTTTAGGGATGTGGGATGAAGACTAGGAGAAGAGTGCATGACAAGGGTTCTGTTGAAATCATTCTGCAAGCACATAGAGTAAGGTTTCTTGTAATATACTAAAGGGTCTTTAAATATTTGGTGTAGTGCTGTGTAATTTAAATGCAGGGGTTTCCACAGATATGTGACAGTTTCAGCTTTCCTTGGATCTCGGATCTCTTACAGCTGCTTTCATTGGCTTTTCTTTCATATTTCGTATCTGTTCAAGTGTCTTTGAGAATTTGATATCCCCACCTAAATGATGTCTTCTTTCTGCACACAAATGACACTATATCTTTCCCTTTCTCTTTTCTACTCTATCCTTTGTTGTATGTGCCAAGATTTTCATATTCTCTTCCTGTATATTCTTGTTTTAAATAAGGTGATTGTTTGAAGCCATTAGCAAGCACTCTGATGAAGTCACTCAGTTTGGGGCACTGGTTCTTCTCAACGAAGAATATGCTTTCAGACAGAGTGTAGAGACTCTGTATGTAATACCTGGAATTTCTACACACAGATTTTGAGTGTCGAAATGGATGCCTCTTCCATTGATCTTTCCCATCAGAGTCCATCTGAAGGCTTCTCTCTGTGAAACTTCCTTAAAATATGGTAGTTCCTTGGCTCTAATTGCTGTCTATCTCACTTGGAAAGCTCACTGAACCCACGATCCAGGGCCTATCTTGTATTTTCATGTCTTTTTTTTTTTTATCATCTCCATGACTGGCTGTGACATACCCGAAGTCACAAACTATTGCCTTCCACAGCAAGGTGCTCCATGATCTTCTATCCATGCCCTGCTGTTTTTGTTCTTCACCTTTGCTGAACACCACTATGGTCTACTGTCTGTGCTCTCTGGAAAACAGTAGACACTGTGTCACTCTGGTTCTCTGGATTTTTCTTGCCTCCAACAATGTTAAGGAGTTTGATTGGATGTGATTCATCTTCATCAAAGGGCTTCCCTGTTTTTATGTTGTTGCCAGATCCAAATGCTGGAGGCTTGTTCTTGTGGCCTCTTGTCTAGACAGTTCTGCTCCATGCTTTCTCTTTCCATCTTTTTGTGCTGTAGACAGGAGTTCTCCAAAACACCTTGGCAATCTGTGCCAACTGCACTGCTCTTATCGAAAGTGTATTTGCTTTCTCTTTTGTAAGCTTTGGTTTCCTGTAAGTTCTATACAAACTTCCAACTATACTTCTACCTCAGCAAACTCTTTTGAAATCAACAGTGTAGACAACTCTTTGAAGCTATAGTTGTCTATAGGCTCCAGAACTTTCCATGAATACCCAAATCTATAATGCTTATGTTTCCTATATAAAATACATAGAATATGTATAGAACCTACATATATCCTCCTGTATAATTTAAGTCACCATTATTTTAAAAAAATACCTATGATAAGTAAATGTTGCATAAATTGTTATATTATTTAGGGAAAAGGGAAAGAAAAAGTCTGTTCATATTCAGTAGAGAAACACCAATCCCAGCCCAATATTTTAAACTGTGGTTGATTGAATACATGGATGAGAAACCCATAAAAAAAGAATGCTGACTACTTCTTTCTTTATGGTACAGTATACAGGGATTCTGTCTTTCAACACCAAAAGACTTGTTTCTTGGAGTTGTCAACCTTGTGCAAATTGCCCATCAATGGAGAATGTTACTTCTCTCAAGGCTATGCCTCTCTCCTGGGAGAGCTGAGAGCTTGCACCTCACAACTGATAGATCTCCAAGTACAGAAGCTGGCATCCTTCCCGATACAGGACTAAGCTGAAGAGCCACCTGAACTTCAGAGCTTAGTTCCTTGGTGTGACTACATCATGGCCCAACTTCTCTCTTTATTAAACCTTGCGCTTTCTACTTTCTGCCAAGGTTTTGCAAAGCCCAGGTGGGCCTCACATTTACTAAATAACCAAGGAGAGCCTAGAATTCCTGTTCCTCTTTCTACTTCATTCAGAGCTCAGGGATTATAATACTACACCACCATATCCAGGTCCCCTTTCCTTTTCTAAGCATCATTCCTAAGAACACTCCTGACATAAACTTCCTTCATGATAATTTTACTCCCAGAATCTGCTTCATTGGGATCTCTCCCAGTCTATGCCACTAAGTCACTTCTCTCAAGACTCCTGCTTGTCTGTCACAGTACCTAGCTTGACGACACCTCCATACCTTTGCCTGACCTCTGTCTGTTGACTTCTTGCTTTTCCTTTTTACATCATGATAGCTGGCTTTCTCACTTCAAATATCTGCTCAATTATTCTCTCATCAAGTGCTGACTGAGGTTTCTGTCCCAGCCATTCAGTCCCAAAGGAACACACAAAGGTCTACATTAAGTATAAACTGGTTGGCCTAGTAGCTCAGGCTTCTTTTTAATTCTTACATATTAAATTAGCCAGCCCATTATTGTTGTCTATGTTAGCCACGTGGCTTGGTACCTTCATCAGCGAGGCAATCTCATCTTGCTTCCTCTAGATCTGGGTGACAACAGCAGACTCAATCTTTCCTCTTCCCAGGATTTTCCTCTTCTTGTCACCCCACCTCTACTTCCTGCCTGGTCATCCCACTTCTACTTCCTGCCTGGCTACTGGCCAATCAGCTTTTATTAAAAATAATCAAACAGGGCTTTAGGGTTTCTATTAGACTAAACTCCCACCCCTTAGTTCCTTAATTTATTTTCTACCTCCATTTTCACCTTTGGAAAACAGATAGTTTTCTGTTGATTATGGCCTCTGCCAAGAGTGCATATGCTCCATGAGAATATTTTGTTTATTGCTTTTCCCCCAGTCTCTGGCCCAGAGTAAAACTTGAATAAATGTTTGCAGAAACAATGAATAATGAGTGAATTCATTTTTTTTCTTGTTTTATACCTGCAAGTAAATTCTCATCTCAGGCTCCTCGCTTTTGGGTGCAGTGGGATGGCTGAGATTTGAGTAGAGAGCATATTCTGTGCTATATTCCTGACTAATTTCATTGGGTTGCTCATGGCAGGGTAGGATTCCTGGAAGGTTGCCTGGACACAGTCTTTTTCCCCAAGATACAGGAAAAAAAAATCTATTGGTTTCTTTCTTCTTTTTCTTCTTGAAAAAGAAAATAAACCAAACCTGTTCTGTGCTATATTTGAGTTGTTATATTTCAAAGCACTGGGCATTGGTTCCTGCCTACAACCTTTTTTTTAACCTTGAACTTCATCACTGCCTGTTGTGTGTGAATTATGAGGAGAAGTCCTCAGCTATCACTCACAATGGGTGATCAGCAGCCCTTGACTTGGCTTTAACCCTAGAAATCTCTCCTTCTTGGGACCAGTTAGTTATTGGTGAATTGACCTGATTTGCATGAATGTTAAGGTCACACTCACTGTACTTTTTTAATGTTATGAAATCCTTCTTCATTAGAAAAATAAACACGGACTAGGAAACAGCTCAATCAGTAAAGAGCTTGTCGTGTAAGCACAGGAACCAGAGGTGTTCCATCCCAGCACCCACATTCAAGACTGAGAATGGTAATCCTAGTGCTGGGGAGTAGAGATAGGTGGATTCCTAGAGCTTTCTGGTCAACCAGCATACTCAGCCCCAGATCCCAGTGAGAGACAAGGTGGGCAGTTCCTGAGGGGGCAACACCTGAGGTTGACTTCTGCCCTTCATATACACATGTACATACCTGCACAAGCACCCACACATGAACATGCAAACACATGCATGCACATACACAAAAAGAGCACAAAGCTTGTAACAACATTTCAGTTTAAAACAACAGAAAGGCCGGGCGGTGGCGGCGCACGCCTTTAATCACAGCACTCGGGAGGCAGAGGCAGACGGATCTCTGTGAGTTCAAGACCAGCCTGGTCTACAAGAGCTAGTTCCAGGACAGGTTCCAAAGCCACAGAGAAACCCTGTCTCGAAAAACCAAAAACAAACAAACAAACAAACAAAAACCAAACCAAACCAAAACAAAAACAAAAACAAAAAAACAACAGAAAGAAATAAGCATGTCTTAGGCTTAACAAGCTTTCCTTTTGTTTTGGCTCTCTGTTCATTTTCCCAGTTGGGAATAGAATATGAGACCTGAACATTCCTTCCCCTTGTGGATGGTTCTAATATCTGGACGATCATTATTTAGAAACATAGTTGGAAGATCCCCATCAGAGGTGACTGGGTAAATGAGCAACGATTGATTCAATTAACTGACAAAAATTGAATAGCACAGATCCAAGCCACCTTGTCTGAACACAGCATCTCCTGTTCATGGAAGCAACCACCAGCGTGGTAGTTCTTTCCTAACACAAAAGTTAGGAGTCAGTGCCTACCACAGTCCAGAAGGTGGCGACATAGACATTTAAGGGACTGTTGACGGGTAGGTAGTCATTTGTGAGAAAAATCCTTAATTGAAGGGCATTGCAGCAGAAGCCACAGCCTCTCTGTGACCCACAGGTTGTACCCCCTCGAAGGTCAGGCCATTCACAGTATGCCTGTTTCTTTTTGCCATCCTGTATAGTAGGGAGAAAATGGTATGGTATTTTGAAATACTGCACTTGCCATTTGTAAGTTCAGTGGCCCTGAGAATGGCACTTCACCTTAGTTTTGTTCAATATAACTTAGGATGAATAAGAACTCTGCCACTGGGATCTGAGGAGTCAATGAAATAATGAGCCTTAAGTAGTTTTTGTATTATTGCAACGGCGTAGCTCTGTGCACTAGAAAAGGGCACTCACTGTTCAGGGTGAGGCAGCCCCTCAGACAGACATGGTGGGTTCAGAGTAGGCTAGGCCTGTGCTTCCAATAGCTCGGAGTCAACTGCTCATGTAGCAGGCTTTGTTCTCTTCTCCCTTAACCTGGTGATCCTGTGGGCCTGGAGTTTTCTGATTACTCCAATGTGTTAGCACGGTTGTTATCTTTCAAAGGAGGTGACAGGTTTGGGTGCCATGTCACTCTTCTGGAAGAAACCGAAAGAGAGGTGATTATGATGATTTAAGCCTTACCAAAAAAAAAAAAGCATAAATTGAAAAAAAGATTTCTTGAATATCTGAACTAGAAGCTTACCTGATTGGAAAATCGGATTTCTGACCCTCTAGGTTGGTGAAATTCCTGGATAACTTAGGGTGTCTAAACTGTGGGTTCCCATGAATGATGGCTATGAACAGCACTGCTCCAGCAGCAGGGACATGTTGCTATGGCAACCTGAAGCTAGAAGTTCCTCCAAGGCTTAGAAAGGCTGTCATTTAGATCCATGCACTTGGGGAGTTTAATGAAAACAGACACTTGTCATTTTTCTAGCAGCCTTCCAACATTCTATATGTTTAAAATATATCCACAGAAGGAAAAGCCTGCGGTTAAGTTTAGCTGTTTATTTTAAGAGAATTCCCCTGTGTGGCTTTGACAGGGCAGATATTTTTCCCCTCTCCACACTAAAGGAGAAAAGCAAGGCCCTCCAGTGTTGAGCAGAAATGCGATTAGGAGAGTCACTTATGTGGTTCAGGTAACTTTATGTGAGGTAAAGGAGCCTCAGCCCTGCATTCTTGCTTCATTGGGGTGGGAGGCAATCACCCTTCATGTTCACACACCTCGAGCTGATCTCCTACAGCTCTTTGAAATGGCACACCCACACTGACTGATAGGTACGTTCCATTAATGGGGCAGCTTGGAAAAGAAAACTTTATTAGACATCAATCTTTCCAAATGTCAGACACTAAAGAGAAAGAAATCATAATCTTTTGCTGAGACTGACTCGCTGTCTGAGGCTGGCTGCTGAGATCCGACTCTCACTGAGAACACAAATCAATAGTCAGTGTAGAAACCACAGTTGGAAACAGGAGCTTATTCCAAGACTGGTTATGACTACTTGTTTCCAGTGGAATATGTGCAAGTGTGTGTGTGTGTGTGTGTGTGTGTGTGTGTGTGCGCACGCGCACACGCGCACAAGAATGTGTCTATCTGTTTGTTTATGTTCACCCAAACCTGACACTTTTATATTGCAATTTGCAGAAAAAAGCCCTACTTCTTACCTTGGATATGACAGTCTGCGAGACGGGGACAATTTTCAAAGGGGGCTGAAACCTGGTAATGTCAGGTATGTTCTAACAGCTGAAGGCATCTATTTAATCGAGTCCTTCTTTGCTTAACAAAATACTCAGTCAAATGACAATTGAAAATTCAGTCCGCTGAAACGAGAACCCATGACTGGTGCCTCCTTGAGGTCTGGGTGCAGGGCATCCTGCTCTCTTTAGTTTCCTTTTAAATGTCAGTTCGTAAGTAGGGCAACAGAAAGTTGAATGTTGTTCTCCCAGTTAAGCTTAGTTCATATAAATATAGGAAACTTAGCTTCATTTGGTTCTCAGCAATATTTGAAAATTGCGTTTTACAGTTGGGTCTGATTGCATCTGCTAATTATCACATCTCTGCTTGTGGCAGAGAAGCTAGCAATATTGGTAGGCAAAGGCACAGATATTGTTTGCCCTCGCTGATTGAATGGAGAGGCAAGAATAAAACAGTTCCCCAACGTCTCTACGTTATGTGGCCCCAGATGAAGATTATTCTGAGAAATCCCTTCTTTGTCTATCTTACAGTAATTGTGGTAATTAGCACACTGAAAACAAAAAGCACAAAGATGGAGTCAGAGCTTGTCCTAGTCTGCTTTTTCCTCTGATTCTGAACATTGCAAACCAGCGGTTTCTGGAGTAATTTTCAATCAATGCATTAAGATAGGCTGTGTGGCACCATGCATGACCAGAACATAGGCGTTGCCACTAACTGACCATTTAATCTTGGGGAAGTCACTCATGCAGTTTGGCTTTTGACTTCATTATCTGTCAAACTAATTGAGTACGAGGTTTCTTTTTGTTTCTCCGAGTTTGAAACCTGCCGTGTGGCCTGGAAAGAGCACCTTCCTGTTTGTGAAGAACTCCCGCTGCTGTTTGGGCAGCATCTGTGCACAGCTTTCCAGCCCAGCCATGAGTGTTTGGAGGACTAGGATTCATGTTCGGCTGCCCCAGCATGCTCACTCTCGTCTCTCAAGCCAACAGCAAACAATGCAGAGCATGCAATCTAATATATTCCATTAAATGTTCTTGCATAAAAAAACATGAATGGGTCTTCTGTTGTTATGTACAAGACCCATAGCATTTGGCTTTTTTTTTTTTTGTTGTTGTTGTTGTTTGGTTTGGTTTTGTTTGGATAGTTCTTTTTAATATAATTTTTAAAAGAGAAAACCAACTCTCTTTTTCCATTTTACATACCAATTCCAGTTCCCACTCCCTCCTCTCCTCCCATTCCCTCCTCCCACCCTGCACCACACTGCCCATCTACTTCTCAGAGAGGGTAAGGCACATTGCTTTGGGGAAGGTTCAAGGCCCTCCCTACTATATCTAGGCTGAGCAAGGTAGACATCCAAAGAGAAGGGGTTCCCAAAAAGCCAGTACAAGCAGTAGGGATAAATCCTGGAGCCACTACCAGTGGCCTTGCCGTCTGCCCCAGCCGTAAAACTATCACCCACATTCAGAGGGTCTAGTTTGGTCTGATGCTGGCTCCTTCCCTGTTCAGCTGGAGTTGGTGAGCTCCCATTAGGTCAGGTGAACTGTTTCAGTGGGACTCATAGCATTGTAAAGCTGGGAAGTGGTAGAAGCTTAGGTTCTCTTAAATTTTGTGCTTTACGACTTGATATGTAGCTCAAAATCAGAACTTTGAACAGAACAAAGGCTTGGTCACCTTTTCTAAAAGCTTTATTAATGACAATAATTTTACAGGGAAAATTACTCCTCTCTGGGCAATGCCTCATCTGATGTAATGCTCTCTGCAGAAGACAAAATTACAGCAATTATGATCTTGATCTTGCCTGTGACCCCAGAATTGACCTTTGGAAGGAACCTGGCTGGGTTATGCCTGTTATCTTGACAAGGAGAATGGCTGCTTCCAGAATTGCTTTGGGACCCTATACTGTCAACATGAATTCGCAGTTAGTAATCTTGCCATGTTTCCCAGATTGGGCACACATAAGCTTGAGCACATCTGGCTCTCGGGTTTCCACTGTTATTTAGAGAGCTGGATACTCCAAGCACTTATTTTCTTCAACTCAATTCTCATCATAATCCATCAACATCACAGTGTTTTTATTCTCCATTTCTTTTTATATGATTCTATTAGTTGGGAGACAACTGAGCGATATTTTCCTTTCCTCTGGCCTTGTCTCATCATTGCTTTTGCTCAAAACCAAGGATTATATACCTTTTGCCTGATAAGAATTTATCGTGTAACCAACAATTTCCTTAGCTCAGTTTTCTCCATTGAGCTTCTTTAGGGAAGGAACGACAGCAGCTCTTTCTGTTCTATGCAAATGACATTTATAATCTGTTCCTACATTGGAAGCCAGGGATGCCGTTCTTAAATCACAGAGGATACCTTTGAAGTTAGCTGCTGTTCACTCAGAGCTTCTGGTGTCTGTGTTCTCTCAAAGATGCATGTGATGTCTTTGAACTGAGAGTGAGTGATGCTTCCAAGCCCTAGGGAATGTGGCCCTGATTGTCTCATATGGGGTGACCCAGCTGAACTGGACTTTTGAGTGTGTAAGGGCATCAAACCTTGGAGACGGTTGTTTTCCGTCTGCAGGTGAAATTAACTCTCCCTGTTGTTAAGGAGCCAGCAGAGCTGAGTGAGCTCATGGAGAGGTGGGATGCTTGCCTGCTTTAGGCACATTTGTGATTCATAGGTTTGATTTTCCTCTGTTTGGGAAGTCTCGCTCACTGATTCGAGGCCCGGATGGCAGGACATCTCTGTTGTCTATTTAGGTCATATGAGGAATGGAGGCATGGTAATTTCTCCCGTACAACCTTTCCCTCTGCCACAGCAGCAGAGAAAAATGTGATAAAGTACCAGTCTTTCAGTTTAATTTGACAAAACAGTCTTTGAGAGTCTGCTGCACTGGGGCTGGTGAGCTGAATAAGAGATGTGACAGTGCCTGTGCCTGCGACTCCATAACGAACCTGGAAGTGTTCTTTCTTTTTCTTCAGGGACTTGGCTAGTTGGGAAAAGGCAGAGATGAGGAGGGAACTGAGGAGCTTCCCCAAGCTAAGCATTGTGGGCTTTTCCTTTCAGAAGGTTGCCAATGTTACCCGTGCTGCAGCCAGTGATCTGTGTTGTGGGTGTAAAGGAGTATAGCTAGGGGCCAAGCTGTTCCTTAAAACTCAACAGATAGCACCCAGAACTGCTGCATGACTTATTCATGCCGACACGGTCCTGCTCCTGGTCAGGGGGACTGAGTCCAGATCTTGTTTCCAGAAGTAAGGGCCGATGTAATCTCTGAATACAATCAATAGTTTGCCCAAAGAGGTAAGCATTATGTTATCCTCCCCTTTATTTCTCTTAGCTTCAGAAATAACAAACAACTGAAGCATTTTGTTGGTTTCTTTGCTTGCTTTTGTCTGCTGAAACAGGGCCTCACTCTACAGTTCTGGTTGTTACAGAACTAGCAGAGATCTGCCTGTCTCTGTCACCCTATACTGCTATTAAAGGCTTGTGCTGCCAGGCCAGGCTGGCTTAGCTTTTTGTCTGTTTGTTTCTATCTTTTACAGTGCACAGTTGTCTTTCCTGGTTCCTTCTCTTTTTCTGAGCTTTTAATTCTGTAATGCTCCAGGCTCAGGGTTGGATTCGCTCTTGCTGTCACAGTCACCCTTTTATTGAGTCTCATGGCCTTAGATGACATCCTCAGCCTGACAGCTCACTAGTGTTCCCCTCTGCTGACACCTCCCTCCTGAACTGCAGACTCAAGCATCTAGCAAGCTGCTCAGTGTCTGCTCTTGGACTCCTCCCACTCAGTGGGGTCCAAACTCAAAGGCCTCTTCCCACCTGCTCCTTCTATAGTTTCCTGATCCCTACAGGTAGGCAATCTGTTCTCTGGATCCTCAAAGGAAGGAGTCTCAACATCCAGCCTCCTAGCTTTCTCTCATAGATATCTATTCTGTCTGGAAAGGCTGCTTGCTCTCCCTTCAGTATCCTGCTGCAATCCAGCTCTTCCTACCACTTTCTGTTGTTGCTGGCAAGCCATCCACATATCCAGCCTGGATTATCCCCAGAACTTTCTAACTGCTCTTAGACCTGACCCTCTTATAGAAATTTCAACACTGTAGCCACAATGATTAGAAGCACTTATGCCAGATGACCTTAAGATGGAACAATTTCATTCACAGTGAAAAGCCAGAGTCTCAAACCTTGTGGGCTCAATAGTGCCCACTCCATTCCTTTGTCCTCTCTGGTCTGGACACCGACTCCCATGGAGGCTGGATAAAAACACAGTGGAAACTACAGGGGAATGGTAAGGCAAGTGAGCCCCTCACAGTGAGTCTGGTTGAAGCCTCTTGCCAGCTGAGACCCCGAGTCCACCCCGACTAACATTTGCCTTGGAGGTTGACGACATAGCCTTGGCATTCTTTTTGTATATAAACATCTTATGTTAAAATAGCAATGAAGCAGGCTTAAGGCTTAAGCCCGTGTGGCATTCGAGAATGTCTGGGAATCACAGTGAGACTGTTTGCAGTGGGGATGCTCGACCTTCCCACATCCCCGTGGCCCGAGCTTTACTTTCCTTGTAATCCTGTCAGGTGCACCTCAGGAAATAGCTTGTGAGCTCTTCTAAATTCCTTAGCAACTTTTTGAAGTTAAATAAGCTCAAAATCAGTGTATGACTGTGGTAAAGGCAGTGTATTGTGGTTCCTTCAGAAGGCTGCCCCCTTCCTCCTTCTTTGAGACTCCCATCTTGCCACCAGCTCTTGGATATGCCTTACTTCCTTACCTTACAACCTTTATGTTCAAAATATTTATTGACATTTTTTTAAAAAAAATTTTATTTAAGCCGGGCAGTATTGGCACACAACTTTAATCCCAGCACTCAGGGGGCAGAGGCAGGCAGATCTCTGTGAGTTTGAGGCCAGCCTGGTCAACAATGGCTAGTTCCAGGACAGGTACTAAAGCTACAGAGAAACCTGCCTTGAAAAACCAAATAAATAAATAAAATTTTATTTAATTTTAGTGTTTTATTTATATTGAAAATAGATTTTTCTCTTATACAATATATCCTGATGACAGTTTCCCCTCCCTCCATTCCTCCCAGCTGCCCCCCCCCCACCTCTCCTCTCTTGGGGCAGATTCACTCTCCCTTACAGAGACTGAAGCGGCAAGCATGGGGGGGGGGAAGTGTGGGTCTGCCTGAGGTCCTCTGTGTATGTTATGGCTGTCAGCTTGGTGATTCTGTGGGACTCCTAATCGTGGGAGTGGGTGTGTCTCTGACTCTTGCCTGCCCTTGGGACTCCTCCTCCTATTGGGTTGCCTTGTGTAGTCTTCTTTATGAGGGCTTTTGCCTTGTCTTACTGCATCTAGTGTTGTCTGTCCTGTTAGGCTGTGTTTCCTTAGAGGCCTGCTCTTTTCTATATCTCTCAACTTCCAACTCAACTTCATACCACCTCATCCTGAAATGCCTTTCTGTGCCGAAGCCACAAACCCCGTTTTACATGAGTCAAGGTCACTAAGGAGATGAAGGAATTCTTGGCAGTGGTGTGGGTGACAGAGTGCAGCTGTACGCCCATCACTGCCACCACCACCAGATACTTAGAGTATCTGGATTGTCCTTTCTGCTCTGCTCCAATTGTCTGAATGCCTGCCCACTTCCCATGTTTCCCTATGGTCTGTAATGAAAGATTACATTCTTTCTTTCTTTATTTTACATTTGACCTGAGGTTTACCCCCTCCTCTCCTGCCAGTTCCTCCTTGCACCTCCCCTCTGCCTCACGGCTTTCTCTGCTCCTTCATTTCTATTCAGAAAAGGGCAGACCTCTAATGGATAGCAACAAAACAAGGCATATCAAGTTGCAGTAAAACTAAGCACCTCCCCTTGTATTAAGGCTGGGCAAGGCAACCCAATATGAGGAACAGGGTTCCAAAAGCCAGCAAAAGAGTCAGAAACAACCCCTGCTCCCACTGTTAGGAGTCCCACAAGAAAAACAAGCTACACAGCTGTAGCATATATGCAGAGGCCCTAGGTTAGTTTCATGCAGGTTCTCTGGATGTCCATTCAGTCCAAGTTAGCTAGTTATGTGGATTTTCCTGTGGTGCCCTTGACCCGCTTGGCTCCTACAGTCCTTCCTCAGAGTTCCCTGATCTCTGCCTAACATTTGGCTGTGGGTCTCAGCATCTGTTTCCATCAGTTGCTGGATGAAGCCTCTCTGATGACAGTTGGACTAGGCAACAATCTATGAGTATAGCAGAATAGCATTACACATCATTACATTAACATTTATTTCTTCTGTCATGTTTGGTACTATCCTAGGTCTCTGGCTGTGCCATCAGCCTCTGGGTTCTGGCATTCCAGGCAGTGTCTGGAGTCAGCTAATCTCATGGCATGAGACTGAGGCTGGAACAGTCATTTGTTGGCCACTCCCATAACCTCTGTGCCATCCTTATCCCAGGACATCCCATAGGTAAGACAGATGGTAGGTCAACAATTCTTTTCCTGGTTTGGTGTCCTAGTCTCTCAACCGGAAGTCTTGCCTGGTCATAGGAGGTGGCCAGTTCAGACTATGTATCGCTTCGATTACTTGGAGTCTTAGCTAGGGTCATCCTTGTAGATTCCTGGGAATTTCTCTCATGTTAGGTTTCTACCTAACCCCTTTCCAGTCCTCTCTTTCAGTACAATCTGCCTCCATCCCTCTTCACCTGATCCCTCATGTTCCCATACCCACCTACCCCCACTTCACTCATGAATATCTTCTATTTCCCCCTGTCAGGGAGATCTGAGTATGTATCCCCCCCACAATGAGCCCTCTTGTTACCCAGCCTCTCTGAGTCTGTGGATTGTAGCATAGTTATCCTTTACTTTATAGTTTTTATTCACTTATAAATTAGTATATACCATGTTTTTCTTTCTGGGTCTGAGTTATCTCATTCAGGATAATTTTTCTCTAGTTTCATCTATTTCCCTGTAAATTTCACGATGTCATTGTTTCTAATAGATTAGTAATACTCCATTGTGTAAAATCGCCACATTTTCTTTTCCATTCTCTAGTTGATGAACATCTAGAGTATTTTTTTTCCCAGAACATCTAGGTTCTGGATACTATGAATAAAGCTTCTATGAACAAAGTTGAGCAAGTG
>JAQHUG010000052.1:5052143-5066114 GCA_028555095.1 Dicrostonyx torquatus
TAATGCTATGCATTAGAGACCTAATCTTCAGGGAGAAGGCTTAAAGTCAGTTTTGCTCAGTTCCTACAAGCCCTGTGGCCAAAGTGTGTGGTCTCTTCAGCAAAAGGGCCTTACCTTCAAGTTCTGGGAGGCAACCGAGGGCAATGTCAGTAGCCTGTATTGTATTCTGAAGATGTTTGGAGCACCTGCCCTACAACTTGAAGGAATGTGTTCCATGCCTGGCACTGCTTCCTCCCCCCACCCCCTCTGTTGGTGTTTGGCTCTTAGGGGGAGAATTCTTAGTGTGATTGTTTATACCATTCTATTTTAATTAATATCCTACACCCAACACCCCTTCCTCAGCAGGCATTCATTCATAATTATCCACATCTTGTTCAACCTTTCCTTTATAACTATAAAGATTGGCTCTATCCAATTTATTAGGCTCTTAACTCTTCTAATAGCTTGTTGTTTTATCTTCCTTCAACACTCCTATATCTACAAGAGCATAAAGTCAATGTGAAATATTTGCTGGCATTGTCCATTATTGCATTACAATGATATTGAAAAGAATCTAAAAATGTCAAAAAACTTGATACATCTGTTTACTGTGTGTGCATGTGTGTGTGTGTGTGTGTGTGTGTGTGTGTATTCTCATACACTATACAATTCAAAGTTTCAAATTGGAAGGTAGTAGCCAGTGAATTCTTAACTTGCCTATGATTTTTCACCTGTGGATGTACATTGTACATATGTTAGATGCAGTTTTAGAAAGGACATTGGTTAGTTCTGCCCACTTGCCAAAGGCTCCAGAGAAAATAGATCCTCAAATATATTTTGGGGAAAGCCAACTTATTGGTAAACATCAAACTTTGTCCCTCTTAGGAATTCCTGGGCATTTCATTCTTCATATAAACTGGGGGCTATTTCATCTCTGACATCTTAGTTCTGTCTGTTTAAGATAAGTGACTCTATCACTGAAATATGCCATTTTAGTAGGCCACCTGAAGTCACAGCAGTTGTCTTTGCTGGCATTATCAGTGTTGTGTAAAAGCTGCCTTTATCACATACTTCACTGCAGAGGCGTGTGAACATTCGTCATCTTGGAACATAGCTTCCCGTATCTTGTCCATTTCTTTGTGTAAAACACTAACATGGTATGCACTCAAGGGTTGACCTATTAAAGTCAGATCCATATTTACTGTAATAATAAATCAAGTTTATGAAATAGTATTAGCCTCAACCCTGCTGTATGAATAAGGTGTACTTTGCTGTTAGTGTAAATTCTCATAACTGATAGGTATCCTTAACAGGAGAAATCTGTTCTGCCTATATCTACTTTTTGGGAGGAAAGAGAGACAGAAAGATGTGTGGGTTAATAGCTTTGCAAAATAAAAGAACAGAGAGAAAACAGCAGGCTCTTCCTACATTCCCTTTCTGGTTTTCCTGTGAAAAAGTATCTGTGATTCCTGGTGATTCTTTTAAGATTGGGAGATTAAAGATTGTGTTATAGATGTTGCAGCCTCAATTAGTGAAATTGACAAGAAAATAATTATCTCTTTATATTGAATGACAGGAAAACAAAACTGAGGGAACGTTGCCACTATGATGGCACAGGATCACATCTTAGTTTGTCTTACTTGACTCAACTGATTAGCTCCCGGGCAAGTTTTGTTTGGCATTTGAGTCATGAATATTCTAAATTCTTAATTTTCTTATAAGCTATGAAAAGCAACCTACAATCAAGGACCTGAACAAGCAGTGAAATTTAGATTCCAGGAACCAATTCTCTTTAATTTGCTATTTTTCACACTTGTATTTCCTGATCAAAGAGAGGCACTTTCATTATTTTATTTCTTAATTTTCTTAAGAAAAGAAGATGTGTACACTTCAATTTCATAATGTTAAGCCTAAAATACTCCTTCTACCGATATTGCCTTTCATAACAGAATCATTTACCAAAACAGCCAGTGCTTCTGATAAACACAGGTGTCTGCCAAGTGCTTCTCGCTCATAAATACCCTTTGACTGGCAGGGGCAGTTCTCCAGTGAGTCAGCACTGCCATCCTCCAGAGGGGTGGAATTTCCACTGAGTGCCTATGGGCACTTGATCCTGTGCTATAGATGGGCCCTAATATCCTCCTCTGGTCTCTGACTGCATTTGTCCATTGGTCAGTCATTCTGTGTTACTTCCAAGAACCTTATCAATCAAAGGAGTAGCTTATACTTTTCTCCCTCGCACAAAGAAGGACTTCCTTTTTGTTTCCTGCATGCCAAGCCTTAAGGAACTTGAAGGAAGTCATGCCTTGCTATCATTCTTCCTGAGCAGACAATACATCTCTGAAAATAAACTTGAACACTGAGGGCATTGTTGTCTTCTACAGGATGGCCTTCCTCAATGTTTCTTAAGTTTTCTTGAAAATAATTTTGGTCCGTGCGGAGTAGGAGGAAGACAATGTTTCCCAATGACTAATGGAATTTTTTTTCCATTATTCAGTAAGTTCAACTGTCTTAGAGTTCCTATTGCAGTGAAGAGACACCATGACCACAGTAACTCATACAAAGAAAAGCATTTAATCGGGGTGGCTTACAGTTCAGAAGTTTAGTTCATTGTCATCATGGCAGGAAGCATAACAGCATAAAGGCAGACATGGTGGTGGAGAAGGAACCAAGAGTTCTACATCTAGATCAGCAAGCTGCGGGAAGGAAGAGTGCCGCACTGTGCCTGACTAGAGCATCTGATATGACAAAGCCCATCTCCACTGACACACTTCTTCCTCCAACAAGGCCACACCTCCTCCAACAAGGCCACACCTCCTAACAGTTCCACTATTTATGGACCTATGGGGGCCATTTTTATTCGAACTACAACAAGCCCATGTAACTATAAACTTTGCATAACTAGGTTCAGAAACTGAGAGGGTCATATTTGTCAATATTTCCTGCAGAGATGGGAAAGATTCTGGTTGTGTGGTTCTTCAGACTAGTAAGGCAAATCCAAATGAGTAAGTCAGTAAATCAATAAGGCAGTGAAGCATGAGTTGTCTTCCTTGTACTTCTAGCTAGACTGGACAATTAGGTAGACCTCAGGAACATACAGAGGACCCATTATGATCAGCAGGCTCTGTCCTTTCCAGTAAGAGTGTAGACTTTCCATAAGATTGAGGCAGGAGGATAGGCAGAGTGAGGTCCAGAAGGCCTTACACAAAAGCTTCATCCTTGGCCTGTGAAAAGAAAAAGTTGGCAAGGAGGAAGATAGGAAGCCCTCCCCCAAAGCCTGCTAAATCCATCCATTGGCCAGAGACACATGGGAGTGTCTAAAGTTGACCTATGAGTCATGATAATACTGAGACACACATCTCTAGGTGGGAATTTAAGGTGTTAATGAGATATGTGATACATGAGTTTGTATATAGAATAACATGTAACATTTTAAATATCTGAAAGAAACCCCGTCCTTTGAAAATGATCCCCAAAGCATTTGTTATGACTGGAATCCCCAAGTGTTAATGCAATAGAGCCTTGGAGCTGGTAAGCATCTCTTCACTTCATTGTCTCTCCTCCCTTTGGCATATATTTTCTTTTTAATCCTTTTAAAGAATCTGTGTCTTTGGGTTGTTTTGGTTTTGATTTTGCTTTCTAAAGACAGGGATAGCCCTGGCTGTCCTGGAACTTGCTCTATAGAACAGGCTGACCTTAAACTCATAGAGATCTGCTTGCCTAAGATTAAAGGTAAGCCCCATTATGCCCAGCACATTATTTACTTTTGTGCCTATGTGTGTATATGTATGTGAGCACATGCATGTGCATACCGTGGCATACACATGGCTTGTGGGTATAAGAAGACAAAGGTTGTAGAGTAGGCAACCTTTTACTATGTGGTGCCCAGGGATCAAGCTCAGGTTCTCAGACTTGATGGCAAACACCTTAACCAGCTGAGCTATTGCACTGGGCCATGAGTTTATATCTTTCTTAATAAATGTTCTCCTCTCCTGCTGCAGCTGTGTGTTTCTTATTTCCGTGTTCAGGAATGTAAAGATTTGAAACCAGCATCAAGACTTTGGGAAAACTATGTACCATCTCTGCCATAAATCCAAAATCAGTTCCCAGAGCTGGAGTAATAGGGAAAGTATTCGGAGTTAAAGGAATGCTTTGTTGAACCACTCCAAATTCTACGCATTCATTATTATAATTGTATTTCTATTGTATGTTTAGGTACTTGTGCTCAGTCTGTGTAGATGGATATCCACTTAGCTCAGGTTATTAATTATATTCCCATGAAAATGACTTTTATTCTATCTGTAATATCATTATTAGCAATGCTGCATTTTCAAACATTTTCATTTTATTTGTTATATTGTAATATGTATTTTAATTTTGTAAATTAATACATTTTTATGTATGTGGGTGTGGAGGAGGTATGTGGATGCTTGCTTTGTCCATTTAACAGCTGAGATCAGGGGTCAACATCATTTACTTTTTTAGTTGTTTGTTTTCTGCCTTATTTTCTGAGACAGCAGCTTTCAAAATATTTTTGAGTAATATCTTGAAGTAGAATGATGATACATGTTTAGTCTGCTATAAAACTGTCTAACAGTCTCACACATTACTTGGTCATTTTATGTGACTATCAGTAGTGAATGACTACACCATGGGTCCTAGACTCTTGATAACAGTCAGTCCTTTAGGTTTGCATTCTCTTTCTAGTAAGTGTATAGTGCTATCTTACTATATTTTGAATTGCTTTTCCCTAATGACTACCCATGTAGAGTTAATGACTATGATTGATGTGGACTTTCTTGTCATTGTGCATCATTTATTGGTGAGCTATCTATTCACATATTTGGTACATTATAAAAAATGTTTAACTATTTTTCTTGGCTTTGGGTCTGATATATTTTGGCTACAAGTTATTTTTCAGTAATAATGTAAAAATAATTCTCCCAGTTTGCAGTTTGTCTTTTTAGTATTTTAACAGTCTTTTGATGAGAAGGAAGTTTTCACTTTGATGAAGCCTAATTTATCTTTATCTTTTAAGTTTGTATTGTGTTTAATCCAAGTTCACAAATGGTTTTCTTTCATATTTTCACTTGGAATTTTCTTTCTTTTGTTGAAAATAGGTTTTTAATATAACATATTCTAATTATACTTTTCCACTCCCACAAATACCCCCAGGTCCTAAACCACCTACTGCTCACAAAGAAAAATTTAGTTATCTCCATTGGATTTTCACTGGATATACAAACCATTCTTAAGGACAGGCCCCATGACCAACACAAAATCAACTCAAAGGTATTTTTGGACATTCTTTGCCTCATTCAGAAATTTTATAGTTTTGGACCATATTTGTGAAAATTTTAAAGTTAGTTTTCATACAAAGTGAGAGGATGGATTTACTTTCTCACCCCCATCTCTCAGTGTGCACATGATCATCTAGAAATCCCATTTGTTCCTCGTCATCTTTGTCAAAAATTGAATGTGTGTGCATGTGTGTTTCCACTATCTTGTTTTGATTTGTTTTAATTTTGAGCCATGTTCTTGCTATGTAGTCCAAGCTGATCTCAGATTCAAAGCCAGCCCCTTGTTTTAACATCTGGAATGCTAGGGTCATAGGAGGTGCAACCATACCCTGTATGAATACATTTCTAGACCCAAGGGTATAACCGATTGCTGTCTCTACCTAACTTTGCTATTTCTTGTAGATTATTGGCCAGTTTATGTTCACTGCACTTCCATATGAACTTTTAAAATAGCTTTCAATTTAAATTCTTTAGCAGCCTGTTGGAATTTTTAGGGGAACACATGAAATCAATAGATTAATTTAAAGCAAACTTATATTTTAGGAATATTGAATATCCCATCCAAGACAGTATATCACACAGCTATTTAGATTTTTAGTTTTACTTGGCCATATTTCATAATTTTCCATGTGTATATTTTATAGGTTTTTAAAAATATTTATTCCTAATAACTTCAAACTTATGATTTACCAAATATCTTGTATTTCAATCTCTTTTGTTGTGTTAAAACATATAATACAATGGACTTTTAGAAAGTAGTTACTTTTTATCCTGAAATGCTGTTTAACTCTTTGGTTTTAGAATCTTTGTTAGAGATACATAGAATATAAATCACATTACTGGTGAATAAAGACTATTTTACCTCTTATTTTCTAATTGGGATGATGTTTATTTTTCTTAAGATATCCCTCTAACTACAACCTACTACCAATGATGAATAGAAGAACTTTACAAACAGTGACAGTTTTGTTTCTTACTGATTTACATGCTTTTATTCATTTCAAGTCCTTGTTTCATTGGCTACAATACCCCAGCAGTGTGTTGAGAAGTCATGTGTAGGGTGTTTTAGAATAGGTTTTGTCTTTCACCTGGAGTAACTTATTTTCTTGTCCAGCTTTTAACATCTTGATTCTGTTTTGTCTTCTCTTTGACTTTTTTTTTTTTTTTTTTTTTTTTTGGTTTTTCGAGACAGGGTTTCTCTGTAGCTTTGGAGCCTGCACTTTTCTTTGACTTTTTAGGGACAGATGCCAATGCCTTTTCTGCATTCATTAGGATGATTTTTAGAATTCTATTATGATATTGAATTATACTGACTGCTCTGAAACAAAAGCAGGTTTTGAATTCTGGAGATAAATCTTACTTGCTCATTAAAGTCTTTTCTGTTTGTACAACATTGTGTTCGCTTACAAGATTTGGTAATAATATAACTAGTTATATTGGTGTACAACTTTTGTTTTCATTATAATGCCTGTAGCTTTGACGATCATAAAGAGGGGTGATGCTATTAAATATGCTAGGAAATATTCTCTTTCATTTAATTTTTTTGTAAATTTTTGTGTAGGATTGTTTGGATTTCTTGAAGAACTGATAAAGTTTGTGATAGCATCAAGGTGTTGGTTGTTTACTGTGAAAGTTTATTTTTAATTCCTTATAAATCAACTTCTTAATATAGAGTCTTTCAATATTTATTTACTACTCATTTAATACAGGAACAATATGAATGGTGTCCCTTTTATGTTTTTAAGAAAGCGTTAAGTAGTGTTGTCCTTTGGTGCCTCACTACAGGTATATCTCAGTAGTGGATGTTAGTTTTATTGATGTCTCTAGGTAACTTGAAGATGTTTTAGTGATTTTTTTTTAAAATCACATAATTTGTTTCTCCCAAACTCACTTGCCTTCTGTCTTTTATTTACTTCGACTTTATTTTGTTTTGGTTTTCATACTGTTTTTTTTAGTTTTAAAATATTTTATTTATTCTTTTAAAACAACCTTTTCTATTTTACATGCCAATTGCAGTTCCCACGCCTTCCCTTCCTCTTTTCTTTTCACCCCACCCCCATTCACCCCTCAGAGAGGGTAAGACATCCCATGGGGAGTCAACAAAATCTGACACAGCACTTTGAGGTAGGACCAAGGCCCTCCCCTGTATGTCAAGGTTGAGCAAGGAACCCATCCCAAAAGAATTGGCTCTAAAATGTCAGCTCAAGCATGAGGGACCTGGTTTCACAGCCAGTGGCTCCACAGAGTGCCCAAGGCACAACAATCACCCACATTCAGAAGGACTAGTTTCATCCTATGTAGATTCCTCTGCTGTCAGTCAGGATTCAGTGAGCTCCCACTAGCTCAGGTCATCTGTTTCTGTGGGTATTCACATCATGGTCTTGACCCCTTTGCTCATAATATATCTCTTCTACGGGTCTCTGGGAGCTCAGCTCAGTGATTAACTGTGGCTCTCTGCATCTGCTTTCATCAGTTGCTTGATGAAGGTTCTATGATGACAATTAAGGTAGTTGTCAGTCTGATTATAGGGGAAGGCCACTATTGCTTATGGACTTAGCTGGGGTCATCCTTGTGGATTACTGGGACTTTTCATGGTTCTAGGTTTCACATTAGCCCTTGATGAGTCCTTCAATCTCTTTCCTTGCTCTCCCTCTCTGAAACAACCTAGATGCCCCTCAGTCAAAGAGTGGATGAAGAAAATGTAAAGTACACTTTCACAATGGAGTATTGCTCAGTGGCCAAAAAATGATATCTTGAAAATTGTAGATATAGGGATGGAACTAGAAAATCATCCTGAGTGAGGTAACCCAGACTCAGAAAGACAAACATGCTATGTCTTCATTCATAAGTGGATATCAGACACCAAGCAAGGGATAACCAGCCTATATAGTTCATGACCCCAGAGAGACTAGGTAATAAGGTAAACCCTAAGAGAGACATACATGAATTCCTCTAGAATGGGGAAATAAACAAGACCTCCTGAGGAAATTGGAAGCATGGGGAGGGGGAAGAAGGGAGGACAGAAGGGGAGGTGGGAAGAAAACATGAGGGAGAGGGATGGTCAAGATGGGGTTTTTACACATTTTTAAGGCAAAAGTTATACTCATCAAATCAAGAACTTTTTCATTTAAATGTCAATATTTGATGATATATTGCCCATCAAAACATTAGTTTCAATAGTGTCATATATATTATTATATAACACTTAAAAACCAGAACTTTGTTGTGCATCTTTAAGATACACAATATGATGTTATGGGAGTCATGTGGGTTGCTAAATGGTTACTAGAGTGAAATAAATCAAAATATTCACTATCTCCAATTTACCCTCTATTGTGGTCCAGAACAGATAAAACCATTATTTAATAGCTGATCTAAATTGAATTTGACATTATTATCAACAATTTTCAGACTGCAATATAGATCAGTAGATTTCTTTGTTATCTACAGTACCATGTTGTATTTTTTGATCTCTAGTTACTGCTTTTCTCATAACTAACACTATGATAAATATTGTCCTCTTCTCTACCTCTGCATATCTTAAATTTTTATTAAGTCTGCGTACAAGCAAGATAGAAGATTTTTTTTCTGGCCTAGATTGTTTCACATGGTATACTATTCTCTTGTCATATCCATGTTGTGGCGAATAATACCTTATTCCTCCATGGCTGGATAATATTACCTCACACACATAAATAAACATATATTGTATATTTAGTTATATATCATAGTTTCTTTATCCATTTATTTGTCAGTAGATAGGTAGGTTGCTTCCATGTATTTGGTAGTGCTTGTGACACCAAACTAATCCTGGCAATGCAGACACCTTTATAAGGTTATGACTTTGTTTTGTTGATGGCTAAGAAAAGTGATAGATAGGCTATATGATGTAGAAGTTTTGTTTTTAAGTTTTGTAGACACTTCTATGCTGTTTTGATGTTTTGTTGGTATCATCGTTTAGTGCCCTAAGTTCTTGGTTTGATTTCTTCTTTGACCCATGTATTATTTAGAAGATTCATTCAGTGAAAAAAAATTGAGTAAAACAGAGAGTTAACACAATAGAGGAATAGAGGATTTACTGTTTTCCTGATGTGGCTTTCCCCTCTGTATGCTGTGATTACCATAAATGAATAATAAAAAAAAAACCTGCCTTGGCCTGTTGATAAGGCAGAACTTAGGTATGCAGGGAAAACAAAGATGAATGCTGGGAGAAAGGAGGTGGAATCAAAGAGAAGCCCTGTAGCCCCACTGGAGAAAGACATAACTTTACCTGGTAAACCACAGCCACGTGGCAATACACAGATTACTAGGTTCAATTCATATCTAAGAGTTAGCCAAAAAGAAGCTATAGCTAATGGGCCAACCAGTAATTTAAATAATATAGTTTCTGTGGATTATTTCAGGGCTGAGCAGCCAGAGACAAGTGGCCTTTCTCCTACATTTCTTCTGAAAATTTGGGCAGTCAGACAGTAAATGAATATGAAATTGTAATATTCTACATGTTCTGGTAATATTATGTTGCTAAAACTTTTCCAGAAAGGCAGCTTTGCCATAAAGTAAGAAAAATATGAAACAGGTGAGGTTCTTCCTAAGTTAGAACACTGATCAGATCACTAACACATGCAGAACAGAACCAGAGAGGAAGTGATGGGTGTAACATGAGGGGCCTGTCTGTTGGGGTTTCTGTCCCGCCCAGTACCCCACAGCCAGCAAGCCCCAAAGAAAATCACACAGAGACTCTACATTAGGTTATACACTGATTGGCCCATTATCTCAGGCTTCTTACTAGCTCCCATAAGTTATATTAACCCATTGTTCCCATCCATGACAGGCACATGGCCGGTACCTTTTCTCAGCTGGGACAGGAATACATGCTGCTTCCTTGGAGATCTGCGCAGGAATGCCAGGGAAGCTTCCTGCTTCCCAATTTCTTCTGTTCTCCTTGCTCCACCTACTTCCTGTCTGGTTTTCCCGCCTATACTTCCTGCCAGGCCAATCAGCATTTATTTAAAACATGATTGACAGAATTGTCCCGCACCAGATGGGGATGATGACCAATAAGAAATAGGCATCTCTGGTTGATAATGAAGAAGAAACCAGGTGAAAGAGTGACAGTCCTAGGGGCAAGAGCACTCAATATTTTAAGCTCTGACCTTATTCTTTTATGAGTCTTTATTCAGAGAAATTCTTCTCTCAACCAAAAGAGAAAGAGACATTTAGACTAAGAAACTGGAAAGCTTTACTATAGAGAAGTGTGTCAATTGCTGACCTAAAAAATTAGCACACAGATTCTAATGTAGGCAAATGGAAGGGAGAAATCATAGGAAAGAAGTGTAGATTATAGAAAATGAGACTCAATATTGCTAATGGAACAAGGACATCTCAAAACTGAAGCTAAAGAAAATGTAATACAGCCCTCTACTGAATGGTAAATATATTCAGATAAGCATTTGATTTTAAATCTAAAATTTTAAGTCCAATTTAAAACATGGGGGGAAATGAAGCTAAACTATTAAAAGAATTAACAAAATGAAACTGATTGCATCTGGAAAGAACCTGAGGTAAAAAGACAGACATCTAAGGAAGGAAAAAGTGACACATTCTTAAAGGTCAAGAGAATGAGGTACTAACACAAAGGACAGTGAATGCTGAAGAAGGGATCAAAGAAATTATCAAAAATATATAAGGAGAAAAAGCAACTCAGAATACAAAATATATAACACTAGAATTTCTAAAGAAGACTAAATAATAAATCAAATATTTAAAACTATAATAAAATACATCTAGATATAAATGTTTGGAAAATGGACCAGGAATGAGCAACTTTGATAGACCACAGTGAAACCTACATGTTAAAAGTAAAGGAAGAAAATATCTTCAGGGCCTTTAGGCAAGAAAGTCCATACAGGCAATGAAAGGTAGAGATTCTGTTTGTTATCCAGCTGCTTTCCCAACACCTAGAAATTTAACAAGCAAAAGTGACAACTGAAAACCAAGAACCTATTATCCATAGAGAGCATTTTCCAAGTTCCCATACAATGGAAAGCTATCTTCACTTTTTGTAAGTTGAGAAAATGCTGTTCTCATATTCCTTTCCTGAAGAATCTGCGCGGGAAGATCTCGGTCTGCACAGGAATCACCCTGGTGCTGCTTTTTCTGGCTTGCAGCTCAAATTGACATTGAGAAATGTGACCATAGGACAGTCCAACCAGGCAAAGGCATTTTTCTAGGTAGAAGTTGGCTGCATAAGAACAGCTTATAATCTTCAAAGGCAAATTGAAAATATGTCGCTCATTTCTTTAGCAAGGTGTGTTCTCCCTGAATTCCTTCTAGAGTGATGGGTACTGAAGACATTAGCCAATCTAGCATCAGCAATGGATTTTGGCACAGGAAGTGACATCTCCCTATGAAAATTACAGGACAGAATTTAGGAACTTGAGTCACATATGCAGGAGCAGACTCTATACAAGGGAAAGATCAAAGACGGTTTGATGTTCCAACTGTTCCAGCCTCTTCACTTAGGAATTCAAACCTCCATTAGTTGCCAAAGACAATGTTCCATACCCTTCCATATCATGTTACATTTATGGGAAGGAGTGTTCATTGAGATCACAGTGAGCTGACATAGGACTACCATATGAGTCCGTTGCAGGAGATAATTGGAAATAGACACCTGAATCAGTTTGGGGTCCTTCCTTTTGACATAAACTCTAGCTACACAAAGGTGTCATTGTGCCAGCAGTGTCAACATCATTAGGACCTTGTTAGAAATGAGAATATGCTTGCATGTGTAAGGTATATATACTTTTACATTATCTGGGGAACTTTCTAGAGAGGGAGATTTGGGTTCAGAAGTCTTGCATTGGCACCTGAGAGTCTGCATTTCTAACAGGCTCTCAAGGGCCCTCAGTGTGACTGATCTGGTATTCTACCAGATTCATGTTCTCTTGATAAGTCCTTCTTGACAGGCCCTGGGAAACTAGTGTTTTAATTTTTTCTGAAAATTTAAAACAAGAACAATACGACTTCATCACTGTGAGGCATGATGAAAGCACCACACTAGACCACTTCACTGGTAGAAAAGACTGTTTACTGGGGGATAAATTGCCATGCTGTCTCAGAGAGTAGAGAACTCAATGGGCAGAGCCTTTTCACTTTACTGGGGCAGGTGGCAGCCAGAGATGCTGTGCAGACCAGATCACCTTGACAGTTAATGTTGGTACTTTGAACTGATGCAGGCTGTTAGGGTTAATGGGCAACCAGATGCTCTTCACTGAAGGGAGTTGTTGTAGACAGAGAAGGGAAGCAGTAGCTCTCCTAACAAACATAAACTGACCTGGTTGGATTTCCAAGAATTTTAAGGTTTCTATTTACCATGTAAGAGCTCTTCTGTTTACCCAGTAAGAATTAGGCCCACCCAGTTCAAGTTCAGGTCATCATCTTAGAATATTGTCGGTAACCTTGCCATTTTGGGGTCCTGCTTTGTGGCCATGCTATCAGTCATTACAGAGAATCTCTTCTGAGCACCTAGGACCTGGTATTGTCTGCCATGATCGTTTACTACTAGAATTTCCCCTATAGACATTATATGAAAGCCCACAGGGTCATGAATTATGATTGCTAATAATTTCTTACACTTTCTAATGATACTTCATTCTCTATATAGATTCAGATGTGTTGGCTCTTAAAATATATATGAAATTGCTTTGTACATCTCTAGGACAAAAATAGTCATGGGTGATTCAATAAATAAAAGGACAAGTAAGCGATGAAAAAAGTCCTATATTATAAATCACATGAGGGCTTCCTTATTTTTACTATTTTTTAAAATGTATTTTGTTAAGTGTTATTATTTTTTTTGTATTTGATATATGTATGTAGGTGCATGCATGTTTCTGGGCACACATGATGGTTTTGTTTTCCATTCTGCATTTACTTGGGCTTCAGGAACCTAACTATTGCAAAGACAGAAAGAAGGAAGTAGCTTCAGTAATCCATAAATGAAATGGAAAGTCCTGAAATATATATCATGTGCCATTAGACAGACTGAGAAGGTCATATTTATATGTGTATTTAGAAATACACACACACACACACACACACACACACACACACACACACACACTTAAGACCAATTCGTGACCAAAAGGGCCATGAATTTGAAAGATTAAAGAAGGGTTTATGGGGGGCTTGGAGAGAGGAAGCAGAAGAAGTTATAATATAATCTCAACAATACAAAAAATAGCTTTTAAAAGATATCAAAAACATAGAGACAAGGACTGGTAACACAAGAAGAAGAAATTGGTCACACATATGTTTGTGATGAGATGATCAATTCTTAACCAAAGATTCCCTCTCAAGGTGGTGCCAAGCTCCTAGGTTCCAGGTCCTTTACAGTGACAGTTAGGATTTTTCTCCACTGCTGTCCAATTCTCTGCAACTGTGAAAACTGAGAGCTTGACTCTCTGTATTTCAGCTGTCATGTTTTTCAGAAGCTACTTTTGTTTTTCTTCAGGTTGCTTGGCATCTGTCGGGGACCGTCGCCCCAACATAGAAACTAATGTTTTTCCCCAAATGTGTCCCCGGAGACGCGTGGAAAGAAACAGGCTTTCACACCATTACAGCTTAAAAGGCCGCTTCAGACTTGTCCTATTCTTCAGCGTGGCCTTGTGTTTATTATATCTCCCTAAAA
>JAQHUG010000052.1:5086886-5104336 GCA_028555095.1 Dicrostonyx torquatus
GTTTAAGCCCTCTCAGGGTTTATATGGATTTAGTTCACCACATTGGCATAGGAAGCAATTGTAGAGGACAATGCCCCTATCCTAAAAATGTTTGTCCTTAGGGTTGAGAACAAGGTTCAGGGACTGTTGACTATTACTTGTATCAGGTAGACGGTTGGGGTTAAAACTATTTTTGTTATAAAAAAACGGCATAATAATAGTGGGTAAAAGAGTGAATACTTTTAAACTATTATTTAAGGATAATTCACATTGTTATAGTTTTGTATACTGATACAGGGTCAAATTATATTTGTTATTTCTATTTACAATATTTGTACACCTATGCAAAGTTATTCTGTTAGATTGCATATATGCATGCTTCTACCTATGTTAAGGACATTTTGTATATTGATAACAACTTTTAGGTTTTATTTTCGTATTGCATTATGTATTACTCCTACCTATAATCAAGTTACTTGTACATTGTTTACATTTTGAGGTCATTGTCCTCATTTGTTGTACTTTTGTTTACAGATTATTTAATATTCTGGCATGAAGTTTTACTCTTAAGTTATCTAGATATTAAATATTATAGGTCAATAGTTGTTCTTATTTACTGTAGATCAATTTACTGTCAGATCAATTAGGTTCTTTATATACATAGAGATTGCATTCTGTCTAGGTAGGTAATCTTCAACCACTTCGAGGATCTGTAGAACACAGCATTTAAAGAACTTAGGGTTCTGTTGACATGAGTCATGATTGCTCCTGACAGCACCGATCTACTCCAGAGAGAACATTGAGCACCAAAGACATTCCACTTGGAGTTTGTTTTCTTCTTGGCACAATTGACCTTTGAGCAAGGAAATGCCCATACCTCAATCACTGACAAAGTACATTGTATCCCAAAATAGATAAGCAGGACACAAGGAAAAAGACTGTCAAATCTTGCCAAGACAAAGTAAGATAGTTCTGAAACAATTCCTGCCTCTAAAATTGGTCTGTCAGTTACACTAGGCCTTAGCCAGAGCTGGTTGCTTCAACATTGCAAATGAGACTTTGGGTGATTGCTCAGGTAGCTAATTTTCTCTTTCATATATTGTTCACTTTAGAAGCTGCTTGATTGTACTTCTTGCCGGCTCAAGTAATATTATCTCCCTTCTCAGACCTTCGATGGGGTTGAAGATTAGATAGTTATAGTTACCAACCTCTTACGATGTATCCAAGCCATTTCCAATACATGACTTAGACTCTGTAGGACAGAATTTTATTAAAACATTTAGCATGCATTCCTTACTTAATATTGTTTATGCTTGTTGTAATTCTACTCTAATACTAAAGTGAACAATATATGACAGAGAAAATTAGCTACCTGAGCAATCACCCAAAGTGTATATAGTTTTGTATTGGGTTTGGAACTCTCTTAAACAAAAGGGGGAGGTTCTGTGGGAGCACATTCTGCTACTTCAGCCAATAGCATTTAAGATACCAGACCACTTGGGTGTGGTCTCTTATACTGTAAACACAGTTGTAAAGTGTGTGCTCACTTTCTTGCTTCTGGCTCTCGCTTTTGGTTGCTGGATTCTGTTTCTGTTCCCTAGGACAGTGTTATGTAGGACAGTGATCTGTGAAATTCCCTTAAATAAATAACCCTTTATTATTCAAATTCTGAACTAGTGTAGGATTATTTTGGGACTTCCTCCTTCAATGTAGCTTAGATAATTTTAAAAGAGATTCTGTTGGAGACAAATGTACTTGACTAATGACCCATGAGATATTCCTTGTGCTCTTATGAGGTAATGAATACTTGATACAGATAAAGCCATTTATCAATATATTCTTAGGACAATGTATCAGGCAAAGAAATAGTAGATTAAGACCTTGTGTGCAGTTCTGTGGCTACAGTTCAGTTTGGATCAATCTGTGCTCACTGTAAAGCAAAACCAGTGATTTTATTAGCCATGCCACAGTTCCAGAGTAAATCCTCATCTAGAAGCCACTGCCTTTATTAATCTTTTTCCTTCCCTTATCATGACTCTGTCCACACTGTCTTCACCTCTGTTCCAGAAAACTTCCCATAAGAAAAACCTAGGTCATGCTGAAGAGATAGAATCATTTTGATTTTATCACTTCTCTTCCAGCCTTTGTCTTCATGCTTTTCACCATTCATCAAGGTACTGATGGTCCTTCTGAATTAAACATGGTTTTAATCTTAAAAAGCTCCAAGGAAACATCAGAGTTAATTAAAGAAAGTGATATTGTAGCCTCTGACAGAAAGAAACTCATCAAAGGTATTGTTAAGAGGGATCTCAAATCATCAAAGCAGAACCATTCTCTTCCTAACTGCTTTCTGTTTCAGCTTTTTATGGCACTGGTTGTTCTGGGAACTCTGAGTATCTGCTCAGGAAGTCCAGGTTGAATACTTGGAGATAAACATTGGCTTTAACAGAATGTCTATGGAGAAGAAGACCAAGCATCCCTCAAGGGAAAGTATTTATGTTTTTAATTAAGAAATTATTCACTGTAATAGCATTTTATCCAAATGTTGTCCTGTAGAACGTTTGCTCTCTGATGTAGGGAGATAACTTTCATATCTTTGGTTTCCAATACAAATTCACCTGTGGGCTCTCTGCAAAGTTCTTTGTTAGATTTCACTGCTTATGTCTCTTGACAAGATCTGTCATTGAAAACCAAACCATTAAACAGACAGATTCAATTGTGGGGTGTGTGTGTGTGTGTGTGTGTGTGTGTGTGTGTGCGCGCGCGCGCGCTCTCTCTCTCTCTCATGCACATGCGTGTGTGGTTCAAGTTGGCAATTAATTTCATATTGCTTGAACTGAGCACCCTTTTGCTGTTCTTCCAAGACTATGAGATTGACCAAGTTTGCTTCCAGCCTCTTGTAACATACTTAGGTTCACTTCTTGCCCACTCCATGCTTTGGTTTTTCTATCAGCAGTCACTCTGTGACCATGTACTCTTTGAGTGACACCTAAATTTCCTTTCTTTACATATTCTTGCTTGCTTCACAATTCAACATCAACCTTTAACCAACACTTTTCAAGTCTTACTTTCTTTGAATAATTTTCAAAATAAGGTCTGTAAAACAATTATTTCTATGCTGTAAACACTATTTTAGTCAGTTTCTGCTAAGAGTCATGTGACCTCTGCCACAGCAACTCTGTCATGGAACCACAAAAGAACCAGATATAATACATGAATGGACATCACTGTATGTCAATAAACCTTTTGTGGAAGCCCACAGTAACTCTATTTCCCTCTTGACTCAAGGTCAGAGAATTCAAGCTTGTCAAAGCCAAATAATAGGGATGTTTAGCCAAAGATACCACAGCTAGAAGTCTTGCTTCTCAAGGTCATATAACAGGATGTTTTGAGTATTAAGGAGGTAATTACACTTGTTTGTTTCTTGTGTCATTGGTAAGGAAGTCTTTTGCCCTCCCTTTTGTTTTGGGTATATAAGAACAAAAGAAACCTAGGCTGCTAAAGTATTCACTGGAAGCCCTCCCAACTTTATCTTTTGTCATTTGTCTGTTTCTTTCTTAATTCTCATTCCCCTTTAGGTGTGTTTGAACAAGTCAGCTGGTCCAGACCCTTTAATTATAAAAGCCATGTGAAGCCGCCCTATTCCTTAAATCCTATCACTTTGGAGGCAGAGGCAGGCAGATTTCTGTGAGTTTGAGGCCAGCTTGGTCTACAGAGTGAGTGCTAGGACAGGCTCCAAAGTTACACAAAGAAGCCCTATCTTGAAAAATAAAAACAAAACAAAAAAGTAATAAAAAACAACAAAAATATAAATCATATAGTGACCAAGTTAGCCTTTAGGCCACAGTTAACTGCCCTACATAAATCAATACTTCTCTGTTTTTCCCGTTTCTGTTATGTGTTGGAAAAATTACATGCTTTGGTCTCTAGACTTTCTTCCAGCCTGAGTTTGACTCATTGCATATTACCTTCTGTGGTTATATATGGTGCATTTAAAGGCATAATAAAGCTTAGTTTTGATTTTTGTTGGCAAACTAATTCAAATATGATATATACATCTCTTAGGATATTTATAACTGTTAATGACCATTCTCAGACCCATTATTTCATTAACACTGTGAAAAAAGGTCTTTTATAGAGACATAATTCCTTCATGATTATTTCACTAGTTGGATGATTTCCCCAAAGGGAACTTGTCCTTCATCATCTATTTTCTTATCTGAACAGACAATTTGAATATGAAAGTATTTGATTAGCTCCTACTCACTGGTTTTTCAAAACAGTGAGTTATACTTAATATGATAAGACATGGACTGAAGTAGGAATTGCTTTCTTAAGTATGGAAGACTCTTGTATTAAAGAATATTTTAAGGAACTGGAACAGTGGCTCAGTAGTTAAGAGCACTCACTGACAACTCCTGCATAGGACCCAGGTTCAATTCCCAGCAACCACAAGGTAGCTTTTAACTTCTCTGTGCCTCTAGTTCCAGTGAATCTGATGCCTTCTTCTGACCTAAACAGGCACCAGGCTTGAACAGGGTACATAGACATACATGTGAACAAAACCATATACATATGATAGCAATAAATAAAAACTCAAAATAATTTTGAAGAAGAACATTTTAAGTGTCTTTATCCATTAAATTGCCCTGCCATTGATGGTTTGAAGAAATTTCTGGAAAGTGAACCCTTTCCCCTTCACAGTCTCTCATTTGGTTCACATTAGCTCTCTTTCAGGTATGAGGGAATACTCAGTTCAGTTTGTCTTCTCTTGTTATAGACTTGGAATAATCCAGGAGTCCTGGCTCTTTTTAATGTGAACTGTTAATGAGAGATGACAGCATTGACTGTATGGAGATGGTTTTTACGTTTGGCCTCTATGTGTAGGGTTTATATTTTAATAAACAAAGCCATAAAACATTATTTGAGAGTTTAAATAACCATAGGCTCATTCTTCTCTATGAATCTATCGTCTCAGTTTTACGTATTTGGTTGATTTTTTTCTTTTGTCTTGGTCAAACACTTGAGTAGATAGTTAACTGCTGAATTGACTGCCCAAAGGGTAAAAGTGATCAGAGCTTTCAGTGGTCTCCAGGGATCCCCTTTGATGCTTTTTTGTTTGTATTGTTTTGTTTGGGCTTTTTATTTGTTTATTGCATTTGGCATTCTCACCAACAATTTCCAAGAATATCTATTTCTACATAGATATCTTAAACATGTTAATACTTTGGAATTTTGTCAGTTAGATTGAGAAATGTTATATATGTAGATTTATCTTCAGATCAACTTGAGTGGGGTGGATCTTTTCATTGTTTAAGAAATATATATTTCGTCTGAACTAGTTTTTAGTGTCTTTCTTTTTACTGTGAAGTTTCCTTCTCTATTTTTAGAAAGTTTTTATACATTAAGGACAATTATTCTTTGCTGTATAAATTGTAAAGTTGCTTGTCATTTATCTTTTGGAATTTCTTGTACTTAACTTGCCATCCATCTACTTATTTTTATATTAATGAGGTCAAATACATGTACCTCTTCTCTTAGAGAATTTTAATATTTGTCTTAATGAAAAGTTTTATCTCATCTTGGATTACAGATTAATTCACTCATAGTTTTAAATCATCTAAAGAATTTCTTTTCGTTGTTTTTTTAGGGTTCAATTTCTTTTTTAAAGTTATTTATTTATTTACTTAATGTGCATTGGTGCTTTGCCTACGTGTAAGTCTGTGTGAGGGTGCTGGATCCCCTGGAACTGGAATTATAGACCGTCTTGAGCTGCCATGTGGCCATGTGCATTCTGGGAATTGAACTCATGTCCTTTGGAAGAGCAACCAGTGCTCTTAACCTCTGTGCCATCTCTACATTCCCAAGTGATGAATTTTCTTTATTTATGTTTCTAAAATATTAACTTGTTAACTATATACTTCAATAGTGAACATACATACATATATGTATATAAAGTTTTTATAACTTCATAATGTGAGCATTGCATCTATATCTTCTTATTCTTCTCTCTCTGTATATCTCCTTCCATGCCATGTCCATCTAAAATTCATCACCCTCTCCTTTAATTATTATTGTTACACAATACGCATCTATCTATCTATCTATCTATCTATCTATCTATCTATCTATCTATCTATCTATCTATCTATCTTCTTCCTTCGTTTTTTTCTTCCTTTGTCTGTTTATTTATTTCTTCCTTCCTCCCTCCCCCTCTCTCTTTCTTTCTTTCTTCTTTTTTCTTTCTTTGTCTCTTCCTTCCTTTCTCCCTCCCTCCCTCTCTCCCTTCCTTCCTTCTTTCCTCTCTCTCTTACTTTCTATTCTTACATATAGAGTTCACTTACTCCATTTACTGTTGGTTATATGTAAATATGTCCAGGGCTAACAACTTGGGTTTTAACAACCTATGTGGGAGCTTCTCTCTAGGGAAAACTTGGTCTCTCTCAAAAGCTGTTGACCACCTAATATTTCCTTTAAAATATTAGGCAGCATAGATCTATCCTAGCACCTTACATATGAGAACCAAGAGCTCTCCCATTGAGAGAGCTTCACTTGTCATTTTAACACTTTTGGGTTACAATATGAAGAGTAGATCCAGTCCCAATTAATTTTTTGTCCAAATGATAGATAATTGTTTTTGATAGAATTCATTAATTTATCTTTCTCTTTTATTTATTTGACACACTCCTTTTATTCTACACAAAATTTCTATAAAATTAGATTTATTTCTAGGCTTTATATTTATATATATGTTGTGGTGATTTTAAAGAAAATGACCCCAAAAGCAAATGGCACTAATAGGAGGTATGGCATTGTAGGTTTAGTCTCGTTGGAGGAAGTATGTCACTGTGGAGGTGGGCTTTGACGTCTCATATATGTTCTAGTCATACCCAGTGAGATAGACTTCCTCTTTTTTGCAAGTCAAGCAGGTGTTCTCATTCCCATTTTACAGACTAGATCCGGGCCTGCCTGAGATTGGTTCTGGCAGCCATGGTTGTGTGTTTGGACCATATAGGACAGTTGCCTCCTTCTCTAGCCCCATGTCTGCTTTATGTCACCACATTGCACCATGGTGATAATGGACTAAACCTCTGAAAATGTAAGCCACCTCAGTTAAATGTTTTTCCTTTATAAAAGTTGCCACGGTCATAGTGTCTCTCCAAAACAATAGAAACCCTAAATAAGACATATGTTGTTAGTACATTGGTTAATTATAAACATTTTATTGTTATCTTTAATATCTGAAAGGGCAGTCACTGTTTTTCAACCAACTTTACTCTTATTTTATTTTTCTGTTCATCCTTGCTAGATTTCTCTGCCAAATGCATATAGGTTATCATTAACTTGTGTGGCTTCTCAAAAAATCTGATGGCATTTTTTTTGTTAGCCTGTTTGAGGAGGTTCTCTGTGACATTGATTCTTTCAATTTAAGAATATGGCATGTCTTTCTCAATTGTTTATACATAAGTACTTTTGATTATTGGAGTAGGGAATAAGTTACAAACCTATGGCACTAGCCCTGTCCTTACATGTTTAATCTCCTTTTTAAATATCATATTTTAATTTTGAGATTATAATTACATTTTATCACTTTCTATTTCTTCTCTTCAATTCCTCTCCTATATTTTCCTTGTACTTTCTCAAGTTTGTGACCTCTTTAACTGTTGATGTGTATCTAAAGATATTAATATGGCCTGCTTAGTCTGTATAATGTTATTTGTAAGTATGTGTATAATGTATATACATGTTCTTTCCTCTATTCTCAGGGCTGACCAGTTTAGACAGGGTAATCAATCACTGTGCTCTTCCTCAGGGAAGAATGTTGCTCCCAATCTCACCATTCCTTAGCTGCCTGTAGTTCTTGGTGTAGTGTTGAGGCCTCCTGACTCTCTCCTGTCTATATTAGCATGTCTATTGGTGTTGTCCTAGCTCAGGCTCAGTTCATGTGTAGGTTATGTTGAAAAGGCATGGCTGTGGCTTCTGACATTCTTAGGAGACAAAAATCAATCTCTCAGCAAACTTCCTGTTCCTCCATCTCTTACCACTTTTTCAGCTGCTCTTTTGCCATGATCCTTCAGCCCAGGGTGCAGGAGTTGCTTTATAGATGTAGGCTCCAAAACATAACTCAATGTCTTGATTGGAAACAGCCCAAGTAACTCCAAAGACATGTATATCCCATCACTTTGCAAAATTGGGTATGAGTTAGATTGTGTCTTCAATCGCCATGTTGACTTAAGACTCCCACTTTCTGTTGTTCTGGACAGCATCATTGGAAATTTTGAACTGTAGGTCACAGGTATTTTGTGGGATATTTGATGAAAGTGTGTGAAGACATCTCTGTTTTACTTCATCTGCCTATGGCACCTTATGATTGATTGATTTAATAAAGAGCTGAATGGCCAATAGCTAGGCAGGAAAGAATAGGTGGGACTTCTGGGGAGAGAGACGAACTTGGGGGCAGAATCTGAAGTGGGGAATTCACCAACCAGATGGAAGAAATTGGATGTATGATAAAATAGATTGATATAAACAGGTTAAGTTTTAAGAACTATTTGGGAACAAGTCTAAGCTAAGACTAAGCTTTAATCCTTAATAAAAGTCTATGTGTCATTACTTGGGAGCTGGCAGTCCTCAGAAAGTCCAGCTACAGTGCTGTCTTCTATTTGATCATCCTCCGTGTGTCAAGAAAGACACTGGAGAAGTAGGGTGTCTCCTGGAGAGTACTCCACTTTGAACTGTCAGTCACATTTAACAACACAAACACCAGAAAGGCTGAGCTTGCAAAACTTGTCTCAAAATAATAGGCATCTGTTACTGTTTCCAAAATTTTATGTAGTCCTCTAAAACCTGCAGTTGGCAAAGGAAAGGAAAAGTAGCAAAGGGATGCTTGTGCTGTGAGTCAGAATACCTAAGGTTCTCTGCTTCTCCTTTGCTCCCTGTGATGAGACTGGGACTTTAAATGGAGCTTTAAGAACAGAATAGTCAAAAAAAAAAAAGAAAAGAAAAGAAAAAAAAAGAACAGAATAGTTGCTGGCTTTATTGATTGTCTTCAATAAATTCCTTGACTTACTCAGGTGTGTTGTTTTCCAACACAAAACAGAGTCTAATTCTCTAAGTCACTCAATGTTATCAGAAATGAACATAGAGGTTAGCTGGAAACTAATTCAATAAGCTGACATAACAAGGGAAAAACAGTACATGGAGTCATTATATAATATTTACTTGTTTCAAGTTACAAAGCTTAAGAAAAATGCAACTGAATTTAATTAGGAAAACACATATTCAGGCCAGGAAAAAGTTAAATCAAGAGTTGTAGGTGGAGTGGGAGTATTGGAGTCTAGAAAGAGACTAGAAAGTCCAAGATATTTATTACTGATGAGTTGAATATCCATTCCTAAGGTTCCTATCGCCTCTATTAAAAAAGGAGACACATGGGAGTCAACTTCATTTTAATTGTGTTAGAGAAAATACATCTGACAGTTGTGCAAAGCATCCAGATGTCATATTCATTAGTAATTAGTGCAAGTTTTGAGTAAAGCGATGTCAATATAAACATGGAGCTTATTTTAGATGCATCTCCCAAGTCACAGTGCTTGCTATAATTTACGGGGCAAAATGCAAGTGGGGAAACATGGGCTATTGTACACGTCACAAATGGAAAAAAAAAGAGCAATTGTGGTCTTTCAACAGTGCAGTACTGAGTCTCCCACTAATGAAAAGAAAAATGGTCCAAATCATTCCTGTCAATAGTGCAATTCTCCAACATTTGCTTGCTGTAGGCCAGGTACAGAGCTGCATTCATATGGGATGGGTATGGTTTCCTCCACTGACAGGATTCTGGGCACTGACTTCTAGATCTGTATTGTATGTGCTCTGAAAGCCTGGTAGCCATTTTCTCCCATTCTTTTGACAGTCTATAATTCCATCTACTTTCTTTCATTAAGTGAGGTCTAAAAAGAAGACTGAATAGATCTAAATCCTAATAAATGAAAATTTTGTAATTTAGTCATCTTCACAGTGTTCTTCATTATTCCTGTGAGATGTTCCTTGATCTCTGTAGTATTATTATTACTCTGAACCCAAGAATAAGTTCTTTTGAAGTTAGCTGGATTCTTGTTCATCCCTCTTATCTGCCACCCAGTGTTTGGTGTTTGTTTGTCTTTAGTTTTCTTTTTGCATATTACATAGTGTTGGGATCTCAGTGTCTTTTCTTCTTAATGGTGTTAGTATTTCCTGCTATGTACGGTTGTTATAGGATCTAAATAAAATAAACCATGAAAATCAATCATGTTTTTTAGTGCCTGACAAATGATTGGCCCCCAGGATAAGTTCATGTTTGGCCTTTCCCATGATCAGTTGCTAGGTGCAGGCCCTTTCAAAATTAGGATTGTTCGTGAACAGCTGGAAAACAAACAGAAGCTGTGGAGAAGCCTTAGGTCACTCTCAGAATGTTTGAGGCTTTATTCTGCTTGTTTTTCATGCCAAGTACCTCATAATCTCCATATAAAAGTTGGTTTCCCTGGCTCTCTTGGAAAACAAAGGGGAACTGAGAAACATGAGCAAGTGGTTAGGGCCTCTCAGGAAAGAGGGGCTTACTTCCTGCAATGACGGTTGTCTTCTCCTAGAATTGAACAAGCAGGATCATGGACTGTAATGCTGCTGCAGAAACTGGTAGCTCAGAATAGGTGTCATGGCTCAGGCTGAGTTCCTTGAAATGTCAGACCTCCAACAGGTGAGTGATGCTGAACAAATTCATGAACAAATAGCATGAGAACTAAATGTCAAATTACCTTGTATTGTGATGAAAGTCCTCTACCTAGATCCTCCTTCTTAAGATCAAAGAATCTTGTGAAGAATTAGGGATTGGACTATTCTTGGAATAATCATGTATAGCATATCCACTGAGCATGAATGTAGCCACGGTTTGGTGTGTGTGTGCATATGCATGAGGGTATACATACATGTGGAAGTAAGAGTCTTCTTAATTACTCTCCAATTTATTTTCTGTGACAGTTTTAACAGAGGCTAGAAACTCACTGACTTGGGTAGGCTGGCTGGCCAGCAAGCCCCAGGAATGATCCTCTCTCCACCTCCCTAGTGGAAAGTTGCAGGGACCTAGCCATTTAATGTGGGTGCTGAAGTTCAAAACTCAGGTCCCTATATATATATGTTCAATTCCTGATTTCCACTTACGGTGGAAAATATATTGTCCTAGCTGGTACTGATTCTTTCTAGCATCTAGGTTTGTACATGTGCCAGGATCCTGCAATGAGGGATGCAGGAGCTCCAGAGACAGTAGAGGCTTGGCTGAGATGCCCTGAGGATACACCTCTTTGCATAGCTTATAGTTGCAGCAAGGGCGGGCAAAAACATTAAATGGGAGCATGTGAATCAAAGACCCATATGCAACGCAACGAAGTATTTTATCCTTGCAACAATTCTACAAGGTAGATAATATTAGCTTCACTTCGTTGGTGGAAGAACTAAGGCCTAAAACAAATCATTAATAGTCATGGTGCTCTAAATGGCAGCTCCAGAATTTGAAAAGGGCGTTGGATTAATTTTAAGGCATGTGGTAGATTTCCCTGATATATATGGTGCAGACCAGACCGCTTTCATTTGGCCCTGGAGATATCTTTTCCAGTGTTCTCTGCTTCAAGAAAATGACTTCTGCAAATTTTGTCAACATGCTTTCTCCCCCACTCTGTCCATTCAATAGTTCACCAGGTGCTCAGGGAGGAGGAAGAGGGCATGACCTGGTTAGCTGTTTCTTTGGCTCTATTCCTGCAGGGTTCCCTGGATTGTTTCTTCAGGTGTTATTTTATTTTATTAGTTCCTTAAGAATTCTCATGTAATGTCTTTTGCTCATATTTACCCAACAACTTCCCGACCCACCCGCATTTCCTACCCTCCTGACTTTGTGATCTCTCTCTCTCTCTCTCTCTTTTTTTATTTTAACTCACCAAATACAATTTTCTTTGCCTATTTAATCTTTTTTCCCCTCTATTAAAAATGTTTTTATCACACAATAAACCTGATTACAGTTTCCCCTCCCTCTGCTCCTCCCAGTTCCTCCCCTCACATCAGGATGCACTTCCTTTTCCTCTCTCATTAGAAAAGTACAGGTTTCTAAGAGATAACAACAAAACATAACAAATTAAAATATACTAAATGTAAATGAAAATAAATGAAAAATGATAAATGAAAAACCGTAGTAGCAGAGTTGGACAAGGCAAACTGACACAAGGAAAACAGCCACAGAGAAGTCACAACAATCAGAGACCCACCCATTCACACGCTCAGGAATCACATACAAATACTAATCCAAAACTTTACTATATACACAGAGGACCTGGTGCAGACCCGTGTGGGCCCTGTACTTGCTGCTTTAGTCTCTGAGTCCATATGAGCTTTGCTCTGTTTATTTAGTGGGCCTTGTTTTCCTGTTGTCCTCCATCCTCTCTGGCTCTTACATTCTTGGTGCCTCCTCTTCCGATGGTTTCCCTGAGCTCTGAGGGGAAGCATTTGATGGAAACGTCCCATTTAGAGCTGTGTGTTCCAAGGTCCCTGTGTAGCATCTGGCTATGTGCCTCTGTGTTTCTTCTCATCTGCTGTAGGAGGAAGCATTTCTGATAATGGAAGAATAAGGCATTCATCTGAGTGTAGCAGAATATTATTAAAAGTCATTTTACTGTTAGTTTTTTTCAACCTAGATCAGTAATACTTGGTTTTATTCTAGATCTCTGATTCCTGTTCACCCAAGCAATATCAGGTACAGGATATAGTCTCCATCCTATGAAGTGGGCTTAAGTCAAATCAGACATTGGTTAATTGCTCCACCAATTCTTTTACCACAACTGCCCTACCATATTTTGCAGACAGGTTTTATGGCTGGATTGGTGTGTCTGTTTAAAGGATGGTCCATTTCACTCTCTTCTCTCATTTTATTTGAGAGAGTTTATTTTTACTGCATTTTTATTCACTCATTTTATAATGTAGGTGTGCACATGCATGTGTATATATGATTGTGTGTAGCCATGCATGTGCCATGGCATATATGTTGAGGTCAAAGGACAGCTCAGTTGTTACCTTTAATCATGTGGCCCCTGGAGACTGAACTTGGGTCATGAGGCTTGGCTGTAGGGGCCTTTACTTGCAAAGGCTTCTTGGTGGTCCAGTGCTTCTTATTTTATCTCAGTTCTCATGCTCACATACCTTAAACCTTCATTTCTAGGAAGAAAGATAATGCTATTAGTTGATTGTGATTTTATTTACTGCCCATAGCTTTGCATGTAGTCGCATCATAGACTCTCTTCAGATCCTGCTGGCTTGAGTGCACTGCAGCTCGCTTAGGACTTGGCTGGATATCAATGTTCCCCAGACATGGATGGAGAAAGTTCAAAGATTGAAGATGGAGATGTAGCTCAACGACACGGTGTTTCCTTAACATGCGCAAGACCCTTGGCTCAGTCCTCAGCACTGTCAAAACGAAAAGAGAAAGCATAACTCGAACATGGGTTTGCTTGCTTAAGGCTCTCAGATAGGGAAATTTCCAGGTACTCCTGAGCCTGGTCCAGTCTCTCTTTGTGCTGGGATTGATACAACATATCAATATATTGTGGTTCAGGGTATCCTTGTATCTATATTCCATATAGATAAATGTCTTTCTACATATACAAATTCCCTTGGGTATATTAATAATTTAACAATAATAACTTAACCTTTCACTATACTTTGCTTTGATGTCTAAGCTTATTTCTGTCTTCTTTAGGTGGGGTGACATCTACTCTATGAGGTGCTCATCCATATAGCTAATCTCTTTAGTGCTCCTTTTACTCACAGACAATCAGAATATTTTCAAGTCGTTGGGAGACAGAGAAAGCAGAGTCGCTATCCTGTCACTACATCAGGTGGTAAGCACGTTGCATGGAAGCTCAGATTCTATCCTTGGAGCCAGGCAGTTTCTCCCTGATAGCCAGGTAGTCTGGCAGGAGGGAAGGAGGGGGGGGGGACCTGGAACTCCTCCCTGAACACTCAAGCACCACGTTTATGCCTAGCAATGCCTCTGTGTTCTCAAGAGTTCACTGCATTCATGTTGAGTCAAAAAAGACCAGCTCTGGCTTTGAACAAATACGTTTTTATTCAAGGTTTAAAGCATTCCTTTATGGATTTCCTGTGGTGCCTTTGATTGTCTCCCTTACCCAGGAACATGAATGATTGTTTATTAAACATAATAATAATAATAAAGTGGAGGCAGGGTCTCTTGGCTGGCATTAGTTCAGATTCCAATTTAGTCTTTCCCCAGCCTCACTTCATTACGACTCTACTCGGTGGCATATTTCAGAACCAGCATGTGTCAGGACGAATGGAGTCAAGCTTCAGAATAACATGTCAGTAAGGTGATTGTTCATGGAACACACAGTACCTCTAGTCTATAATTAAAAATGGGGAGGAAAACTGGCTCAAAAAAATAACAATAAGAAATTGGCTCCACTGCGTACAGCACAGAGCTTTGAAGCAGCAAAGGCTGCCTTTCCCTGTGAAAGGGTTGACCCCTTTGAATGGCAGGATAGGGACTGCTGGGCCTGAACTGAAGACTGGGGGAGCAGGACACTTTGGGGCCACATAAGAGGTCAGAGGAGAATGAGCCTTGACTTTCTCAGAGAGGATGTGCTTAGTACAATGATAGGCTCTGTCTGGTATTTGCTATGCAAAATCAACTCCTCACATGGTGAAGGGGGAGAGATAATAACCATCTCTTGCAACTATTGTGCACATTAGAAAACATGAACTTAGGTACAGGGCTGGCAGAGTGCTCTGTGCATGGTAGGGGCTCTGTGCTCAGTTGTTGTTTTTATTCATATTCCACTATAATTGCCACTAGCAGTTGTTAGAAATTTGATTACCTCGATAAACTTGGTCAGTATTGACTGAAGAGTTGGAGATGATGGTGTTCATTTTTATACACCTTGATAAGAAAAGACGTAGGAATGGAAGAAAATGTCATAGAAATCTTTTAAGTTAATGGGAAATGGGAGTCATCTCAAAGTTTGGGGATTGGAGACAACTCTCCAAAGACCTTTTCAAATAATACAAGTCAATAGCCAAATTTCTATATAAAGTCAAAGGGTTTAGACAGACCCAGAAGTCAGACATGTGTGGATGGGGGGCTGAGTTAGAGTGGTGTATGCAGCAATAAGATTAATGGAAATCATAAATCTACAAAGTGTACTTCCCAAGCTGTACCCCTGGGATATAGAAAGATATACTTCCCTTCCCTCCTTCAGGACAGCCTAGGGCACATCCACCTTCCATGTGAGTTCTTTTGCTTTGTCAGCAGAATTCCATGGCCTCTGAGTTCAATCAGTGGAGTATTATAGATGGAATTATTATAGATGGAATCAGGGGTCATTTTGTGAGATATTGGAGGCAGAGCACGTGAAGGAAGGTTGCTGGTCTCTGAGAGACAATGACAAAAGCATCCTCCTAACTCTATAACATGTACATTTGCCGCTCCCCAGTCACAGTCAAGTGGCTTAACTGGTTGCTAAGTTTGTTCAAGTGTATTTCTAAGTGAAATGGGTCCCTCTGATCCCATCAATCTTCTGTATATGATGGTGATATTTTGAAATCAGATCATTTAGAGTGTAACTGATATTCTTGAATATTTATAGGTTTGGGCTTCATTTAGCCTAGAACAGAGAATCTTTATGAAATGAAGAGTTAGTCAGGAAGAGGAATGTGAATTATCCACTAAAATCGCCTACTACAGTAAGTCTGCAAGTTACTGAGCGGAGATTCTTCAATGGTGAGACTTTTTATGTCTCATCATGTTGCAGATGGGATTTCTCAGTGACTTAAGTACAAATAAGCCTCCCAGGACATATTCTAGTGATACAGCTTACCTTCAGTCTTTCCTGCTCCTGAAATTAATCCCCGACCCGAATCATTTGTTCCCTAAGCTAGACTTGGACAGAATCTTGCCTTGGTCTGTTAGTATCCTCTCTACCTGGGATAAAAATTTATTTATATCTCCAAGGAAAAGTCTTACAACAGTTAGTAAACTAAGTTGTATCTAATTCATGGTCACTTCGGTCCTTTGTGAAAGATGATCAACACTCACCCCAAGATGATTAAGAATCTGAAAAGCTCTGGTGGTCTCATTTATATCAGGGCAAGTGACTCTCTAAGTACCTCTCTCTCTCTATGATTCCCATTGCTGGCTCACTGTGGCCATATTAGGGTCCTCCAGAGATACAGAACCAATAAAACACAAATACAAATATGAAGTGATTTGTTAGATTGGTTTATACAACTAGATTGTGTGGTTCACTAGTGGTATTCAGGGTGCTGGAGAACTAAAGAACATTGCACATCCTCAGTTCAAGAGTGTGGAAGTCTCAGGACAACAGGAATCCATGATGAGGCCCAGCCTATGACCCGAAGTCCTGGAAGCTCCCTCAAGAGTCACTGTTGTAAGTCTATGTTGAACAGATGGAGATGAACTTGGCCTTTGAGATCCACACATGGTAATAGCAGCCATGGACAGTTGTTTCCTGGAACAATGGAACTGGCACATACCAGCTGGTTTTCTTTTTTTCTATATGTATTCAATATAGCCCTCTGAAGGTCCCCCTCCCCTACAATTTAGATGGCACTGTCTGCATTCAGGTTAGGCATTTCTGTACCACTCACCATCACACATATTAATCCTCTCTGGAAATTCTTTTACAATACTTCACAAGACATCTCTTGACCTGATGGAGCTGTCAAGGTTAACATCACAGTGACTGTAGGCCTGTTGTGACATTTCCTGTTTCTATGCATGTCCACATTGTTCTTGTGTTCTTATCTTTCATTGCTCTGTCTTTTCTCCTCATTTTTATCACTTTGTTTTTTAATCTTTCCGTTTTTATCTTGGAGCGCTCTACACTTAAACCTCTATGGAAGCCTTACTGTGGTTTATCATTCAATTGTCCTGAATAATCTAGTATTAGAACACCTTCTAAAGGCAAGAATTTTGATATTTATCTCAGTATTTTTTTCAGGGGACAATGACTTATTATTTTTTATTATTTTTACTGACCTATATATTTTTTTCCCCCATCCCCCCCCCAAAACCCCCCCCCCCTTCCTTTCTTTTCCCTGGCCCAATTTCTTCAGAAATTTTGGTTTTTTTTCTACTTCCCATGTAGATTAGATCTATGTATGTCTTTCTTGGGGTCCTCTTTGTTTTTTAGGTTCTCTGGGGTTGTGAATTGTAGGCTGGTTTTCATTGCTTTATGTCTAAAAGCCACCTATGAGTGAGTACATATTATATTTGTCTTGCTGGGTCTGGGTTACCTCAGTCAATATGATGTTTTCTAGATTCATCCATTTGTCTGCAAATTTCAAGATGTCATTATATTTTTCAGCCTTGGACATTTTGACAAGTGTAAGATGGATTCTCAGAGTTGTTTTCATTTGCATTT
>JAQHUG010000052.1:5104362-5117626 GCA_028555095.1 Dicrostonyx torquatus
TTTTTTTTATCCATTCTTTGGTTGAGGGACATTTAGGTTGTTTCCAGATTATGACTATTATAAATATTTCTGCTATGAACATAGTTGAGCACATGTCCTTGTGATATGACTGAACATTCTTTGGGTATATACCCACCTGACAGTAGTATTGCTGGATCTTGAGGTAGGCTGTTTCCTAATTTTCTGAGAAATCGCCATACTGATTTTCAAAGCTACTTTACCAGTTTGCCTCCCATCAGCAACGGAGGAGTGTTCTTTTTAACCCACATTCTCTCCAGCATAAGTTGTCATTAGTGTTTTTGATCTTGGACATTTTGACAAGTGTAAGATGGATTCTCAGAGTTGTTTTCATTTGCATTTCTCTGATGGCTTAATGGTGTTAAGCATTTCCTTAAATGTCTTCCAGCCATTTTACATTCATCTGTTGAGAGTTCTCTGTTTAGGTGTGTACCGCATTTTTATTGGATTATTTTTTCTTTCGATGACCAATTTCTTGAGTTCTTTGTATATTTTGGAGATCAGCCCTTTGTCCGATGTGGGGTTGGTGAAAATCTTTCCCCATTCTGTAGGCTGATGTTTAGGAAACAATGTTTTCTAAACTTTTCATAAATAATCTGAACAATTGTAGTTGAAAATCGTTCACAGTATCCAAAGGAAATGACGCAAGATACTCATTCTCTATGACATCGGAAGGTAAACTGCCTGTCTGCTGGAACAATTAAAATAAACTTGGAAATGATTTCTATAGATTTTCTCCTTTTGTAAAATACATAAAACATTGGTTTGGAAACTTAAAAAAATGAAGAGATGTGAGTGGGTACAAATTCCTTATTGAATGAAAAATAATTTTACTGCTTCCCAATTATTTTTATTATCCTGGTCTCCCAAATTGGAAACTAAGGCAAAATATCTTTATTTCAAACTTTTCTGTTAATTTATGTAATGACAATAAGTATAAAATGGAAAGTAGTTTTTATTAAATGGCCCTTGCCTGATGTCCATGGAAAACCTAAAAGAGAGTAAAGACAAAGGGATCCACATCTATTTTCAGCCTAGTGGAGTGTTCTGTAGTATGCAATTTAACAGAATGCTCAAAATCCTCTAAAATCTCCCCCAAAACAGATGCATGCACACAGACACATGTGCATACATCTGTAGTTTTCTTACAAGCTTTAAAAAGTTGCTATCAGAGTCTGTTACTATATTTTAGAGTGGATTTTTGAATTCAGGATTGCAGGGAGCTCTGCTCACTGGAGACTTGTCCTATTCTTACACGTTGAGTGTTCCTATCTATGAAGGGGGATGGTAAATCAGCAAAACTGGACTCCACCCCTAGTCTTGGCTTAAGAGCCACAAGTAGCTGTCCCTGCTACGAAAGGAAAGCCATTGTCAGCCACCTCAATTACCTGAACTAGGATGTGGCTGGCCTTACCTTCAGGGCTCCTCCTAGTTATTTTCTACTAAATATCATTTCCTTTAACTTTAGTTTGACAGATAAGACTGTGCTGAAATTGCATGTTAGGAGGAAGGCCACAATCCAAACTTAGTAGTTACTGTGTAGGTGGCCCTACATAGAAATTATACACACCACTTTTAAGATCATAGCTCTTTTTGCAGCCTTTGGGGAGGAGATTGTCAATGGCTCTTGCCTTGTTTTCAGGAAGGCAATCAGTCATTCTTGCTATGGGGCAGTCAACAAGAGAATCAGGAAAAACGGAGGCAATATGATGGTGCCCATAAAAAATAACGCTAAGTGGTGATTGATGAGATGAAGTGAGGCAAGAAAGCTAGCAATTAGTGTAGTTCCTCAGCCTCCTCCTGTAGGCATATGGCAATGCATGGGGCCTTCTTGCTGGGGCTGTCCCAGCAGTGCAGAGTGTCGCTAGTGGCTGGGCTGTGAGCCTGGTCCTTAGATTCCTTAGCATAGTGCCTCTGTGAGTCCCTGGAACACAGATTGGTCCCTGAAGATGACCTTTTGTTTTCCCTGGAATAAAAATGATGGTGGTATAGTATCTAACAGGTGGGGGCTCTGCAGACTTTCTTTGGCCCTTAAAGGGGAAGAGCTCTTATTCTTAGAGATGATAAAGATAGAAATAGAGGGTTGTTAGACAGATATGAAGACAAGGAAAGGGAAATCAAGGAGGAAAGTAAAAACATGAGCAATAAGGAGACAACAAGAAACAGAAGAGGAGAGATGAAAAGAAAAGAAAAGAAAAGAAAAATTATAAATGAAAGAAGGAAGAAAGACAATAAAGAACCAGAGAAATCTCACAGTAGAGAAACGACTGGGAACCTATTTTATGTGGCCTCTTTTGCTACCCCTATGCCTTCCCCCATTAGAAAATAACACTAGTGAGATGGATGGAACACATTCCTTCCCTCAGCCTGTTCTGAGTCTGGATGCAATTCCAGGAGAAGCAAGAAGTCACCATGAATCATAGAATCATGACTCATAGACTGGGGACACAATCGGATGTCTAAGTGGTACCAGTAAAAGCCTCTGTTCTCATTAGGATGAGTCCTGGAGGCTGTTAGTACTGTCAGTAATATTTGGGCATGTCAGAATAGATTCTAGGTGTGGTCAAGTTAAAAGATATTTTCCAGTTAAGATGAGCCATGGTTAAAACTTGGAGGAAGATTAAAAGCTCAAGTTAATTGACAGTGACATCTTAGGGACTTCGGTTGGCAAGCTAGGGATACAAAGGTTATATGTATTGCAATTGAATGAGGAGCTCATTAGGTGGTAGAGATTATTGATGTCGAAAAGAATATACGTTCAAGTGTTTATACTCTGGCACTTAGAGCCACCTCCCATAGCTTTCCTGCTGTGATTTAAATTAGAAATACCTTCATGGGCTCCTGGATTTGAACACTTGCTCACCAGCTGGTGGTGCAGTTTGAGGAGATATAGAACACCTAAGATGTGGGGCCTTGCTGGACAAAGTATGTGGGTGGGAATGTGCCTTGAAAGTTTATTTTCACCCCATGTCCAGTTCTCATCTTTTCTGGTTCTTATGCTCCACTTTCAGCAGTCGTCCTCTGATAAACAAAGAGGGGAATGAAGTGCATGAATCCTCACTGGGATTGTTCCCTGTGGCAAGTGAGTGTGACCATGGAGCAGAGTCATTATGGAGATTATGAAAGTGAGAGGATGGAAGGGCAGGAAAAATTAAATCGAAGGGTCCAGGACACTCCAGTCAGGACGCTAGGTAAGAGGAAGCTGGAGGCACACCCCTAGCTCTTTTAAAAGTGGAGGTATATCCACTGTTGCATCAAATTAATCATCTCTTTAATTTAGAATTCCTGATCCATCTTCTTGTATCACAAGTGGCATCTCAGCTACTTTCTGGGCTCTGCATTATTCCAGCTGCCTCTTTACATGGTACAGATCCAGTAAGAAATGAAATTACCTTAGCAGAGCATTAGGCATCTGTTTCCATGGAAACATAGAAGGATTGAAGTAGAGCACTGGAAAGGCTAAGAGGTGCCACAGCCTTGGAAGGACCTTGTGAGTATGCCTTGGTTTATTCAGTTTGCTATCCAACTCACAGTATAAATTAAACCCTTCCTCACTCACTAATGCTTCTAACTGGGAGTCATTATGAATAGTGCCAGCAGCCTGGGGTCCAGTTACAACCCACAGTGATAAAAGTTGTCTTCCCCAGGGAGACTGTGAATGAGCCAACATTATCTTATTTTTTTTTTTTTGTTTTAAGAAACACCGGGAGCTGTGCACAGAGAATCCAGGGACTGTTCTTGGGAAGAACAGATGTGTGTGGGAGGGTTCTGTGGGAGAAACCTGTGCTTGGTTTCATAGATGTGTCTGTTTTTCTACCTTAACCACTCAGCAGCTGAGTGCCCTCAAATGTGACACTTACTCTCTGGGTCTCAGGCTTCTTATGTGTAAAGTGGCTCAATTGCAGCCAAATACTCTATGCCACTTGGTATTGTCAATTATTTGTAATTCTTTTGATAACTTGCTTGGCCACAAACTCTCTGAGCTTTTGAACAAGTTTATTTTCAGAAATTCCTTGAATGGATCCTCATAATTCAATAGGAGTTATGATTTTTTCCACATGAGTGACGGAGACCCAACTTGAATTACCTTTCGTATTAAGGAACCCCAGGAAAAACATTTCTGGAGGGCTTAGAATGACCCACAAAAATGCCATCTTGTAATCAAATTTATCCTTTGGTCAGATGTTGTTCCTTCAAGCAATTGAATCTTGGAGAGCATAAAGCAATCTGAGGCTACCTCATAGCAACTCAGCAGGCAACATCACGTGTGAAAAGGGGCAGATTACGACTACTCAGGCTCAGACACTACTGGTGTTTATTGAGAGCCCCTGGGGCTGCTGTGTTTCATGCAAGTGTGGTAGGAAAGAGGTGCACGTGGTCTCTGGTCCATCTGCTCTTTGTTGCTCATTTCTTCATTGTTCCTCACTTCAAATTCATTTCCTTCCAATGGCGAGAGAAGCAGATATTTTTAATTATCAAGCCCTCCCCTCCCCGACCATTCCTTATGTGGTATGCACTGTTAGCTCCAGTTTGAAAATGTTAGAAAGACATGTTAAAGATAAATGGATCATTACTGGGCTTCTTAATTATGGTCAGAGTTAGGCTCATCTGGAACAGCCATGGACACAGGAGCCCCATCTTTGCATTCATGGGCAATTTTTAAAATGAATGCTGTTTTGACGAAGCAGCAATTCCAAGTGGTATCAATGCTAGACCTACACTGGGTATGTTTTTCTTCTTTAGACCCCTGTACTGAATGCAGATGGAATTCCATTATCAAATAGAAAGTTCTAGAGGGAGAACTCATGAAATCGTTTAAGGCATGCCCAATGCTCTGCACATGTTTTTCACTTTCAGATAGTCAAATTTTTCTTCTTTCTGATTTGAATTTTTTTCTAAGGAACCTTCGGTTTTTCATGTCTATTACCCTATGCTCCAAGGAGAACTTGTCTGAGTCATGGAAAAAAAGGGGTGCTGCTATATATCATATGATTTCATTATAGATACAGATACTCAGATCAAAGGTGGGTACTAAACTGGAGTATATCAAAATAACACCTTTCTATAGTGATATTTAATTGGTGTTTTAAAAACCAAGTTGTCCTGAAGATCAGAGCAAAGCTACCCACACTAGTCATCCTTATAGGCCAGGCAGTGGTGGCACACACCTCTAATCCCAGCAGCCACACTAGCTAGCCATAGGGGACCAGGAGTGGTGGAACACACACCTTTAATCCAAGGATTTAAGGCCACCCTAGGCTACGTGGGATTGAATCAGTCTAAAAGAGAAACAGTGTTCACACTTGATCCCAGCACCTGGAATGACACACCTTTACTCCCAGCACTAGAGAGGAATAGAAGGCAGGAGTTCACTTCAGTCTCAGTCTGAGATTCATGGAGACAGCATCTCACTCTTCTCAGTCTGAAGATTTCGTAGAGGTGAGAGCTCTCTAGTGGTTGGCTGCTTAGCTTCTCCGATCTTTCAGCTTGAACCCCAATATCTGTCTCTAGGTTTTTATTATTTGTGCTACATCTTTCTCCCAGTTATCTCACTTCATACCAGGACCAATACAAATTTTGTTAACTGACTTTTTGAGGCCCCTCACAAAATAACTGATGTATAACTAAGATTCGATAAGAGAGCAGCCAGAGTTCATAGACACACAACAGCACGGGCATTTTCTGTCCTTTTCGGCAATGACACATAGTACGAACAGCCTTTTATATATGATTAAGAAAACACAAATGCACAACTGAAAACAAAATTCTGTGAAGTAAAAACATATTCGTGTGTGTAGTACAATATAGTCTTGCCTGATATTTTTTGTTTCATTTTATCCCTCTCTCCCCCAAGTACTGGTTGTCAGTTGTTAATATTTTCATAATCTCCAACGTGGGTTGTTACACCACAATATTTATAAGTTTCTTTGTTCAGAGACTATCCTGTGAACTTCTGGTCCTTGTTCTCAATTTACATATGAAAATAACTCAAGAAAAAGAAAACGCTTGGTTGTGCTTGAATCTGAACTTCCCCCTTGCTCTAATCAAAAATGATGGGATTTTATTCAATACTTCTGGTCCTGTGTGCATGCATGTGACAATTTAGGCAGCATCAATTATATACATCTAGATATTAGGAATAGAGACATAAAGCTAAGACATCCAGATAGTAATAGAGAATGTGGCTCCAAGTTCAAGTACATCTGGGCAGAGAGTCAAACCATAGTGACTCAGTTAAATGCACATGACAGTGACATTGTGGAACTGCAGAGATGGTCATAAAATAGATTAGAAGATATTCATTTGGCTTTCCAGAATTTACCAGAGATTGAGCCCCACTTCCTGGAGTTGACATCTGAGATTTCCCTGTTGGAGTGGGTGAAAAATCAGTTATATATTGAGCTCTGGATTCTCTCAATAGCTTCAAGAAAATGCTAAATTATATCAAGACCAAAGGACGTTAAAATATTTCAAATTGTAAAAATTGGTTCTGTACTAGCATAACTTATACTTTCATTTTCCCTCTAAATTAGGGAAAGGGGGCTCAAATCTAGAGCAGAGTGAGTGTGAAAAAACATAGATTGACTTTCTCTTAAGGTATTCCAGGTTACTTCTCCCAGGGCCACACATGAGTCCAGTAGTGGTGACCAAGGCAGGTTTACCAAAGCATAACAATTCCCTGGAGTTCATTTTGCTTTAACAAAATGAATAATAGTGACTGCAAAGGCAGAGACAAGAGATAAAGTTGGAATAGCTCTGGTCTGAAGAGACAGTGGAGAGTGGATCTGAGGGATGCTATTATCAGGAAAAGGAATGAGGCATCAAACCATGGCAAAATCATATGGAATAAAAAATGCATATTGAGAAGTTAAAGAAAAAAGTAGAAAGTCTTCACCCTATGGGACTCCATTTGTGTGACAACTTGAAAAGCAAAATCACCAAAAACTCTTGGTTTAGGACAGGTGTGATTCATATACATGGGTCTTGAGCTGAAGAATTATGCAGTATGAAGCCATTCTGAAAATGTCAGAGATAACTTGAATCTAAGAGAGGAAAAGATAAGAAATACCATGGATGTTTTCTAAGAGAATTTTCTCTTCTTTCATATAAATCCTAATACAAATCCCCCGGTTAGGTATGATCAACATCTCTGCAGACAAAAGCTTTGAGCGCCAAGCTTCAAGTAAAGAAAAGAGCTCTTTCCCTAAACGTGTCTATACCAGTTGCAGAAAAGCAAAACTCATTATCAGAAGGGTAAGAAGTGTAGCATTTGCTGTCTTCTCTTCCTCAGGCTACCTGCCATCTTAAGAGAGCAAGTGTGTAATAGTTAATATTTCCCTTATGATCTTAATTTCCTTTAAGTTGTAGTGGCATATCTGTAATAATTTGTTATCTCATTTTAAAATAATTCACAAAATAGAAAATTACTTTTTCCATATGTTCCTTGTTTACAAGTGCAACTGACATCACATTACAAGTTATTTCATTACCACTTTATATTAATTCTGATATCCTAGCTCCTCATGTAATCATTGACATTGTCCTTATGAAATCTATATATTCTAGTCCATATGAGCATATGAAAATAACATGACAATTGTGAAGTTACTCTTGTTCATGATCTCAGCCTTCTTCTGAGAAATAAAATTCACTTTTCGAACCTTGTCTCCCAAATCTACCCCAGCAGAATAGTAAGTATCTAGTATGTGGCTCCCCTGTATTTACAGTTTTCCTGGCTCCAGATTATATTGGCTTCTGTATTTCTGTTTCTAACCTATGGCTCCCTTCATTCTAGGATATTTACTTTGTGATGCCCTTAGTTGCTTCTATGCAGAGATGTACCAATTTCAATTTGAATTAAATCTCTAGCATCACTTGCATTAAGTCAGAGAAATCAATCAACCTTTGAACTAGGAAGAGTGTAATCAACAAGCTGGAGACACATGGTCACTTTTATCAATATCGTTAAGGGATTTCAGCAATAAGTATTTATGATATTTCCTCATTTTTAAATTAATCCTATTCTCTCCAGATCTCAGTTGTGAATCTAGAAAGGCCAGTTATCTAAGTGCTGAAGATATCTATTTTGTAGAACTTGAATCTATTCTTCACTTCTGTACAGCTCTTGGCCATATGAGCCTCACATTAGTCAAGCAAACATTACCCAGGAGGCTCTGGGATAGAGTACACTCTATTTTTTTATTTATAATATGTATCTCACACACATGAAATCATTACTTTTCATATGAACTAGACTATGTGTGTGTGTATACATACATAGTTTAATAAAAATTGAAAGAGTTAGTAACAAGCTTGAGTTATTCGTTGAACATTCTGTAATTAATATTAAACTGCTGAGTGATTATTTAAAAGTAGTTGTCGGATAGGATGAACAGAGAAACCTCTGTATAGATGTGGTGCCCACCATATGACATGGATCTACCTAAGACCTTAAAAAGAGTTTTAAAAGATTCTAAGTGCTAATGAATGGAGCCACACTGGTCTTCCTAGTCTCTCAGGCAGGCCACGGTACAGAGATGCATCTCAGGGCAACTCCTGGCAAGATGGACCTGGCCACTAACCACCATGAGTTAGCTGGATGGAGGATTCCTGCAGCCTCTTATATAGGTCATGGTAAGGAGACTTCTAGCATTCTGCTTGCAGGCATGAGGATACAACTGTGCTTTACATGATGATTTAGGGTTTTTTCCTCAAACAGTCAAAAGGGCTAGAAGAAATAATCTAAATCTAAAAGAAATAATCTAAAAATATTTTACATTGGTATGAAAATTAGTTTATTGACATAAATTTAAGGTTAATTTTGTTACATTGTATGTATATTTCTACTCTTATTTAAGGTATTGTGTTTATACAGCTCAATTAAAAGTGTAAGGTATAATTAAAAAAGACAAAATTACAAAAATACAGCCAGTCATCTATAATAGTTAAACTTACAGTCATGTTAATTAAGTTTTCTAGATATACAAAGATTTGGATCTGATAGATATGTATTCTTCAAAGATTTCAAAGACCTACAGAATTTGATATTTAAAATGTTTCAATAACTCAGGTTTTTCATGACAGTGAGACACATATACTCCTGGCAGAGTTTGTTTGTTATAGCAAAAGCTAGACATGTGGGCAAAGGAAAATGCCCTTTCCTCAAATACTGACTGTTACTGTCCAAACTGGACCAGTTGGACACAAGAAAGGCACCTTCCCAGCTTTGCAAAGACAAGGTAGGTCTGTCCTTGAAAATTCCCTGCTTCACAAGAAAGTCTGTGAGATATGTTAGGCCCATAGGCCAAAATTGGATGCCCCATTCTTACAGAGGAATCATGGGTGATTGTCTAGGCAGCCAGCTCTTTCTGTCATTTCTTACATTTTTTGGAAGTTACTTTCTTTTACTTCCTGTATACTTAGGTAATACTATTTCCTTTTCAGGTCCTTGACGGAACTGAAGACTAGATAATTATAATTATAATTGTTCTTAGTTATGATAAAAGATAAATTAAATATAAAACTTTAAACTCACCAAGGGGCTATAATCAAATGTTTTCTTTAATTTTGTCAAATATTAAAGGACTAGATAATGTAACTGTAATTCTTGCTTAATAAATGTTTTGATATTTGTAATTTTGCTATGTTAAAGTTAAAACCTTCCATTTTGATTGGACAGAAAGGGAGAAATGTGTGATAATTCTGTACACTGTGAATATGAGTTGCTCTCATTGGTTGATAATAAAAGCTGACTTGGCTTAGATCCAGGTAGACTATAGCTGGGTAGGAGAACTAAATAGAGATACAGGGAGAAGGAAGAGCAGAGTTAGAAAAGGAGATGTGAGCCATCCACCATGAAAGAAACATGTGATAGAGAATAGGTAAAGTCACAAAGTCACGTTGCAAAATGTATATTAATAGAAATGGGTTAACTTAAGTTGAAAGAGCTAGTTAGTAATAAGCACGAGTTATTGGCCAAACATTCTGTAATTATTATTAAGTTTCTGAGTGATTATTTGAAAGTGTCTGCAGAAATAGGCAGGACAGAGAAACCTCTGTTTACAAGTAACACCATTGAATCAGATCCTGAATATGATCATGAACAGCAATGGAAAATATATAACTTCTTCCTTACCAGATTACTGCTTATTGGTAAACATGTCTACATAGAGGCTTGGAAGATTCTACTTCAGAAAGAATACTCAACAGAAGCCGGGTGGTGGTGGCGCACGCCTTTAATCCCAGCACTCGGGAGGCAGAGGCAGGTGGATCTTTGTGAGTTTGAGACCAGCCTGGTCTACAAGAGCTAGTTCCAGGATAAGCTCCAAAGCCACAGAGAAACCCTGTCTCGAAAAACAACAACAACAACAAAAAAAAGAATACTCAACAGAAAGTTTATTTTTATTTTCTTCATCAACCAGGTTATCTCAGCAAATCTGAGAATTATTATGGTAAAGCAAACTGATAAGAGTATAAACTATTTATAATTCAATACTTCACATTTTGGCTTCAAGGATTGTTCTGGCAAAAATATTATTTTAAATAAGAATCTATGTAGTTAACAAATGATTGGCTGAAATAAATTATACTTAATCAAGTTGTTTAAATGATATTTTTCTTTCTTTTTATCCAAGTTACATATGGCAGTTATATAACAAAAATGTTCTGTAATCATATTACCAAGAAATGGAAGGGATATTGTTTATAAATATATTGATTGTTTGAAACTGTTCTGACTCTGTCTTTGGACATCCTTACTCTTGTTTGTAAAGTGATTTAACCTATCTGAAGCTTAGTTCATCATCTTAAAAGATGAGTAATATTAGACTGATGAGATTGTTAGGAGCATTTACTAAATTAATTATGCAAAACATAACAAAGGCCAAGAACAGTAAATTCTGGATGTTAATACAGCTCTTACTATTGTCATCTTATGATGCTTTTTATTATTTTTTTCACAATATTATCATTTTGTTCTATATTTTTACAGAGTTGAGTTCAGACTGTCTACATGATTTTAAATACTGTTTAATTGTAAGCATTAGGAAATAAACACTGCAAACGTTACTCCAATCCTTTGTACACATAATTAAAAACAATGGAATAATATTCTACTTAGATGGCAATTATCAATCGACTTAACTGAGTATTTATGTTCATAATTCTTTAGCATTACAAATAATGAGACAACAAACATCTGTGCATTTCCTTCTATGCAGTACTAACACTTATTTCTTCAGAGTGAAATGACAAAAAGTGCAAAAGTAATACTTAGAATGCGTCATGTAAAATTATTTTCTAAAAGGGTTGTGACAAATCATATTACCAGAATCAGTGTATAATTGAACATATTTCACTGAACCCTTGACAATATTTGGGTTTCTTAAGATTCATTTGAAGTTTTGTAGGTGATGATGTGTTAAGTCATGTAACACACATTTAGTTGAGCCTACTATGTAATTGACTCTGTGCTAGGTGCTGAGATAAAGGGAAAGGCAACCCATGTGGAACTTTCATGCTTGTTCAGATATAAGGGGGACATTTATGCAATTTAAATGAACACTTATTTATGATAATGCTACATGAATAAAGGAGAAACAAATGTTTCAGATGTAGATAAATCAGACAAGTTAACTTTGAGGGATCATGAAAGTTTCCTTAAGGCAGTGATACTTCATTTCCTTTATGGAGGATGAGTGGGGCCAGTTAGGTAAAATAAAGGGGCAACAAATGGGATTTTTGGCAGAAAAAATGAAGCAAGGCACAAAAATGCATGGAGAGGACAAGTGGTTTGCTGATTGAACTGAGCTGGTCATTGAAGTGGGCATTAAGAGTAAAAAAGGAAGCTGCCTTTAGTCTGAGCTAAATGGATTAAGAAGAGAATATTTCTTATGGAGAAAGGGAAAGGTATGATGCTTTGGAAAACAATACAATTCTTTAAAAGGAAGTACTGAAGTAATAGAAAGGACCCAGGAAATAAGAAGCTGAGGGTAGAAAGTGGGGAGTAGATACTGACAAATTAAAGTATAGGAAAGGAAGAGTGATGTGGTATTTATTGGTAGACCAGTTGGCTATAAATGAATAGACACTTCCTCCTGGTATTAGACAGACAAGAGGAGAAAAAAGGTTTATTTGTAGACAGGGCTATAAAAATGAAATTGGGAACTTGGGGGTTAGCATATATCAATGTAAATTATTTTCATCAAGACTGAAGCAATATGGTTGGTCGAGTAGAGCTTGGTCATCTAGGTGTTTGAAAATTATTAAGAAGATATGGAAACGCTGGCAAAGAAGACACAGAGAGGTCATTAGGAAGTGACTGTGGGTTGTAATACATTTGCTTACTATGTGATTTTAATGTCCTTTTCCTAGCTACATATAAACATCAAAATTTATAGTATGGTTCATTTATAGTCAGAGAGTTTAAAAGTTGCTTGGGACTTCTGGCTGTAGAATGTAAGTTGTATGCAGAGGATGTCAGAGGCAGACTATCAAGAGTTAGTGGAGCTGTCAATGGGATGCCATGACAGAAACAAACCATGTGATGTGAGGACTCTGAAATAAGAAGAGATGATAATACAAACTTTCCATTAGAGTACTTGGAGAAAGGTGTGTCATGAGAAAAATGATTTGGTATTTGGGGAATTTCTGGATATAATTGGATTGATTGGAGAATGCACTGAATAAGTTAGGAGAGTGGAGAGTAATGAGTAATAATATTCCATAAATTGGTCATCCTCATACATCTGTATGAATGAAGTTGCTAGGAATTGAACCAGGGAATAAGCAGGGGAACTAATGCAACTGAAGAACAATGAAGTGTAGACCAATATCAGGAGAGGAAGGGGTAGCCTGAAGATCCTGGTCTCCTGGTGTTAGTTTGTACATTTTAAAAATGGTATGTTTTACATGTGTGTAATATTTAGATTGTTAAAGCTAACTGCATCTGTTCATTCAGACTTCTTATATGGATACTCGTGAGCTCATGTGAATTCTCTATTGATGGTTTTTCCTTTATTTTATTGTTCAAATTTTCGTGATTTCAAAACTTAGCTATTTGAAGAATATTTTTGTAACATGAGGGTCCTGCTCGTTGGGGTTTCTGTCCTGCCCAGTACCCCACAGCCAGCAAGCCCCAAAGAAAATCACACAGAGTCTACATTAGGTTATCAACTGATTGGCCCATTAGCTCAGTCTTCCTACCAGCTCCCATAACTTATATTAACCCATTGTTCCCATCCATGCC
>JAQHUG010000052.1:5129971-5182901 GCA_028555095.1 Dicrostonyx torquatus
GAGCCTGCGCTGGAACTAGCTCTTGTAGACCAGGCTGGTCTCGAACTCACAAAGATCTGCCTGCCTCTGCCTCCCGAGTGCTGGGATTAAAGGCTTGTGCCACCACCGCCCGGCCCTCTTTATGAAAATTTTAATTATATTATTGTCCATCAAGAAAAGGAAAAGAATTTTTGCCACACATTCCCACTGCCTTGGTGCTCTACCTATATGCTTAGTCCACGTAACCGTGGATGATACTCTCTGGAACTGTAAACTAAAATAATCTCTAATGGGAAGGGAAGAGTGGGGCTAACTATGATCAAAATACATTGTGCGCATGCTTGGAATTCTCAAAGAATAAGTAAAAAGTACTTTACCTAAAAAGAGAAAATAAATGAATAATTCCATCCTTTAAACTTTTTTCTCAGATATTGGCCAGGTGATTAATACAATAACAAAGTAGATGAGCGACTTCAGTCCTAGATCATGAAAGCCACCAGGGCGTGTGCACATGTGTGTGTCAGGGGTAGGGAGTATGAATGAAAAACATGCACAATGAAATGTTCAGGAAAGTAAACAACACAGATCTCTCTCTTTCTCTAATTTGGGTTCATTTGTTCAGAAAAATTAGGCAGGCTGTGAATAAAATGTATATATAATTCAGGCAGTGACAAATGTAAGAGAGGTTGCACCACCGGAGGAGCTGTCCTCTGTGGCAACTTAAAGAAGTCCATAATTAGCACTCCTAGGGATAAAACAATTTTAGCAAGGCATCGAGCCCACACACCTTCAAACTCTTACATGTGAATCAGCTAATAATCCTCAAATACTTAATCGGAAGTCAGCCAAGTCTGCATCCCGAGCTCTGCTCCCTATGACAGAAATGCCCAGGCCTGGCATTAGTATGCCGTTGCCTTTGCGTTCACTCTGCTTCCTTGATCTGTTGCTTCACAGCCAGCATAAATCACTAGCAACCTCCTGGGATGGAGGGATTGCTGAAGGTTCAGCTCACAATGAAAGCAGAACAAACCCCAAACCACAGACCTCCCCACAGCCTAGACCCACAGTCATCTCTGAGGCCTGAGCAGCCAGGGAGCCTCTCCAGCTTTGTAAGAGGGCCCTAGGCTAAGAAAAACAAATAAAGTTATTCACTATTAATCCTTCACCACCTGCACCCTTGAAAGTCTCAGGAAATAAAGGGCAGTCTGTTTGGGGCTGGTGTGGGAAAAATCCTGATGAAGCAGTAGGCCCAGCTTTTCACAGTGAGGCCTCCCTGCCCCCACACCATCCTGGTCTCTGTGTATACATGAGAGTAGATTATGTAGACCTAATGGTTTGGCTGTGGCTACCACAGGTCACAGCCAGATGTTGCCTGGGTATGACAATCACTAAGAGAATCTATGTTTCATCTCTCCCAGGGCTCAATTCTACCCAATCAGTTGGTGGGGATGCCATCTATCTCCACAGAGTGCATCTCATACCAAAGAGGGCTTCCTGAAATCCAGTTATCAATGTTTTATGAAATCACTGTAGGAGAACTTGGGTCTTAAATACTCACTACCTCATTTCAGATGTCTTGGGGACTGTAGTTGAGTTCAGATGCTAATGGCAAGCTGGACCTGGGGAAGGAACACAAAACTGGAAAAATGACCTATTTTTCCCAGCCATTGACAAGCATAGGAGATAGAAATGGGGTAGTCAGTTTAGGGATAAAGGGCCTCCACTTCTGTCCTTGGCCATAAGTCAGAAAAATAATTTGTCTTGTGTCTGAAGGCTAGAAATGCAGGTATTTGGTTGTACTGGTCACTGGTATCCTTTCTAAGTTATATTAGTGTTTTAACTGTTGACATTTTTAATATTACAGAGATTAACAGCCTTGAGGGCTACTGAAAATAGATATCATTTCCCATTTCCCTTGTAACACTGTAAAGGAAAGAACCCAGAATATCCCCCTCCTTAGGCTTCTGGTCTGAAGAATGGATAAGAATTGGCCCTGAGGAGAACATGCATTCTTATTTGCTCCTCAAATTAAAGCCTTACCTACCATTCTTTTTCCCTTAAAGACTTAGTCTATTTGGATTTGTCAATCACTTACCTAAGAGTCTGCCCCCAAGAAAACTGATTCCCTGCAGGAGTACTAAAGAACTGAGATAAGTAATTATCTTCTTAATGAGATAATGTACCTATTCCCCCCCCAAAAAAAAAAGAAAAAGAAAAAAAGAAACAAAAAAAAAACCACCCTTCTCTCCTCAGTCACATACAGACCTTCAATATATCCTGTAGCCCTCCCTGCAGGGCCTGCCCACTTTTCTGAGTTACTCAAAACAAAACAAACAAACAAAACCCATAAGTTTCCCCTTTCTTTTTCTGTACCTTTTTCTTTTGAATACTGCCTGAAACCTGAGCATGACTTCTCTGACATTCTGGGTTGTTTGTTTTTCCCTAGTTTTTCCTGCCCTTTATACTGTGTGTTTGTTTGCCTTCCATGCAACTGCTTGCTGAAGCTGTCTGCTTTCTTGGGCTTTAACTCAAAAAGCATGGCTTTCTCTTTTTCTCTTCTCTATCTCCCTTCTCCTGGCAGCTGCCAAGATTTTTCAGTTTGCCTTCCTAGTTGTTTATCTCTTGAACACACAAGAACACACACAAGAACACACACACACACACACACACACACACACTGACCAAACAACAACAAAACCAAACTGCCACCACCAACAGTGAAACAAAAATGACTGTCCTTGGTTTTCCTTCCAAGTCTGTTTCTAAATTTATTAATGACCAAGAATACATAAGAGGGAGCTCCACTATCCCCAGAAACACATGGGCCAACAACTTCTATCATCAACCTCTGTCACCAGATTTTGGCTCCTTTGTTTTCAAACTCAAAGGGTTGAAGGCATTAGCATTTGTGCTAATTATTTATCTCCCTCAGAAATTTGACTTCACTGAGTTCCCAGGAGGAGTAATGATTCACCCAGAGCAGAGCAAGTTCAGTGGATATCTCATCTCTAGTCCAAACGTAACTTAACATGGTCAATCCTTGGCTACCACCACCCTCTCTGTCATTGTTTTAAGAGTCAGTCTCTTTCTTAGGACCAGACTTCCTTCTTTTGTTGTTCATGACTGAAGACTTTGATTTAATCTGGCCTTGGAAGAGGGTCTTTCCTTCTGTGTTCTGTTTCTCTTGTTTGTTGTACGTGATAGACATGCTAGAGTCTGGGAGCTCCAGCACTAACACTTCTATCATGAAGAGTCCTCAAGAATGCCTTATGCTGCAACTCATCTCTCAGTGAAGCTTCTCTGATGCTGACCGAAGGGCACAGGGAGTGGAAGGATTAAAGGATGTGCATAGAAATCTCAAAATCCATCCCACACCAATTCCTGGCCAGAGAATGATATTCTGGGTGCATAGTTATCTACAAGATCTGATAGATTATAATATTGCTTTATAACTTCTTATAATCAAACATGAAAAAAGTGGATATTGAAATAAAGTAACCTGAACTCACGGTTTGCTGAGGATACCAGTGCCTACAAAATGTAAAGTAGTCAGACCAAGGACTGCTAGGGTCTCCTTCAGAACTCAGATGAAGCTGTTTAGGATAGTAAAAGAGATCATATATGTTTCTAAAAGATGTTTTCCATGGTTGTCACCACAGTGGCTTAAGAAATTCTCATCCCATATTTTGCTAAATTTTCTATTATAAATCCGTTTTTATCAGTACAGATTCCTCAAAGTACAATATTGATAGTTGCAAGTTTCTTTTTATAACCTCAATGTACTTGATTGCCCCCAATCTTTAACATTGAATGTAAAATATAAAACTAACAAACAGAAAGAAACTCACAAACAAAGTAAACACAACAAAACCCTCCCTGAGCTGCACTAACTTTCTTCATAGTCACAGATAAGGACAGAGTGGACACTCTGGTTGCTTTAGTTACGTTATTTCTCCCTATCATCTACCAAATCACACACATAATACTATCCATAATTTTGTGAAGAAACTTTTGTTGTGTATGTTTAGTTAAGTGGTCTTGATCTTCCTACAGCAGCTTCCTGAGTGCTGGAATTACAGTCTATAACATTTCTGACTTTAAAAGTTCTTGTTATCAAAACTATCTTTTAAGTTGCCATGCTACTTTATTTGGACTCAATAGAGGAATAAGATATAATAGACATGTAAATTCTAAAACCTTTGTATAATGAAACAACATAATATACAGATAAAAATGAATGCTCGTTTAGAAAACGATTATATGAAATGTCACATGTTAAGGAAAAAGATAAAGGATGCAGAAAGCTTACTGAAGTGTGTAAGTGCTCAGGAGGACACCATTGTTCACTGTGTCTGGAAAGGCAGGGCTGGCAGGTGACTCAGCAGGTTAGAGCACTCACTGCTTTGGCAGAGAACCCAGGTTCAGCCCAGGACCCATACAAACAACTCACACCTGCCTGGAACTTCAGTTCTCCAGGATCTGATGGCCTTTTGTGGCCTCTGAGGACTCATATCTCATAAATTCATGCAGGTTTATATACACAAACACAAAATAAATTAATAAACTCTTTTAAAAAAGAATAACAACAAATGAATGTACATATTCAGTTAGTGAAGAATTGATTGGAAAGTGCCCGTCTTTATTTAGTATGAAAGCAATTGCTCATGAAAAATACCTATGGATATCATCTTGTAGCCATTAAAAAAGTGAAACAAAATTTATGATAATAGAGCTGGAAGTTGGCCAGTTTGTGGTCCTAACACAATGATTATTCATTACTGGTGATATAGATATAGAAGGAAATCCTTTGGACAGCATTGTGGGGGCATTTAATGTAAAACGTATTTTTGACAGAACAATTTCAGGACCTCTGACTTGTCTTTAAGGCAATATATTTCATAAAAACTAAACAAAACAACAGCAAGAGCATGCCTTACAGGAAGGTTGGCCTCAAAAGAGAAAGGGGTGTAGTGATTAGTTGCTATTAAACTCAAAGACAGGTTTCTCTCTCAGTTACCTGGTGGCCTTGGCATGTGATACAACTTCTTCATGTCTTAGTTTCTTCATGTGTGAATTATTGATGGAACCTAAACTGCAGGTCAAACAAGCGAACAGATATAGGGTACTGGAAAGATGACTGATGGGTCGGTCATGCATTTTGTTGTCTGTAAGGTAGGATTGTAGCCAGCACTTCAAGGAGAGGTAATTTACCACCCAGCATCAGGAAAGTAAAACTAACAAGGCTGTGACATGCTGTCACTCTTTTAAAAAATTGGAGGATATTTTGAGGTTTGTGAGAGGAAACCAGGTTTTATTGCAGAAAAGTCAATGAAAACAAAGGAAAAAGGATCTGAGGCCATTATGCTCACAGCCATGCAAACCAAGCAGGACAGATACAGAACCGGCCGCTGCAGTGGCAGCACGGGCTTGCAAAGAAAGTCTTTCGTTTCATGTTGCCTTTAATTAAAAAAAATAGTGTAAATTCATAACAATGGTAATTTTCTTTCAAATGCTTCCTTTGACTGTGAGTTGCTGTGCTGTGCAAAACCAGCAGAACTGGGATGTAGGTGCAGGTGATGAGCTGGCCCCGTGTGGGTGGGAAACAAAGCAGCCTGGTCTGCTGCATGCTCACCTATGCTGGAGGCTTGGCTGCCTTCTCTAGCTCTAGCTACCCTGTGCTAGGCATGTATCTGGATAGAGGGAGCATTATGATTCCCTTCTGAATGGTCTCATCCAAAGTTCTTTCTTTCCTTTCTTTTCTTTTCTTCTTCTTCCTTTACCTTTCATTTTTACTAATGGTTGTGATACCTTTTATTTTCTAAACACAAGTTTTTTACAGTGCAACTGAATATGCAAATGGTTCATATTTAATGTAGAGAATATGATGATTTTATATGTAAACATATACCCATGAAGCACAATAACAATTAAGGTGACAAGCACAGATCAAACTAAAAGTTTTATCCTGCCGCTTTGTTTTGTTTTTGTTTGGATGTTTTCTTTAACTTGGTAAGAATCGTGGGGAAGAATAGGGTACACAGTTTCCATTTCTCAGGGCGCATACACCTCAGAAACCCAATGGAGAACATGGGGTCTTAACAATGCCATATCACACCTTTAAGTGCTTCTTCAGAAAGGATTACTAAAAAATACTTCTTTAATGTTTTGATTATAACAAAATTGCATCATTTTCCCTTTCTTTTTCCTTCCTCTCAACCCTCCTGAACACTCTTCCTTGTTTTGTTTTCAAGTTTATGGCCTATTATCCCATTAATTTATGTTACATATGTGTGTGTGCGCATATGTATGTGTGTAATAATGTGTGTGTATGTGTTATTAAATATGTAAGTACAACCTGCTCATTTTAAATTATGCTATTTTCTTGTATGTGCTTTCGGGGCTGACCATTTGTTATTGTATAATCAATTGGTATGCTTTTCCCTGGGAAGATTAGAAATTTTTAAATGGAAAAAAAAATGCCTTGTACCTTGATGGCAACTAACAGCTCTCTAATTAGACATAAGACCACTCAACCAGAAGGAAATGATGCCCAGTATTGGAAACCTAGCCAGCTACCTAGAGGTACTGAACTCATGGATCTTGGACAGTAACCTATAATGGTGACTTTCCTAAACCAGCACAATCCTTAACTATATTCAAAATATTTATTCTTCTATGTATAAATAACTGTAGTCCACATCTCTCATTAAGGAACCTTCTCATTACTAAGGGTGAAGACCACTACAGAAAATCACAACCAACCGAAATACTGAGTGATGGAGCCCAGTAGGGATGCCTTTTTCATGTGTGGATTTCCAACCTGTCTTGAGTATATTTTTTACTTGATTTTTATATTAACTCATGCTGGGATTGAACTCAGAACCGTGCCCATTCTAGACAAGTATTCTACAACTTAACTAAGCCTAGAGAACTATCATAAAAACAAATGAAGCAAAACGTAGTCTGGAATAGTTATCAGCATGCTGCTCCTGTAGATAGCAATGGCCAGGGGCTCATGAATTAGTTGGCCCTGCTCTTTGACTCTACTCCTTGGCCCCACTCTTTGTCACTGCTCCTTGGTCCTGCTACATGACTCTGCTTCTTGGCCCTGTTCTTTGACCCTGCTCCTGTGCCAATTACTTTATCTGTGGAACTGAGGCCATGAACTGTAGATTTAGTAAGATCCAAAACTGTAGCAGCAATATCAGTACCTGGAACATGGTACATTTTACTGCATTTCTTACTCCTGAGTTGTCCAAGACTAGATTAGATCTGTTTTAGTTGTCATTAGCAAGCATTCTAGAGGATAGGGTTGCTGTTGAGGGCAAATGTACAATGGCCTAGATTGTTAATTTCAAAGATATTAACAGATAAAACTGTCTTCCTGCCATCTACAGCTAAACTTCCCAAAAATAACTCATATCTTCCTCAGTTCCTCAATTTGCAAGGGCATTCGTTGCTCTTTGCCCTTCCAACCACTCGTCAGAAAGGATGTGGCTGATGGGATAGTGAGCAAGGCTGACAGTGAGAACGACTCTACCACTGGTTTGCCTATCATGAACAACTCCATGTAGCTACCACTCCATAGGAATCTGGAGTCAGCTCGAATGTGTACTTTATAACCAGCAGGTCTCTCCCACGAAAGTCCTAGTACCTGAGAATATTGGAGGATTAAACACTTAGGTGACCATAAAAAAAAAAAAAACACCACACTAGGATTACGATGTATTTTCCGCTGTAATGTCTCTATGTCAAGATCCAGTCTTAAGACTGAAGCTGAAATCTACTGATGGCTATTCTGTAAGATGGATATGGAAAATAAAATATTAAAGTTTGTGGAGGGAGATCTCTCCAGTAAGACTTTGGCCCTAGGCATAATGGCCAAACTGGGGCCAGGCTTCAGGCAAGCTCCTTCATTACTGCTCCAGTATAGAGAGAAACCTGAATTGCAGCAAATGTGCAGTGGTAGAAGGCCTTGAGTTTATAGCTTGATGTGTTAGGAACAAAATTTGTCACCCCAGGAAGATTTATAGGGTCTGTTTGTTTGCTTGTGTAACAAATGTCTTGACTTCAACTGTAGGTCAGGTGCTAGTCTAGGTTCTAGTGACAGAAGGAGGACAAAGATCAGTTTATTTCCTCATGAGCAGGGAGGTCTCTGTCTAATGATCTGGGCAATGACTAGTACAAACAACACACATGTAATGGGACTTCAGGGGTTTAAGACCGTGACGAACAACAGAGCAAGATAGAAAGCAGAATAAGAAGGCATGGGAGAACTGCTTCCCGTGGATGTCGGGGAAATCTCCCAGGACTAAATGAAGTGGAACAGTGAGGTGATCACAGTAGCAAGAAAACCTTGCAAACTCTAACCTCCAGCTATCCTGGAGTCCACAAGCTTTTCGACCAAGTTCCCACCAAAAGAGCCTTCTGGCTCACATAGTGCCTGAAGAATTGTCCCCTCTTAAATCCCCCATTAGTCCCTTCTCTACCCTTCCGTACCATCATACACAATTTATTCTCAAGATGGCATCCAAGTATGATAAGCTTTGAGGTGCAGAATGTTAATTTAGTGCTGAGATGCCTAATTGCTACTAGTTCTTTGTTGTAGTGTGTGTGTGTGTGTGTGTGTGTGTGTGTGTGTGTGTGTGTGTCTGCCTGTCTGTCTGTAAACAGGATGTTAGCTCTCCAGGGCTCAACAACAAATATATGTCCCATTGTTACTTTAATTCCAGAGGAAAAAAGGCTCCTGCTGCTTCTACAGCCACCCCTGGGCCTGCTAGGGTCTCTGGCCACTGTTACAACAGACCTGAAACTCAAACTTAAAACTGAGAGGCATTCTTATCACATAGGCTTCTTCTTGAAAAACAAAAGGAGAATACTAATGGGAAGCTCAAACCTACCCCGTCACCAGGAGTAAAGACACAACAAATGTTAATATTATATAACAATCTTGAGGTTCCTGCATGAACAAGTGTTAAGGGTATATTTATGATACGAGTTCTGAGATCTACTGTCTAGGGAGTTCAATTTATTAATTTGAAGAAGAAGAGAAAAATAAAGAATGATATAGAATATATTTGGAAACTTGGCTTGGAGACAGCATGCATTACCTTCTATCAAATTCCATGGTTACAAACCTTGCCTATATACAAATTGCCAGTATTGATGAGACTGCCTTATTGTGACCAAAACATCCAACCAACATGAACAACTTCAAGGAGGAGCCATTTATTTTGCCCATGGTTTTGAAGGTTTAGTCTCCATGAGGGGGTAACATGAAGGACAGCTTATATCATGGTGTACAGGAAGCATGGTGAGGCAGCTCGCACTATGGCAAATAGAAAGCAGAGTTCAACTACAGTAGATGGGGCCAGGACAAGACGCAGCTCCCCCTAAACATGTATTCTAAGTGAGTTCCTTCCTCTAGGAAGTCCCATCACCTCCCAGGAAGCTATTGAGAATTTGAATCCATCAAACCCTCACGATCTCTAAAAACGCCCATGTAAGTACTCCAAGAGGTGAGCTTCACTTACCTTCTCAGTGTCTATCAGTATAGCTTTATTGTCAAAAATAGTACCATGTGTGCTGCAGTACTCAAGAGGAAGGCTTGGTGAAGATCCTGTGGGGAGCTGACTCATGGCATTCACAAAGACAATGATAAAACGTGGTATGGTCCAATAGAGACAAAATGAAATAGACAAATTTATAAATTCACAAGTATTCTCTATGACTTGAAAACTGGGAAATTGTCAAGAGCTGAGATTTGAACAGCAGATAGAGTTCAGATCAACTGGAATCTTCTATTGCCATGCCAAGGTGTTTAGAATTCTGTCCCAGGGTCAAGATGAGGAGGCCATTGAAACATTGAAATAATCAGTAAAGGATTGTTTTATTTGGAGCAACATTTTGAAAAAAAAAAAACCTTTTGAAATGGAGGTCAGGACCAAAAACAAGGATACCAGACAGGAGGTAGTTTCTTTCAGTATCTTATAACCCAGGAGTTCTCAAACAAGGTTTACATGTAAGAAGGATTTTATAACTTGATTGAGTATTCATTATATTTGTGTATACATATATATGTATATTTATGATATGTGTATGCATATATACATATATATGAATTTATAACACATTTACACACATATATTAGACAATTTGGAATAGTTCTGGTCTAGTCTAATCTACCTCTAAAAATAAGGGCTGCTACACAGTACATTGCATTATCCACACTCTAACCAATTACCAATTTCCCTTTAAAAGTCACTGCTTGAGGTCACTAAACAACTCCGCTCCACAGCCAGTGTCCAGGCCACACCTATACCTCATGATAAACAGATTTGTGAAACATCGCCCGTAAAGTCACACAGTCTAATGTATTTAAGCACTCTTTGCTTGCCTTGCACCATCAGCACTGTGAGGATGAGTGGTGAACAGCATGAGGTCCAGGCATCCTTGCTTCTCTTCTGGATTATTTTATGAGTTAAATCAAAGAGATTGATGCTTTACACAGTAAAGCTGATATAGAATTTTGTTTTTTCCTTTCTTCCTTAAAGGCAGGGTCTTGTTTAGCTTCTTTCAAATTCTATATCCTGCTGTCTCAGCCCCTTGGATGCTGTGGTCACAGGAATGTGAAACCATGATGAGCTAAGAGGTTGTTTTAATCTTTTACTTTTATTCTTTAATAGGTGTACATTGAAGTCTTCTAGAGGCTGCAAAATGTATAATGGACCCTTTTATCTGATGACTAAGTCATGAATGGTGTGTTTATTCTTGTCTTTCATTTTTTTCTTTTTAAAATTTCTATTATATTAAATATTGATGTACATAGTTCTAAGGAAAATCTCAATACACTTTAAGAGCACCCCAGAGACCTGAGACAACGAACTGTCACTTGGACTCCATGTCTATGTACCCTCATTATTATTCCTAATGACCTGGCATGGTTTTGTCACCTTGGGTAGCTGTGAACGCTGTTAGCTGGCATCTGGTTCTCTGTGCCAATAGTTAACAATGCCATTCCTCCTGACCCAAAAGAATAACTTTCCCATCATATCTGTCTTTTTTTTTTTTTTTTGGTTTTTTTGAGACAGGGTTTCTCTGGCTTTGGAGCCTGTCCTGGAACTAGCTCTTGTAGACCAGGCTGGTCTCGAACTCACAGAGATCCGCCTGCCTCTGCCTTCCCAGTGCTAGGATTAAACGCGTGCGCCACCACTGCCTGGCTTCCCATCATATCTGAACCCACTATTTCTGAACCTGACAAGTAGCTCCATTCTTCATCTGAGGCCTTTACACTGACTTTTTAGCACAACATCACTCAATTGTGGAAACATCTGTATGTTGGGATGTACCAGTATCCTAGCACCACATTCCTCTGTGACATTGTGACACTGTCAGAACTAACGTGTTAGTCATCTCAGTTATGTTTTTAATCACCCTTACAGCCTGAAAACAAAGACATCTTAGTTCCAGTTCTTTTTCTTTTTCTGAACAGCAGATTTGAACATGGGATCCAGCTGCCTGGCTATAAACCTGTCACATTTTCCATGTCATGGAAAATTAAAATCTTTAAAGCTGAAGTCAAAACATCTTCCCTAGCTATTTCACTATCAAAACTTTTCACTTCAATGAAAAGTGGTCACATTTTTTAGTATTCTAAACGCCCTTAGCTTGTTTGTGTTAATATGCTCAGTTCTTTGGTGATATCATCAGAAACATAATATACCCGCTGAATGTCCTTACTTATGCTAATGTCACTTGGGAGTTTATGGTCATTATCTTTTGCAAGGACCTGATCCTAGATGTTACGATTTTAAACCTTGCTCTTTGCTGCTTAGATCTCTATGCAGCTGATCCGTTTCTCTACAAATCACCTAAGAAAGGAGCCAACTTTCTGCCATCTGTGGTTCTACAGAAGTCTGTTCTTTACAAAAGACCTCCACTTTCTTTCAATGGGCCTCGACATCCAGTCTCTCTCCTCTCTCTCTCTCTCTCTCTCTGTGTGTGTGTGTGTATAGGGAGTGTTTATAGTAAATCTTCATACCCATAGTATGTGATTCTGTCACTTCTCCATGAGATTGATCTCAGCCAGATACCAAAGTGTTTCTTAAAAAGAGGTTAATACACAACTTGGGCCTGCCTAATAACTGCTAAGATCAATATTCACCACCATAATTTAAAAATATACACTCTGTGTTAAACTTAGACAATTTGAAAAATAGACCAATCACACCTAGTAAGGAAAGTTTATGCTAAAGGCATTAGGTTTGCAAGAATGGGGACTGAAGATAAGAAACCAAATAAATCTGAGAATTCTAGCAAAGAGGTCTCTGGTGTTCCTTTAGCTCATTACCTGAATTTCTCTCTTCAGCTGACCCAAAGCCAAGAACATTTTTTGGTCTTATTTTATCTGAGACTGAGCTAGAACAAGTGGCTCCCAGTGTCTGGGATGTGATCAATTAGATTAAGAGGCAGATGGAAAGTCACATGTGAAACACATGAATCACAATTCATTTCTGGGCCACAAAAGTTGGACTCATCTAAAGATGAAGGAAAAATAAAAGGAGCAAGGCATAGGAGTTAATTCCACAGGGCATGATGAAGTAGAAAAAGGAATAGAGTTGTGGGGAGGAGAGAAAGACAAGACGGGTACCCAAGCTGGACTGGGAAGAAACAACGAAAAAGTCTCAAAGCAACAGCCAAACAGAATGATGGGTATAGATGGCCAGGCAGACTTAAGAGTGAAAACTGAAGCACACTGAAGCACATTGTGAGATTTTAGGGCACAATGAGGTAGGGACTTGGGACTTGGTAGCTTCCCCATTTCCTGTCTTAGTTGTCAGTCTTGGGCAGGTAACCTGGAGTCCAGAAGCCAAGAAAGACACTATCTCTCCTTGGCTTGCTTTTTGCCAGTCTTTGCGCTCAGCACTGAAGAAGCATTTCCTCATCGATTCTTTAACAGCCTGTTAAGGAGGAGAGCTATTATCCCTATCTTAAAGGGAAAATTAGAATCAAATCAATCAGACCCACAATCAATCAGACACACAGTCAGAGAGCTGCAGAGTCAGGGTTTACCCCTGTTCATCCTGACATGGCAGCACATGCTGCTAACGGTAGCATGAAGCACTGAACCCTGAGTCCTGGGGCGTGAGAACTATGCTTTTCTGAGTAAGCAGAGTCCACAGCTTGAGGGTAGCAATGGGATTGCGTTCATCTGTGTCAACAGCATCTGGTTCAGGACCTTGCAGGTGCTCCATGAAAATGCATTGCACTAAATTGGGCTAATCTCATCTTTCAAATAATCAAACTTGTGAGAGCAATTTGAGCTGATCATTTGAAAATGGCAATGGAAGTTTGTGCATCAATTTTTTTTCTCTTAAAAATTCTTTGACAGATTCATACATTTGCATAATGAATATTAGTCATTTCACCCCTGTTTTTTCTCAGTCTCCAACAACCAACTCTCACTGAACCGCCTATTTCCAGTAAGTCTTCTATGTCTTCTTTTTGTGTGTCACCTGCTCTGTTTAAATAGTTTCTTGTCCAAGTGTGTGAGAGAGGTTATTTACTGGAGCAGAGGTGTCCATTGTAGAAATGATACTTCTTTCCCTAAGCCCATTACTTGACAATAGTCCCTCAGGAAGAGATAAACTCTTGGGCCTTTGCCTGATCCACAGTAAAATGATGATGTACAGGTCTCCTGAAGTTACCCACAGCGGTAGGAATTTCATGAGTGCAACATTCGCGCTCCAGGTCATGTCCAGAAGATGTCTTCTTGCTGCACCTTCCCTAGCATTATATTCTTTGGCTTATGCCTTTTTGGGCCATTATGGACGTCTGCATTAAATGCCTCCTGCTCTACTAAGCAACACTAACCTATGTGTGTAAACAGTGTTTCGGGGGTATTTTAATAATGTGGCCATTTAACACAGCAATAGTAATAGGTTTTCCTCATCTAAGGGCTCTTAACCAGATTTACAGTACCAGGCATGAGTTCATTCCTGTGGCATAGGCCCCATATACAAGTAGAAAGTGATTGGTTGGTTATGCCTCTAACAGTCTTGCCATTATTGAACTAGAGGGTATGTCCTGCTTTATAGATCATGAATGTAGCTTGCAAGATTCACAGTGAGGTAAAAGTTCTAAAGACACTGTATCCTTTAGTCTCCGGACAGGGAAAACGTACTGGGGCTGAGCTAGAAGCTTCTTTCCTACAGGCTATCCTTCATAGTGCCTGAAGGTTCTATACAGGCAGCTGGTTGAGAAAAGAACCTCCATTTTTATCAGTTTGACTCAACTGGCCTTCCACTATTTTTCTGCGTATTATGCTTTATGGATTTCAAAACACAAGTCATATAAATCATGTGGACTTGCTATCTGTTCTCAGAAAACCAAAACCCATGTTTTTACCATAACCAATACTTTCTAGAACATCAGAGACCATTGTATGGTGACTGTTAACACATGCACAAGCCTCTTCTGGACTTTTCTTTCTTACTCAGAGGTGGTTGACGGTACCTTCCTCTCTCCTAGAGGACTCTAGACCATTTTCATTAATAAAGTAAAACTCTTGTTGCAATGTCAAATCTCTGTAGAGTTGTTCTCCATGTACAGGCCCTGGACTAACAGTATCAGTGCTCAATGAAACCTTGCTATAAATGCAAATTTTCAGGCCTGACCCAAGACCATTGAACTATAAGCCCTGAGGGTGAAGCCCAAGATGTGCCCTTCAGGAAATTTAACTGCACAGCAGATTTATAACTCCTATCTTAAGGCTCAGGAGAAACACCGTTAGCTGAAGTGAGGACTGATGACAAATAGGGAGACTGGGATTTAGTATCTGCACCAATTGTTTGGCAGTTGTTACCATCCAGGGGAATCACATCCAACATTGAGACTTTCTTTCATTCTCAAGAGTTTTCGATTGTGAGCCTCTGCCCTGGATGTTCGGGTGCTTTTTCGGCTTTCTGTTTCTCTGCAGAATGTGTGGCCCTTGTTGGAGGTGAACTCTGCTTCCTCTTCACCGCACTGAATGAGTGCTCCAAGTCAGAGAATACGATAAGGAACTTGTCGTTTATGTAGGATGCCCAGAATGAGTCTAGATGGCAGCAGAAGTACAAGTAGAATTTGGAGGTGAGAATGATACTGGCTCAGAAAGGATTGGAGTTAGTTTCTTTGCATGATACAGGATAGTGAATGTAGACTTAGGGTCAATGTGAGGCTGGTACTGAACCAAGATGCTATACCTGCCTAGGGTGGTAAGAATTGATGCTGCTAGCCCTGCGGTCTGAGTACCTGGAGAAGAGTGAGTCTTGAGAGACAATTTCTGACAATAGGGTCTTAGGCATAGCAGCAGGGACAATGGACAAGAAAACTGCCCCAGAAACATGGAGAGACTGCATGGAGAAATGAGTGGCCATGGAGTGTCTGCTGAGCTATCTATAGGATCTGTAGCTCACATCCCTGGCATTGTTCTGGCTTTGTGTTAATTGTGTTACTTCCAATGGCACAAGAAGGGCCTGGAGTTGGATGCCTGTGCAAGTGACAGGATCCTAGCATAGAAATGCATGCAAACATGCAGAAGGAAACGGACAATACACATTCTACTCTTAGGATCTCTGTCCTCAACATGGCTTTCTTCTAAAGTCTAGGAAACAAAAATTAGGTTTTTGATTTCTCTTTCTAGTTTGAGCACAACTCCTTTGTCACTCTCTCCCATTTTCTGGGTCAGGTGTTGTTAGTGCCTGCAGATTGCTGTAGTAGGAGGTGGTGCATGAAAATCTGAGGTTTCCGTAGAAACAAACAGACCTGGCTTTCTGTGCATTGCAGGGGGCATTTCTCACTGTTTATCAGTGTTCTTTTGGGCAAGGTATTTGTCCTCCTCAGAAGAAAAGCATGAAAACGTTATGTTAGAGTAGAATTATAATGTTTTATCTGTCTTTTTTTCCTTCTCTATTATTCCTGGCCCCATAAATACACCTCCAGTTACTTCCTGCATGTCTCCAGTTGAAGTCAGTTGAACTCTTGGCTGTTCTCCATTTCAGGTTGCTGCTGTCTAGTCTCCTCCAGGTACAGTCAAAAGGGTGTCTAAGGAGCAGAAAAGAAATGTGTGAAAACAGGGCAGCTTAGGGAGCAGCTGCTGTAACCAATCAAGAGAAACATAGGGACCTTCTGCAAGACCCATGCACTATCCTCCTGGAAAGAGTGGTTTAGGGTTCAAGAAGTAATGTATCTATGCTACAAAATCTAGAGGAAGTTGAATTTTTTTCACAATATCCAGGCAATGTTCATGACTGTGACCTGAAAAGAACAGGATTTCAGAAACAAAGACTACATGAAAAGGTAATGAATTCAAATTTCCTAGTTTCCATGTCAGAAGGTCTTACAGAGGGGACAGTAAATTAGAAATGGGATCAGTAATCACATTATGAGTTCATGTTAATAGAAACTTGTCTGAGGTCAGTAGATATTTCAAACTGTTTTGGCCTTTATGCTCAACCTCTTTCCCCTGTGTATAGCACCTGAACAGCCTCCTTCCTGTTATCTATGGATAATGACACTTTATGATACAGAGACTCTTATTTTGAAGCATACTGATCAGTTTTTATTTGTGATATAAATTGTGAAAAAAGTATTCTAATCCTTCTTCATCCCCTTTTTTGTGTAAGTTTAATATGCAATGACATCTCCAGTGTGTGGCTGTAGGGTATAACAAAGGGCAGAATGGGATCCGGTACTGTGGGATCAATTGATATCCTGAACAATGGGATCAGATGGATATCCTGTACAGTGGGATCAACTGATATCCTTACAGTGGGATCAGATGGATATCCTGTACCGTAGGATCAATTGATATCTTTAGTTGAAACAGTCATTTGAGTCAGGAACCCTCTTTGCCTTTGTTTTCTAGGGCTTATCAGTGAGTTCTATAGGCTACAAGGGATTCCCAAATTCCATAGTTGGTTTTTATCCTGCTGAAATACCCATAATACAAGCCTTCATCAGTCAGTTTCCCATTTCCTCCACTGGGAGTAGAACCTGGAAATTTTTATTTTCATTGAGTCTTTCCATGGACAGGGTTGTGTTCAGGCTTTTTCTTCCCACTTGGGTACCAATTCTTGTAAAGTGGACTTTATATCCTGATTGTGTGTATTCATGTCATATGTCCATTCTTGGATCATACGGAGGGGAAAAGTCATTTCACCAAAAAAAAAAAAAATGCTGGGGACTATCAGTAGAAAAGACTGGGTTTCAGGGAGGCAAATATCTGTGTTAGTGTTTTCCTTTTATTTTGAGGGCAGGAGACTTTAAATCCAGGCAACTACCCTCAACAAGCTAAATTCATGGAAATACTAGGACTTCAAAATGCTCTCCAGCTCTAGCCAATGCTTCTCCATGCTTGACATGGTCTGTCCTTTCCCCTTTGCCTTTTACTCACTGATTGTTGTTGTCAACATACCTCTGGATGCTGTGTTTGCATCTCTGCCTGTTGTTCCTATGTCCAAGGAAGCTACCCACTCTTCTCCAGCTTGTTAGCTGACTGTATGGAGGCTTCGAGCTTGGTTTCCTCTCTAGCAGGGTTCTGAGTTCTTTCCAGCTTCTGTGCTTTCCAAGATGTGATCTAGTCTGTTTCTCTGCATTTCTTTAGCCAAGAATTGCTTTTCATTAAACCACCCCTTCCAAATGTTTTTGCTACAAACACAGTAATGAAGTGACAGATGGGTGTCTGATCTTCAGTAGATATAATGAAGATTTATTTTCTAAACTGTTAGGACAAGCCAAGGGTATCATACAGAAAAAGCAAATAAACAAACATGGTTATACTTCAAACTGTGCTTCATTTAAGCTCTGGTGTTGATATCCTTGGATGTGACCTTCCTGCCAAACCATGTGGACAGAATAGGTATTCTGCACATAACCAGCTTAAGTCAGCATGGGCTGCCTTATGATAAACACTCATTTGAGAAGATCAGAACTTAACATTGGTGCCATGAATCTTAACCTATTTGGAATATCATTAACAAATCACTAACACAGAGGGAATAATGGTTCTGGTTGTTTAATTATCCCATGCTCTTCAGAAATGGATATTTGGATACCTCATTTGGGCAGCTCTTGCATAATGAGGTCAACTTAATACCTGACGACACACAATGGGCTTCTGGGATTAGAGTCAATACTGTTGTTAAACTTTTGGATGAACAAATTAATGTACAGTGAAAGGTTTCTGACTTCTAGAGTTGTGGCCGACTTGTTACCCTTGGCAGTAGCTATCCTCTGAGTGTGCTACTTCACTTACCAAAGGATTCAGTCTTTTGTTTACAATGTAGCTTCCTTCCTCTTTCCTCTGCCTAAGGATTGTTGCTTAGGGAGTTTGCTCTCATGTCAAATTCAGCTATAGCCTTATAGATGGTTATTACTTGTTTACTTTTACTTAATATTTATTTAGAAATGTCTGGGCTAGAACTCAAGGCCTTGAACGTCCTAAGCAAATTTCTCCACCCCTGGGACGCATCTCTAATCCTTTGTTTTGTTTTTAAAATAGTAACAGGCAAACACAGCAAAATTAACATGAAATGATTGGCCTCAGTGTCTAAAATGTACAGAGGCTGAAAAGCCACTGCTGGGTGTCCACCGATGCATGCTGAATACTGTGGTGGATGAATTGGTTTTATACCCAGAGTGAGTGGTGCAAGCCAACCATAAAAATAAAATGTACTAAACCACCAACTGACATTATGGAAATAAGATACTTTTTGGCCAAAAAAGCCACAGTGTATCAATTAGCAGATCTTAGCAGTTGGAAAGGAGAATTCTTGGTTCTGGAAACTGAATGCTACACGGTTTATACTCATAGATTATTTCTCTTGTATATACAAGAAATATTATTTCTCTTGTATATACAAGCACTTACTGTATGTATGGGGGAAGTCCAGATACGATTGTAAAGCTTGCATCAATTTAGTTGGATGTTTTTGTCTACTGAAGCTGCTCCATAAATCCTAATAGGTCATTTCACTTGCTGTCATTTTGACAGCTGTCCTTTCAAATCTCAAAGTTGTAAATCCTCACATCTCTTACTACAACCACCTCACTCCCACACCTGCAAGGCATGCTCAAACAAGTCTCTCCTCATGGACACAGTGTGTCTGAACCAGACTGGTGCTTTGGCTAGGCCTCTTGTTAGTTCATGGATTTCGGTAAAGAGACTTGCCCCTTCTAAACTTTATTTGCCTCAATTTGAAAGTGGAGAGATTGCACACCTAAAATAACGGCCCTAAGAATGAAGACTAATATGTGAAGCTGCAGTATCATCCATTTACAACAGTAGTAAACCCAGTCGGACGCCTGTCTTCTCGATGGGTAGATTTCCAGCTCCAAAAGGTGGTTCCTTCCCAGAAATCCCAACCAATCAGGGCAACAAAGACTCTGTTTGGGTTTAGAAAATTGCCTACCACTGGAATACATCCCTAGTTCTTTGACTGTATTTTTTAAAATGGTAACAGGCAACCATAGAGAAATTAACAAGAGATAATAGGTCTAGAATGTACAGAGGCTGAGCAGCCCCACTAGATGTTCACTGATGTGAAATCTAGGCAATTGCTAGAAACTCCAGGTTACAGAACATTTTGGCCCTAAGCAGTTCATTTCTTGTCCTTGACAAGATGTCTTCTGGAAAACATATTGTCTCCAAGGGCAATTTGGGTTTCGAAAAAAAAAAAAAGTAAATAAATAAATAAACAAAAATTTTAAATAAAAGGGATATGTAGTCTAGTTGTAAAAGACTTTTTATTGGAAGCCTGTATGCTATTTCAGCTGGCAGAAGCACTGGCTGCTAAGCCTGATCACCTGAGTTTGTTTCCCAAACCTATAGGGTGGGTGAGAGAATCAATTCCCACAAGCTGTTTTCTGATCTTCAGATACATGACTTGTACACAGATAAATAAATAAAATTTTAAAATTTTCTGGGATGTCTTTTAAGGACCATTTTATTTGGTTAGTTGAAGACATTGTCTTTTTCACTTTTACTCTTTAGAGTCAAGCAGATTTTATTGTTAGTGTTGTCCTTGGAAAGGTCTGAGATTTTCAAAAGCGTTGATTCCTTGACAGTGGAATGTGCCAAAGATCCTGAGTTTGCCCTTGTTGTTCTGAAAGGCATACAGCTGAGGCCCCCCGCCTAGTTAGAGAGAAAGGTAATACAAACACGGTAAAGGTGGGTGTGCCTAATCAACCAGTTGACATGAGTAGTTAATGCGCACTTCCTTGTCTTAGCTTTGATAAGGATCTCAGAATTTCATTTAATTTTAATTTTTAATCATGAAAACCTCCACAGCCTTCAGGGTCAGTGTGTAGGGCAAAGAAAAGAGAAACACAGAGTTCAGCCTTAACGCTGCCGTTTTACGTGTTGGCAGCCCAGTCAGGGTTTCTATATATCTTCCAACTGCCTCAGCTTGCCCTCCTGAGGTCGTTTCTGATGCGGCTGTGACAAATGGCCGCGGACATAGCTGCGTGCGCAGCGCCAGCTTCGTGCACAGTGGTGGAGGTTGAAAGTCTAATGTAGGTCTCCTCGTGTCAAAGCAGAGGTGTGTTAATTTCTGAACGCTCTACAGAAGGGTGTGCTTCCTTTTTCATTCAGTTTTTGGCAGGATTTGGTGCTTGGCTGTTTTAAGACTCAGGCTCCCATTCTCTTGATGGCTGTATTTCCTCCCAATTTAAAGATAGCCTGTCCTTCTCCATTCTAATTTCTCACATGAATCCTGTTGTCCCTTCTCTTGTATTCCATTTTAAGAATTTGTGATATTAGATCTGGCACACCTAGAAAATCTTAGATAATATTTCAGTCTCAAGGCCCTTATCTTAATTACATTGGCACAGTCCTTTTTTCGCTAGTCTAACAGCTTTAGCGGTGTCGGGATTCAGGTGTGGATGTCTTTGGGGTGGGGCACGATTCTGCTGACCACACCCATAGACAGACCAGGACAAGCAGGGGTGGAAACTCAAATGTCTCTAGGATTTGCTGATTTCACTACAAATGGTTGAAATGTTCTGGGAAAAGAAAAGTAAATAAACTATAGCCTGTAACAAATTAAAATACCTAAAAGACAGAAGGCTAAAAACAAAAATAGATTTTCTAGTACCTTGTTACAGGTTCTGCTACCTACAGTTTAAATTATTCTTTAAAAATTTTTTGACAGATTGGTAAATTGCAACCCACACAGCCTTAATTAATTTTGTCATATCTCTAGTTCACTTGGCTTGCCCAGGTTTCTTTCCTTTCACAGGTTTCTAGTGGTTCTGAGCTGGGTTGCTCTCCCAAAACAATTAGAAAAACCACAAAAAATAAAATATCTTTTTCTTTTTCATTCCCATGAAGGCTGTGCTTTTCAGCTGATTCATCCAGTCAAAGAAAAATTTAATAGGTTGTGTTCACATAGAATAACAGCACAGACTGGGAGATGGGAGATATGAAATAATAGGATGAGAAAAAATATAATAATATAAAATTGCAGGTTAAGTAGTTCTGAGGGCACAAACTCCAGAACTTTACTCTTCAAGGTATTCCTTTCCTTTCAGGCTGGCCTAGAGATAGCTGGAGTGCCAGGGGCTCTAGATGCCCAGCGAAGCAGCCAAAGGGTATGCCTAGAGAACCGTTTTCAGTGCTGGCAACCACCAAGAACCATCTTTTAAAGTTAAAAACTTATTCTTTAACAACTTTGTCCCTATTGGCTAGTTCTCATAGTGTTAGAATATGCTATGTATGCCACTAGAAGAGAATGACAGTCGTAAGGCTTACTGACGGGTGAGTCCTGGGAGCTGCAATTACAACCAGCCTGGCAAGACACAACCGCTGGTGCAATAGTGACACAAATGTAGAAGGAATAACCAACTAGCTCTGACTGGGTTTAAGCCCTTGCTTACATGATGAAACCCATACTTGGCACTATTATTGGGCCAAGAACCTATGGCTGGACAGATCATAGACCCTAGAAGAGAGCCTACTAATATATTCTGCTAAATGGAAGTAGTAATAAATCAACTCCTGATGGTGAATAAACTCTTTAAGAAGAGTGGTACTTAGCCCCAAATCCTTTGTCTGTTTTCTTGTTGTTGTTCTTGAGTCCTTTTCTACTCACCAGGTAGCTCTAATATTAGCTTCTGCGGTCTAGTGCCGACTGTGAATATCTTTGTGACCAGATATTAATATGGAAGATTTTCAAGGATAGAGAATGATTGAGCCTAGCATTCCTAGGTGCAATGACTTTCAGGCTGAAACCTTAGGCAGTCTGGACGTTCCTGTTGTTATATTTCCAGTAACAAGAAAACAGACTTTTATGACTGAGACCAAAAGATCAAAATAAATTTTGACTTCCAGAGAGCACGTACACGGAAGCCCTCTTATCAATTCTAGAAGTAAGTTTCTGCTTCTCACTGGTGTTCAGTCTTTATGTGCTATGATAAGTCTCAATGGATGCTAAAGATAGTCACTCATTTTCCCTATTCTCCATCTCATAAATCCTGTGCAGCTTGTCTGGTAGCAGAAGTCATCCACACAGAACCATCTCCAAGGCCTGAGGCTCCATGCTGCTCTGCTTATGATTCTTCCACCGGTGCCAAGATTCTGTGTGGTTGTAAGGGTGCATCTTCCTTCCGTATGAAGACTTGCTAAATTGACATCACCCATGCTTCAGTCACACTCAGGGCCAATCAGATTGTTAGAAAGGGTTAGAGACTTTAATGAGGCCTTCAGTGACAAGGCTCTTTTAATAATAGCTCCATAATTTCACTGTTATTTTCTGATTTAGAGTAACTTTGGCCTTTCTTTTTTCACTGCCTATAGAACATTACAGAGATCCTATTGTGGACGACAACAGAGAAGACAGTATGTGAACCCATCCTAACGGTACTCCTCTGCCACCGTGGGTGGACTAAGTGAGCATGTTCTTATTCATACCTTTTCCACTCTACATTTCACAGAGCAAGAAAGAAAATCTTTGGTGTGACAACAATGTCATTCCCCTCCATCTTCCCTGGAACTCCTATCCCAGTGTGTAACAAGACACAAATTTTGGAAATTCTACTCTCTATGGCAAGAGGAGACAGTTTGTAGAGGTTTGTTGAATGCTAGGATATCATAAATATATTCTCAGGAGCAAACTCCAAGATGAGTGGCATTGGATATTGGGGATTATAACACTTCTGTGTGATATGGGTGTTTAGTCTATATGTATATCTGTGTACCAAGTTCATGCAATTCTTGTGGAGGCCAGAAGAGGGTTGCAGATCCCGTGGGAACTGTAGTAACAGATAGTTGTTAGCCATTATACAGGTGCTCAGAACTCAATCCTGTGCCCTTTGGTGGAATGGCTAGTGCTCTTAACTGCTGAGCCATCTCTCCAGTGCCTGATCCTCATTTCTTTTTCTTAGTCTCGACTAGCCTGAAATTGAGATGATTACTGTCAACATTTCATCTGTTATTTCTATTGCTAGGTTAATTTCACCTAGAGGCTTGCATGGTGAAGTAATTGATGCTTCCATTGTGGAAACTGGAGTTGGATTTTTTTTTTCCCTGACACTCTGTTTAGTTAGAGTCCTAGCCCTTATCAACAGCTTTTGCCTCATAGCTACTTCCTTCCCATTCTTATTGCCATTGGTCTTGCTTCAATACATGCTCAGAGCTTGTACTTTTTATTTTATGTTAAAAGTGCCTGTCTAGATGAAGGAACACTGGATCAGTGTTCAGCTTATTTTACAGAGGACTGACTTCTTGCTGTGGAAAAAGCTGGAGTGTTTCCCAGCTTTGTGATTATATTCAGGTGTCTGAATCAAGTATGGTAGTATGGTAGAGAATGCGTTCTTTCCTCCGTATTTTAGAGGGTGCCTTTCTCTCATATAAAATACAGTCTCTCTTTGATGGCAGGCTTAGTAGAATTTTTTCAAGTCAGCTTTATCTACTTCAGAATGAGAGTCTATCGGTCTTGATTTCTAGCACAAGTCTGTATGACTTCATTTACCATACTGCACATTGTGTTTCCACTGTGTTTTCATCTGTATCTTAGTGAAAGGTTGAGAGAGGCCGCTTGGAAAGCTGTTGCCAGGCATTATTTAAACCAGGCATCCTGAAGGCTGTTCATCATCTCTTCTTGTTTCAAAGGTTCAGATGCCTCTGCTTAAATCCTCCCTGCGTTGACTTCTGCATGGTAGAAATATATTTATTCCTATGGCTACTTCAATATGATTATTGATGATTGAAATGCTTCTCTGCTTAGAGAGTAAAGACAGAATGTGTTCCTGTTTTAAAAAAAAGACAAAATGAAGGCTCTTCATTCATTCTTAACTACTACCTATCATCATCAAAGCTGTTTAAAGAATTGTCTGGGTACTGAAGGAGGCTGTGCATCTTTATTTACCTCTCCTGTCTCCCAGGTGTTCCCTGGAGAGATAGGATCTGAGGAGACCGTCTTTTCCATCAAAGTATGTATGTCACAGGATACTTCCATAAAGACAGATATATTGGTGTTGATTTGTACAGTCTCTCTGGAAAAAGGGACGTAAGCCAGTACCCAAGCTTTATACATACAGATAGATGGAACTCTGAGTTAATAGGAGTGGGGGAGTTTCTGTCCTTTAAGATGAGAATAATTGGGGGCTATATAGATGTCTCAGATGGTAAAATGACCCCGAATTTATTCCCCAGCACTCATCTAAAAGCAGAAACGGTGATACATGTCAGTAATTTCAGTGATGTGGAAGCAGAGACGAAAGAATTCCTGTGACTTGCAGGCCACCCAGTTTAGCCAAACTGTCAAGTTTGAAGCTTAGCAAGAGGCTCTTTCTTAAAGAAAAAAAGGGATGGCATGAAAAGCAATCCAAGAGTATAAAAAGTTTTGATCTCTGGCTTCTACATGCTAGTGCATGTGCACACAAACACACACACACACACACACAAGGAGGGGGGCAGAGACGGAAAGACAGAAAGAGGCAGAAACAGACAGACAGATAGATGATATGATGTGATAGAGTGTGAGAGTGTAGGGTGACTTGTTTATAGGAACTAGAGGTCAGGAGAAACAGAATAAAGAAAGAGAAACCTGGACACCAACCCAGCCACAAAACACCTACAATCTGCTCTGCCTACAAGATGTATTTGGTGGTGCAGAACTTAGGGGAGTAATCAACCAATGTCTGGTTTAACTTGAGTCCCATGCCATGAGAGGGAGCCCATGCCCTACACTGTCTGGATTAACTTGAGTCCCATGCTATGAGAGGGAGCCCATGCCCTACACTGTCTGGATGGCCAGGAACTGGAGACCGGATAACCTAGGGACCTAGGATAGAACCAAAAACTACTGGCCAAAATCCACAAAATGATTCCTAATGGGATTCTGCTGTGCTCACAGACTGGTGCCTTTCCATTCAGTCATCATCAGAAAGGCTTTCTCCAGCAGCACATGGGAGCAGGTGCAGAGACTGACAGTCAGACATTATGCAGAGAGAGAGAGTATGTAAATTGGAGGTCTATCTGATCCCTCCCGTCAGTGCTCAGGAACCCCATGGAACTGTGGGGGAGATTGTAGGAGTCAGAAAAGAAGAAAGTCACCAAGAGAACTGAATCAACTAAGCAGGGCTCATATGGAGCTCACAGAAACTGAAGCAGCAAGCACAGGGCCACAAGGGTCTGTACCAGGTCCTCTGTGTATGTTATGGCTGTTAGCTTGATGCTTGTGTGGGACTCCTAACAGTGGGAGCAGGTGTATCTCTGATTCTTTTTCTTGCTCTTGGGACTCCTCCTCCTATTGGATTGCTTTGTCCAGCCTGGACATGAGGGCTTTTACTGTGTCTTATTGCATCTTGTTTCATCCCGTTTGTCTCTTGGAGGTCTGCTCTTTTCTGAAGGGAAATAAATGGAGGGGGAGTGGACCTGGGGGAGAGGAAAAGTTGAGGGTATAGCTCGGGAGGAGTGGAGGAAGGGGAAACCTTGGTCTGGATATACTGCATATATTGGATGAGAGAAGAACCTATTCTCAGTAATCAAAACTGAGTGACTATGAGGGAAAGATGAAAATGGGATTGAGGGTGTGTTGCACTGGTAATGAGTATGGGCTGGGGTCGAGAGCAGCTTGCACTGATGAGAGAAGGGTGTGAGGACCGCCAGAGCCTCAGGCTGGATGGGAAGAGTGTGTGAGAATGAGACTGAGCAGGGAGAAAATGGCTGTGAATAGAACTGACCACAGGAGAAGCTTTGTAAGCTAAGAACATAGCATGCAGGCAACAAAGGGAGAAAATGATATTGATAGCTTAAAAAAAATCAAAGACATTTTAATTACATGCTATTGATAAGATATGCTGAAAAATCATTTTCTCTCTGCTTCTTGGCATAGCTCCCTGTTTGGAAGTTCTGAGCCTAAATAAAGCTGATGGAGCAGAGGGTGAGTCCTTGGTTCTAGAGCCTTCTCTGGAAGAGAATTCTAATGTCCTAAGAGTGCTGTTGATTATCCTTCTTGGGCCCTTGTGGCATGTTATATGGCAAATTCACAGGACCCCCAGAATCAAGCCTACTCACTGTGAAGTTTGTTACTAGGAACGTCTGTGAGAGGACCGGCAACGTCCTGGCCAAATGCAGAGATCTCAGATAGTTCGTGATCTGGAGGTCATTTTCCCTCCCAATTTATTGTCCAGAAGAGACCAGACCTATTTGCTCTAACAGGACACCACTTCCTCTAACTTGAAAATAACCCTAACGAAGACACCTACTCAAGACACAAAGCACACTCTCTGCTCCTTTCGAAGACACCTACTTAGGGCATGAAGCAAGTTCTCTGCTCCTTTCTGAGCCTAGAGACTACTTGTAGAGACTACTGGCAACAATGGCTTCCTCCTTCACACTTGAGTCACGTAACTTTGCCAGAGAGATGGATAGCTTCAGCGACAGATGCTGTCCCCATGGAGGCCATCTTTTCATTGTGCCGCCTTTCACGCCTTCCCCACACCCTACCAATCTGTGATGCTCAACATGCACTGGGCTGTGAAAGAATTTGTGCACATACAACTTTCCCTCTGGTTTCCAAAACAAGACAAGTCTGGCAAAAGACTCATAGTCATATTTCACTGAAGTCTTTTGCTAAATTAATTATAGGCAGCTATAATTCATTATGCTTTCAATTAACAATTAATTATGTACAAGAGAGAGAAATGTTTCATTAAGACTAAGAAACAACATGTATCATTTGTAGTTGGCATTTTCCTCTCACTCCAGAGGGAAAGGATTTATGGGCTACAGATTGCATGAACCAGCTTTGTTTTTGAAAACATAAAGCCAGTTGTATCCATAGTCATAATGACAACCAGAACTCAGGGAGCTGGGATCACTTACTTGGAAAACTTAGCACCAAGGTACCACATTTCCTGAGGTAGAAGGAAGCCACATGCAGATGAATTGATCGTTTATAGCAGAGTTCTCAAAACCCAGCCCTCTCCCTCAGCTAGCCAGGGTTATGAGGAAGAGTCAAGCAGACAAAGGCAGAACGAGGGAGTCCTCTGCTGCTTTGTGGATGCCCCATGTTGGTAAGGGCACATGAATACACAGAGAGGCACTCAGAAGACCAGGAGGACATCTCTTGTTCCAAAGCAGAAGCTATTTTCAGTGGGAGAAGAGGGAAAACACCCTCAAACTGGATACAATGATCTAGTAATAAGCTCTGGTACTGCGTTTCTCTTCTTGGGAGATCTGAAAAGTTTTCCCAGAATACTGTCCCCCTCCATTTTTAGCAGTTACACATTCCTCAGCCTTGACCTCCCCTCCCTTACTCTAGGTTGACTCTCTGAACATAATTTTGTGCCAAATTGTCAGTCTTCCTTTGAGACCCCTCAGTGAGTTCTGAAAAACCGGCGAAGAGCTGAGCACTCTCTGGGAAGTCTTACATGTAGATTCTCTTTCTGATGCTTGCTGTTATTCTCACTATAAACAATGACCACACTTCTATTCCTGTTTATTACGGGCACAGCATGAATGGCTTTATACACATATCCTGACCTAATGTATCAACAGCATGGACCCATGCTGCTATTGTTTTTGTTTTATAGACGTGGATATTAAAGCCAGAGTAGCTGAGGACTCATGCACCATGACCCAGTTATTAAGCAGCAAGGCTAGAATTCACACCTGACCATCTTCCTATGTGAAACACACCACTGTCGGAATATGCAGGAAATCCAAAGCGGTATAGAAGGAAAGAGACTTAGAAGAAGAAGTGCCATGAGTCCATAATCAAGTTCGTTCTGGAGCTGGAAATATCTCCCTGTAATTAGGTGACTTTATTACTAAAGCCATTTTGAGACTGGCTTTCTGTCCCTTACAATTGGAAGGAATGTCAAGTTTGTATCAGGAAATAGGCCCTGAGAGTGTCAGGCACTGATGTCGCTTGCCTGAACTGACGCACAGGGAAGGCTAATGAGAGGACTCAGGACATTTAAGTCAGAATGATTAGCACAATCCCTATCTCTGACATATCCACATGCTGACTTATCTTGTGCTGGATTTTAAGCTTTAGGAATCCTGGAAATGGGCAGTATGTTGGTCCCTTCCTAGAAGTCTTCAGTAAGGCCTATTCTAATGACATGTAACAATACACTGTCAAACTCAAAGGCTTGAACACACATTTATTGTGACGTTCCATAGTTCTGTGAGTTGTCTCAGCTCACTGGTGTTTCTCACAGACTATCATGTGGCTGTCTTGGGATGGCTGAGTTATGCAAACACCCTCAGCTGGTCTGGGAACTAGCTGGTTGATTGCTGGGAGCTGGGATAGGCTGTCAATGTGAGGGACTTCACGTAGTCTTTCCAAAATACGGCAGCTGAATTTGAAGATGGAATGTCTCAAGCATTCCCAAAAGTCCTGGCATCTGGAACTCTGTACCACCTTGTTTTCTGCAGATTTGTGTGTCATTGTTTGCTGAGATGGAGCATGAGGTAGAAGGATGCTATCGCAGAGAGGGGTAAGCTGACCACCAAAACCTGACTCAGGGAGCCTAACTGCCTGGTCCATGTGCGTCTGAAAGATGGCACTTTCGGGGGGGCTCTGGTGACACTGATGCTTTGCAGACTGGTGGGAAGCAAACAGATCAGAACACCTTGGAGCATTAGAAAAAAATGCATTTCTAACAAAGAAACTCAAATCTGCCTGTGTCTGGCCTGTGACTACTAATTCCCAGGTGAGCAGAGAGGTTAACTTTAAGTGAAATTTCCTTTGTTCCTAGTTAGGTCAACTATCTTAACATGTTTATGGATTATTTTGATTTTTTTTCTTCTGTTACTTTCTTAACCATTTGTTTTCTATTGGGTGGTTACTTTTCCATTATAAATTTGAAAATATTTTCATATTTTATAGATATCACCTCTTTACCATACAGCTGTTATAAATGTTTTCTCAAAGTCCATCTTTTATTAATTTTTTCAGTTATATAATTCTCCATTAAAATTTAATAATTTAATCTATTTTTAATTCAAATATTTTAAAGGTATCATTAATTTCTACTAGTTCTTTTTTTTTTGCCATTGGTCAGTTTAGAAATTCCTAGGAGGCTTTTTTTAAAATTCAACTTGAAATGGTAGGTCTAATTCTACCTTAGGTCCAAGAAGCTGCTCAGAAACTAGAAATAAGAAAAAATAGAATGGTGAAGAAGATTGAGGTGTGACTCCTTCAAGGAACAGCATGGTGAGGGGGAAGCTAGCAATGGTTATTAGTGCTCCTGGCTATGGTGGCAGCTGGAATTCAAGGGAGAATTTCAAAGACTCATACTGACATTGTATGTTTTTGCCCCTGTAGCCTGTGCTGGCAAAGCAGTGGGTAAGTGCCTTGAGCTAGTGAGAAAGACTTTGACTGAGAGGGTCCTGGTGTGTGACCCCTTTCCCTTGTCCCTTCCCCTTAGCTTTCCACACTTTTTTTTGGTGCTTCCTCTCATTGTCTCATTTCTTCTCATTCTTTATTCTCTTCTTTCCTCTCTAGTTCTTTCCTGCTCATTTTCCTTTCCTTCCTTCTTCTCCTCTCCCTTTCCCCTCCCCTTCTCCTCCTCACCCTCCTCTTCCTTCTCCTCTCCTTGTTCCATTTCCTCCCTTGGGTCTTGGTTCCATGGACACTAGATTCAGAAGTTATCTTGGGACTGCCCAGAGCAAAGCTCAGCTCCTGTTTGTGCTGTAGGGTTGCTGGTTCCTTCTTTTGTAGGCACCACTGCAGGTTTCTGTTAGGAAGATGGGAAACAGTGACCTAATGGGTCATCTCTCCTGTTTCTTTCTTTGTGAAGAGTCAGAGCTTCTTCCTGAGGCCCTTATTCTAACACCACCTCTCCATACTCTTGGAAAAATTCTTACAAGGAAACATGTTGTAATAGGAGGGAGCAGCGGGCTGTGTCCCGCCCAGCTCCCAGCCACACGTCTGCATGGCTATACCCGGTATACACAAATTACACACAAAGTGGATTCATTTATATTACTGCCTGGCCCATTATTGTTAGCCTCTTCTTGGCTAACTCTCACATCTAACATTAACCCATTTCTGATAATATGTATAGCCACTTAACTGTGGCTTACCAACATGAGTCTAATCAGTGTCCATCTCGGGCTGGAGCATCACGGCGTCCCCCACACTTCCTTCTCTCCCACGACCTTCTGTTCTGTCTACTCCACCCACCTAAGGGCTGTGTCCTATTCTACAGGCCAAGGCAGCTTCTTTATTAACCAATGAAAGCAACAGAAATAAACATAGATGCACACATACAATTATAGCATGACCTTGGTCTCAGGCATCTGGAAGACTCAGTTGTGTTTAGGGCAATGACCTGAAGGTGAAATGAATTGTATCCATTGTAATTACCAAGTATATTTCCCAAAGGTGCATAAAGTTAGTCATTACCTGGTGCGAAATAATTGAGAAACACACATTTTGGTCTCTGTCCTTGGTTCCCAACAGGGAGTTCCTAAAACCTTATCAGTTGGGACTCCAGGAAAATCTTTTGTTATAAATTTTTTTTATCCAGTTTCTCTCGTGGGGGCTTTTAAAACATTTCTAATTTCAATTTACTTAATAATATAGTACTTATTACTATTGTAATAAGGTATATGTATGGATCAGCATGAGGTGGGGGTGTGTGTACAAGTGTGGAGGCAAGAGGACAATTTTCAGGAGTTGGTTTTTCTACTGTGGGATTCAGGGATTGAGCTCGTATTGTGGTGCTTTTCCTGCAAGTCCTTCACTCACTAGGCCGTTTCACTGACCCTAAACACTACAATTTCCTAACTAATGTGATCTTCTTTCTTTCTTTTTTCTTTTCCTTTTTTTCTCATGCTGGCCTCGAACTCACAGAGATTGGCCTGCCTCTGCCTCTCAAGTGCTAGGATTAAAGGCGTGTCATCACTGCCCAGCTTCTTCTGTACCTTGGAATTTCTTGACTGATAGAAGCATCTCTTCTAGTGTTAGACTCCGCATGTGCTTATGGAAAGTTTGAGGGTAGGGATCATTGCTGGGGGGACAAAGTGTGATTAGGGGGTTGGAATTTTAAGTCTCATTCCATGACCTTGAGGAAGGGAGAGATGATGAAGGCTGAGCCAAAGATCAGCGGCTAGCAGTGCAGTCAAACATGCCTATGTAGTAGAGGTTCCACAGAACTGGACAAAACAGTGGGAGAGCTTCCAGACTGCTGAGCAAGCAAGTGAAGGTCCCTGCTTTGGTGTGCCTATCTGGAGAGAACATAGACATTCTGCATTTCTTCTCACACCTTGCCCTATGTGGCTGTTCCATCTGATGGCTCATCTGTGTCCTGTACAATCCCTTCTATAATAAATGGATAGATTTTTAGCACAGTGAGTCATACCTATGGAAGGGGTCTTGGACACTTCTAGTATATAGTCAGGTTTCAAGAATCTCCTGAGTCCCTTGTGGCCTAAACTTGTGACTGGCATCTGAATTGAGACCAGTCTTGTGAAATCAAGACCTTGAAAAGTGGGAAGAAACTATACTTTCAGGTAGTGTTGAATTTGAATTGCATTTCCAGACACTCATCTGCTGTCCAACTGGAGTTCTGTTTAGAGCATTTGAAGAAACCCACACACCATCTGGTGACCAGAGGTAACACGTTCTGAGTTGAGAACTGTGTGTTGAATTTGTTTTGACCATGTAAGAAAACCAGTAGTCATGCTATTGGCTAATTTACATTGTCATTTATTAAACTCTTTTGAGTAAGATTGGTGTTTGGTGAGGAGGAACATTTTATACACATACTATGGTTGTTTTAAGACAAGGCTTAAAGTCAAGTATAAGAAATAGAAAAGTCCAAAAACAGCACTTGTGTGCATAAACAGAAGCATTAAGTACTATAGGGACAGAGGTGGGAAAGGGAAATGTCCCAAGCAATAGTAGCATATTCATGGTTTTCCACCACTGTGGAAAACTGCAAAAGACTACTTCAAGCCAGGAAGATTCATTTTGGCTCACAGTTTCAGACCATGATTGTTTGGCTCCATTGTATTTAGTCAAGGAAGAGAGGTCATGGTGAAAGAGAATGGTGTAGGGAGGCTTCTTACTTCAGGCTGTTAAGGAAGAAGAGAGGGTGGAAGAGAAAGAGTCAACACACCTCCTTCAAAGACAGACCCCCTTTCTCAAGAGTGGCCCCATCTCCTAATAGCCCACTCAGCTATGAGCTCATCAATGGATTCATCAGTCTTTTGATGACGGAAGTTGGTGGCCTCATGATCCAGTCACTATTTAGGGACCAAACCTTTAACATACCTAAAAGGCTTTCAGGGCATTGTATATATAAACAGTATTTGCCATCATGTATCACACGCTATGCTAGGCACTCCAAACATATTCTTATTAACTTTTACAACCACTGTGTATTATTTCACACCATTTATGTTTGCCACTCCATTATGGTAAATAAAACACTAAGTGGGAACATGAATTGCTCAAAACAAAACAAAAAGATATATCCAAGTCAGAGCCCAAACAGTAATGTAAGTGATGCTAGTCCTGGGCTCTGGGGCTGTTTCCTCCACAAGGCTGCATCTCAACTGTATGCTACAGAGTGGAGCACATCCAGATATATGTACTTAGCTTCCAGGGAAAGGGGAAAATAGGAATCAGATATTCTGGCAATGGACCAGGTAGGGCTTATTCTGTTGCTGCCTACTAGGAATCCTAATGATTCTAAAATTGCTAGAAATGAATAGTCTGGTCAGACACAGGAAGATAAATCGATGGAATGAAAGAGTCCCAAGACACTAAGATATATGAAATATTAGTTTATAAAGAGAGAACATTTAAAAATCATTGGTTATATGATTGATTATTCTAAAATATTGATTTTAGAAAACTTTGGAGAGCCAATACAAAGTTAGATCTCAACCTCGTGGATTATTTATTTGTAATGGATAAAGGGCTAAAGAAAAGTCTTAACGGAAAAGAATAATAAAAAGCTATTGAGATCCTTTAACAGTTTGGTGGCATGGGAGGTATTTTTAATCTAAATAAAAAGACTTAAAAGCTACAAGGAAAAAAAACACCTGCCACCTTGGCAATATATAATTTAACTACCTGAGCTGGCAAAGTTTAAGAATATACTTAAATGCATTAAAGAAAATGTACAAATATGCAATAATTTGTGATCCAAATACTAAGCATAGATTTAATATCCAAATATGTGGGAATAGAATCTTAAAATTAATCTAAGCAGAGTCATCAATAAGAATAAATGTAGCAAGATGGATCTGTATTCAAACAAAATACAAATTTGCAGGTGTATAAGGAAACTTTAGCAATGGCAGGGAAGCTTGAGTTCATATAACGACATGGTACCATGGATTCCTCTCTCAAAGCTAAGTCAGAACCAGTATAGTTTGGCTGTAAGACACCAGAAGAAAGATGCGTTTGCCTACATTCTGTTGTTTTCTCAGCACCTCAACGAGTTTGGGAAACTGCTTTTCAATCAAGCACCTGGGACAAGAATATTTTCACAGAGCCTTGTCAACAGAGAGCAAGACATTCAAAGAGAGGACCACAATGGTTTACTTTTATTAAAAACTTAATTTCGAAATGATGGTAATGCTAAAAACAATCCTGTCTATGGCCCTAAGTTTCCTCTATTGGTAGCATCTGATAGTATCAGTAAAGTTGAGATCTAAAACTTTCTTCAGTTGTGGATGCCTCCATCAGTGTAGATCTTTCTATACCTACCTGGCTCATTCTCACTTCCTCCAGTTCCTGCTCCATTTCTGCTACGGGATATTGGAGAAAGGTTGTACAGCACAATTGCACACTCTTTGGGGTTGACTTTCTTTATTCAGCACAGTGTTCTCTAAGCGTCAGCAGCTTCTCTGTGCATCCACAGGTTCACTTCTTTCCCTTTCAGTAGCCTTCCACAGTGTGAACATATTACAGTGACCAGTCCCCGGAGGCTTTTTCCTTTTTTGGAAGTTGTGTGTGTTACAGCTCTAGAAGGAGAGGTGTCTTGATTTGTTGGAAAGTCAGTCAGTACCTGAAGCTGGGGAGCAGTGGGATGGTCTCCCCAGCAGGATGTCGCAATCCTGCTCCTTTCCTAGGGAGAGCTATTACAGCTGAGCTCTGCTACACCACCGCCACCTTTAATGGTGCTTCCCAGGAGGGACCTGCTTCTTCTTTCCAGTTCAAGATGTTGCTTCCTCTGCTTCACTCTGCTAAAGGGGAAACCCCTGCGGAAATGTAGCTATCTCTTCCTGCTCCCTTGACAAGTTGTTACTTTTTTCTCCTCAGCCTCCCTAAGGAAAGTTCTTCTGCTTTGTACCAGTGAAAGAAGATCTTCACCCAAAACTCTTTTGAGAAACAGATTTATTTGGGAAGGACAAATCGAGGAGACAGGCTGCCTCTCCCAGGGTGGGAAAGGACAGTCAGCTGCTAAATAGGCAGAGGGGCTTATAGAGGGCTCTTAGGGGCAAAGTTTTCCCAGGGAGAAGATTGTCTGCTCAGGGATTGGTTGTTTTCCATTTCAGGAATTGGTTGGTTTAGTTGATCCGGGCAGCTTTAGCTCTGGTTTCAGCACCAAGCTGTTTCTTTCACTGGCCCCTTTTATCCTTTTGGCTCTATTTTCAGGACCAGGGTGTATTCCTTTCACTGGCTCTGGTTCCAGGGCCAAAGTGTGTTTCTGGTTTCAAAATAAGGGTGTGTTTCTTTGCTTCTGGGTACAGAGGTAAAGTGTTTCTTTCACTAGGTTGTGCGTCAGAGACTGGGTAGGCTTCTTTCACTAGTTCTGGTGTCAGGGCCAAGGTGGGTTTCTTTGGATGGCCCTTTTATCCTACAAAAGTAATATTTTCCCCCAGTTTAGAACTATTATAAAAGAAGCTGCCATGAGCTTTTATTCATAAGCTTTTCAACACTTATTTGTTTGTTTGTTTATTTAGTATATAAATGGGGTGATTAAAAGGACAACTTGGGGATGTCTGTTTTTCATTTTTGAATGGAGAAAATGTTCTTATTAGAACATTAAAAAATAAAATAAAAACATATGTGCGTGTGATTGAATGAGAAACATACTCCAGAGGCTTTGAACCCGATGGACTGAGGTGTTGAGAATGATATGGAATCATAGCCGCTGGAAATGGGCTTTTTGAGTGCACAGCTTCAGTCTACTTCAGATGTTCTTCTCTGCTTCCTGGATGCAGCTGAAGATGTGATGTCATCTCATGCTCCTGCTCCCTACTGCCGTGTTTCCCCCATCACTATGGACATTCTGAAACCATAACTCAAATAAGCTCTTTCTTCCATGAGCAGCTGTTGATCATGGTGTTTGCTCAACACAGCAGACAAGTAACTAATTCCCTATGTTCCTGGATGTCGTCCTCACCAGTTCCACTGAAGAGAGGTAAAGTGGAGAACTCAAGGAGCTCATTGCCACGCTCTTCTTCCAGTTCTGAGGTCCCTAACCGTGTTCCCTTCTGCTCCTTAACCCTCATAGCCTTCTCGTATATGGTCCAGGACACTTAGCTCTATTTAGCAGAGGAATTAGGGAAAAGCTGACTATATCAGTCTGGTTTCTTCAGAGTAACATTATAATTCATTTTAACTCTGTTCATCTGGGTTCCTCTCATTAGTCTTCATGTCATTTTGAGACACAAACATGTTGTCTATATTTTCTACTTCAAAAGGAAAAAGAGAACAAATTAGACTTTTAATAGAAACTGAGTAAAATATAGTAACATAGCCAATATGAATGATGGAAAAAGTCATGGCTATTTGTTAGTAAGAGATATCCAAAATATGTGATGTTATACTTATTCCTATTTATGTCTTTTAAGATCTAATAGTTTTCCTATTTTCAGTTGAATATTTTTTATTATTAAAATTATTCCTAAGAAATTTATCCTATTGACTCTTTACCATGGGCCAATTGTAGTCATGCATCATTTAATGATGAGGGTGATGTGAGAGTATTTTAAGAAAAGTGCCATTAAGTGACTTCATCATTGTGCATTAGGTGATTCATCATGGCTTCCACCTATACAAACAAGAATGTGAGAGGCTACAGGCAGATTGTTGTTAAGCATTGTTTGTAAGGAAAAGGACTATGCTATAAAAAATGATAGAAACTACAGCACAGTGAATATATAAAATTGGAACAAAGTTGTTTATTTTCATTATCAAGTACCATATACTTTACATAATTATATGAGCTGTACTGTTATAAAAATAAAACATTCAGTGGAGTAGGTGTGCTTATGCCAGCATTATAATAAACATACAAATATGTGTTTCCCTGTTCTATTATGATAGCAATAATTTCAGTGGGTGATAGGAATTTTAAGCATCATTATAATATTATGGTACCGTCATCACATATGAAGCTCACCGGTGATCACAATTGTGATTTTTTTCCATCTACGTCTATTATAGGTGATATCATTTTTATATACCTACATTTCATGTATCCAATGGGTAAGATACCAGACACCTCATTAACTATGCTTGTTTTCTCAGTTATTTGCTCCTAATATTCATGGAACATTCATCGTATCATTTAATGGTCAAATAACAACTATTGAAGGAAAAAATGTGGGAATGGGCAAATAAAGGTGAACTTGTCCACAAAATTAATTGAGAACTGCCTATATAATTAAGTTAGTTTGGATAAATTACCACTCAGAAGGGAAAGTGAGAACCACAAAAGGCAGTTCTAAGTCCATTTTCCTGAAACACCAAAATTTATCTCTAGCAGCAGCTACGCACATTTAAATTTCTCTATGGAGGATGCAGATATATCAGATAAGGTTTGAAGTGGTGGGCAAGAAGAAATTGTGAGGGACGAAGCAAGGCCAGAAGTCTGTAAGACAGTAGGGTGCTCTTCACCATAGAAACAACTCACATGATCAAGTTCCTCTCCCACTGAGCTAAGCAGGGCTGTATGAAGAGACCCTGGAAGTGAGACCCAAAGCAACATGGTGGTGGTGGTAATTTCAGATTTCATTTTTATTTTTGCTTTCATGAATCACTCAAAATGCTCACTGTGAAAATGTAAGATTGTAACACAGGATTAAAATTTTTAGTAGAAAGCTTAAAAATAAAAACAAAATGTCATAAGAGAGAGCCCAGCTAAAGAGTCAGTCTAGCCTTTTGCAAATCCATCTTACCTCTACTGAAGTTTCTTTAATGTAAAACAACAAACATTAGTAAATGAAATAAATTCCAGAAGCTTAACTGAATATTCAAAATTAAAGAGGTCTCAAAGGCTTGGGAAATAAAGATAATATCAGTATTTCTCAAAAATCTTCTCAGAGAGTCCTGGGGGAGTCAGTGTGAGCAAGAATAATTTTTCTTTTTTCTTTTAGTTGTATAAGCAGAGTGTAAGAGATTTATTCAATTTCAATGTGGTCAAATTGGGCAGAGGTACAAAGACCCTCCTCTTGCCCCTGCCCAAGTTCATCCTCAGAATCTTAACATGAGGGTAAAAAGATAAGAAGAAAAATTGGAACAGAGGCAGAAATTTGCAAAGCAAAGACACACAGTGGGATCCGCACCTCTTGTTCTCAGTTTCAAGGTCCTTCCAGGTTCTTCTCAGCCTGCTCCCAGGAGTTTAGTCTTTCCTCTCACCTCCAACCCCCAATGAGATTACCTAGAAAATTTCGTGGGTTCTGTTCAGTTTCTTCAGTGGTCAGATAGCAAAAGGCAAGGAAACAAATGGCTCTTTAGGATGTATTCATTCCTGTCTGGCATGGCAGTGAGATACATACATTTCTCCACTCTTTGTTTTATCACCTCATATTTTTTATTTCTATATTTTATTTTATTTTCCACTTCTTGAAAAGAGATTTTTTTCACATAATCTATTTTAATTACAGTTTCTCCTCTCCCTATGCCTTCCTGTTCCCCAAGTCCCTTCCCACCCAGATCCGTCTCCTTCCTATTTCTCATTAGAAGCAGGCTTTTAAGGCATAATAATAAACTAAAATTAATATTTAATTAAATAAAACAAAAACTAAAATAACAGAATAGAACAAAACAAAGAGAAGGAAAAAAAATCACAAGAAAAGGCACCAAAAAAGAGAGCAGAGATAGACTCTGAGACCCACTTGTTTGCCCACTCAGATATCCCATAAACCCTTAAATACATATAAATAAAATAAAGTAAAAGTAAAAAATAAGAGAATTTGTTTTTATAAAAAAAAAAAGGTAAAAGCCTTGACATGATTTTATGAGACAGGAACCTCCCAAGAAGCTTTGAGTTCATGATCTAATGCTGATCGTGCAGCCTGATGAAAGTTTCTGCACCCCAACAAACCTCTCTGCCAATGCAATAATTCAAATCAGACCAAATCAAACCAAACTGGATAAAGCCCAGATTTAATGGATACCAAGGCCCCCCAGAGAGAAGACAGGGAAGGAAGACCAGAAAACTATTATGCCCATATCTGCGAAGTCCCTGCAAAAGCCAACAAGGAGACTTGAGTCCCGGATGTAAAAGCAAAGAGCCTTTATTTTAATCAGGTTTGCAAACTTGGTCTTTCTGCTTGTCCAACGTATTGGAATAACTGGAGAGCCCGAGCTCAGTTAGAATTGGGTTTTTATAGTAGTAAAGGTGGGGGTGAGAACTTTCTGAGGTTTCAGGACCTCTGATTGTCTGACATTTGTTTAGGGGTGTCCTGGTGAGTGTGTTCTGGCAGGTGTTCCTATCTACAGCAGTTAGAATGCTAGGCATTTCCTTTGGTCTGTTCTTGGATGGAGGTTGGGTAATCTCAGCTTGTGGTTGCAACCAGGCATTGCCTCAGGGTAAACTACTGAGACTCAGACCTCCATTTAAATGTATGGTGGTGAGTTCTACTCTGGCAAGTGATAATGGTTGGAAGTAAAGAACTTCCTCTGGGTAACTTCCATAGTTAGTTTATCATGACTGGCCCCCATGAAAACCTCTGGAGAATAAATACCCTGTGGGGTGGTCTTGAGCATCTCTGAGGAGGGGTTGTTGTTTGGTGGACTTTCTCAGAGGTGAAGTCTGGACTGAGGCAACTACCAGGGGAAAGGGCTTGGGATGGACTTCCACCCAACCATTCCAGATGCTTTGGATATATGAATGCCAGGGGCTGTGGTGTAGTCTTAACCCAAACACCTACCCGTAAAAGTAATTTATTTTCTCAGTGAGACTTTCTTGGAGGGAACTAAATTTTCATTTGCAAAAAGATATCAAATGGAGATTGCTTCTGGGTTAGGGATGAGAACTTATGGCCACTTCTCCTTTCAGGTCTAGGACCCTAAATGATGCAGACCCATGAAAGCCATTGCTCTCTCTATCTCTGTCTCTGTCTCTGTCTCTCTCTCTCTCTCTTAAAGAATAGTGATATTTGGATTTGTACCAGGTTCCTGGCCTATCTAATCTCTTGGTCACCCAAGTAGCATCAGGGATGAGGCTCATCTCCTGGAGTGGGGCTTCAGTCAAATCCCATATCAGTTAACGGTTACTCCCACAATAGTTGTGCCACTACTGTCCTAGCCTATCTTACAGTCAGAACACCCTTGTAGATCAAAGAGCTTGTGGCTAGGCTGGTGTTACTTTTCTCCTATGATGGCAGAGTACCTTCCTGTACCAAAGATACTAGCATATAAGAGTGTAGGCTCTATTGAGGTACCAGCTCTACTTCTACAAGTTCAATGAGTTGTGTAGTGTTGTCTTCAGCAATGGGGCCTTGTCGTTAGTTTGTAGAAAGCAACCTATGATATTGGCAATAGACTGAGTTGTTTGGAGGTTCCCTTGTGACCTCTTTGGCAAACAATTCAATTAGAACCTAATCCTAATACTGAAAGTTTCATTTGGTGACAAGAGACAGCCAGTTGGGGTCCTCTCTTCCCCTATTATTTGGCAATTTTATTAAGACCACCTTCATATATGTATATATGTTAGGAAGCTTAAAATGTATTAGTTTCTGTATTATCCCTTAAATGACTCTTAATTTTACCTGTTTCTCCCCATATTCCTTCCTTGTCCCATTCTTTTTTCTTTCTCCTTCCTTCCTTCCTTCCTTCCTTCCTTCCTTCCTTTCTTTCTTTCTTTGTCCTGGAATTCACAACTCACTCTTGTAGATTAGACTGGCCTCGAACTCATAGAGATCTGCCTGCCTCTGCCTCCCTGCCTCTGCTGGGATTAAAGGCCCCTGTTCCATTCTTATCACTTCCTCTCCTCTTGTTCCTACTATTTCAGTCTTTCCTTTGTACCACAACTCCCCCGACCGAGGACCATCCAAAACTGTCTATTCTATTTCCCTTTCTAAGAGAGACCTAACTGTCCCTGAATAACCCCTTACTCTATACAGACCTCTGTGGTTCTATGGATTGTAGCTTAGCTGTCATTCACTTAATAGCTAATAAACACATATAAGCGAATATATGCCATATTGTCTTTGTAGGTCTGGGTAACTGTTATGCCCAGATCTGCTACATTCCCCCCAAAACCAACAAGGAGTCCCATATGTAAAACCAAAGAGCCTTTATTCTATACAAGTTTGAAAACTCAGACTTTCCATGTGTCCAATGTATTGGGATGATCAGCGAGCCCCGAGCTTGGTTAGAGTTGGGTTTTTATAGTAGTAAAGGTGGGGGTGAGGGATTTCTAAGGTTTAGGACCCCTGGTTGGATGACATTTGCCTAGAGGTATCCTGGTTAAAAAAATGGATATGTGCTGTCAGGTGATCCTATCTACAATAGTTGGAATATTAGGAAGTTTCTTTGGATGGTCTGTTCCTGGTTGCCTAGGTAATTTCAGTTTGTGGGCTTTATTGGAACCAGGTATTGCCTCAGGGTAAACTACTGATATTCAGGCCTCTATTGAGCTCACTCAGGATAATATTTTTTCTAGTTCCATCCATTAACCAGTGAATTTCATTTTTTAATGCTTGAGTAATTCATTTTGTAAATGTATTATGTTTTCTTCTTTATCCATTGGTTTGTTGTTGGGATCTAGTTTTTTTTTTTTTTCGATCTCAGGCTATTATAAATAGAACAGCAATAAACGTGGTTGAGCAACTGTCTCTGTGGTAAGATGAAGTGTCCTTTGGGAAAGGTACAAGAGTGGTCTAGGTGGTTCTTGAGGAGGCAAATCATTTCCTTACTAACTGTACAAGTTTATGTTCCTTCCAGCATTGGAGAAATGTTCCCCTTGCTCCACATCCTCAATAACATGAGCTGTTACTTGTTTTATTGATCTTAGCCATGACAGGTCTAAGATGGAATCTCAAGTAGTTTTAAGTTGCATTTCTATGATGGCTAAGGATGTTGAACATTTATTTAAATGTTTCTCAGCCTTTAGAGTTTCCTCTTGAGAGAACTCTCTATTTAAATATGTACCCCATTTTAAGTGAATTATTGGATTTCTTGATATCTAGTTTTTCTAGTTCTTTATATAATATTTTGGGTATTAAGCCCTCTATCAGATATGGAGTTGGTAAGAATCTTTTCCCATTCCATATGCTGCCACTGTGTCCAATTGACAGTGTCCTTTGCCTTATAGAAGCTTTTCAGTTCCATGAGGTTTCACTTATGAACTGTTGATCTTAGTGTCTATGCTACTGGTGATCTGTTTAGAAAGTTGTGTCCTGTGCTAATGAGTTCAAGGGTATTCCCCACTGTCTGTTCTATCAGATTCAGTGTATCTGATTTTCTGTTGAGGTCTTTGATCCACTTGGACCTGAGTTTTGTGCAGAATGATAAGTATAGATCCATTTGTATTCTTCTACATTCAGCCATCCCTCATGAACAGCACCATCTGTTGAAGTTGGTTTCTTTTTTTCAATGTGTATTTCTGTCTTCTTTATCAACTATGAGGTGTCAATAGGTGTGTGGGTTTATGTCTGTGTCTTCAATTTAATTCCATTGTTCAACAGCCTGTTTTTCATGCCAATTCCATGCTGTTTTTATTACTATAGCTTTGTAGTACAATTTGGGATCAAGGAGGGTGATGCTTCCAGCAGTTCTTTTATTATTCAGGATTGTTTTAGCTACCTTGTGGTTTTGCCTTTCTACATGAAGTGGAAAATTGTCCTTACAAGATCAGTGAGAAATCATATTGGAATCTGAATAAAGATTCCCTGGAATCTGTAGACTACTTTTGGTAGGATGGCTATTTTTTACTATATTAATCCTACTTATCCATGAGCATGAGAGAGTTTTCCATCTTCTGATATCTTTTTCAACTTTTTTTTCAATGACTTGAAGCTTTTAATCATACAAGTCTTTACTTTCTTGGTTAGAATGACCCTAAGATATTTTATATTGTTTGAGTCTATTGTGAAAGATATTTTTTTCCTGATTTCTTTCTCAGTCTAATTGTCATTGTGTGTATATAGGAAGGTTATTGATTTTTGTGAATTAATTTTGTATCTAGATACATTGCTGAAAGTGTTTATCTGCTATAGAAATTCCCTGGTGAAATTTTTAGGGTCACTTATGCATACTATCATATCAATGCAAATAATGATACTTTGGCATCCTCCTTTTTAATTTGTACCCTCTCAGTTTCCTACAGATGTCTTAATTGCTCTAGTTAAGACTTTAAGTGTATATACATGTATTGAATAGGTATGGGTAGAGTAGACAGACCTGTCTTGTTCCTAGTTTTAGGGGGTATTACTTTGAGCTCCTTTCCATTTAAGTTACTGTTGTCTATGGAATTGCTGTAAATTGCCTTTATTATGTTGAAGTATGTCTCTTTTATTGCTAATCTTTTATTTTAAAGTAGTGTTGCATTTTTTTCAAAGGCCTGTCTATGCCTAATGAAGGTTTCCCAGGGATTGTTTACTGGAGTTGGGGACTGGGATAACAGGTTCAGTGAGGGGAAAATGTTTGAAGGGAATGGTGTGATCCACTGGACCTGGGCAAAGCAGAAAGGCAGCTACCACAGATATCCTGCTACAATGCTAGGGATTAGCATAGATTGGGTTTGGAGGAGAGAGGTCAGCATCCCTGCTTTTCTGGCTGGAGGGGCCTGTGGGTTTGCAGCCAGTGTCTGCTGGAGTTTGGGGATGGGATACAGAAAGGAATGGAAGGAGATGGTTAGGAGGGGAAGGTTTGTGCACACTACTGGAGAGGAGGGCAGGGAAATGAGGCCTCAGCAAGTGATCTGCTGCACAGCTGGTAATAAGAATAGGGAACTGGATTTGAAGGAAGTGAGGGAGAGATGAAGATTTGAGGGTAGCTTACCTGCTTCCCTGGCCAGAGTGATCCATGGGTTCCCAGGGAATGGTTTCTGGACTTGAGTTCTAGGATAAAGTGATGAATGGGAGAGGAAGACTTGGGAAGATTGCAGGAAGGCCTACAGTTAGCCTACCTGCTTCACTAGCAAGATTGATCTCAAGTGATACTGTCTACCTGCCCAAGTGTGAATCAGATGCTCAGTAGCTGTCCAGAGGAACCTTTACTTTGCTTTTATTACTGTTGTTGTTATGGGGAAGTGGTATGTTTCCCTCGGGAGGGGTGGTCAAGCATGTCAACCAAAGAAAGAAAGTGAGTCTGTCAGCATTGAAGATGTTCATGCAGGGATTCAAGAAGGTGAGGTTTTTCAAGAATGTGGAGCCTTTGATATGAAGTTGTGGTGGTGTGTTTGTTAGAGAATTTTCAAAGAGGATTAACCAGTGGGGAAAGTGTAGGTGGTAGCATTGTCTAAGCTGAGGATCCAGGCAAGAAAAGGGCAAAAGAAGAAAGTGGAGTGCCAGAATAAGTCTCTCTCTGCTTTCTGACCCATTATGATTTAAATAAACATTTGAAAACAGATACAATGAGATAGCGATAAATCAAAAATTAAAATAAAGTATTGTAGGATGAATCAAAATGTATTTCCCGGCTCATGTTTTGACCACTTGTCCCCTGCTGGTGGCACTAAGGCTGTGGAATCATTAGGAAGTGGTGTCTAACTGGCAAAACTAATATAGTTAAGCCAATCCTACAGAGGTCATACCTATTCCCTAGTTCCTGTCAAACTGTTTGTCTCCACTCATATGTGAGCAGCCTCAGTCCCAGGCTTCTGCTGTCATACCATTTCAGTCACAAGGCACTGAACCCCTCTGAAGCTGTGAGTTAAAATGATCCTTTCTTCTTGACGTTGTTTCTGACAAGTTCTGTGGTTCCACTGATGTGAAAGTAGCCAACAGCTGGGTACATTGCCATAGGCTTGTGATCCTTGTCCTGCAAGCAGTAAAGAGGGAAAATCAGGACTCCCAGGTCATTCTTGGTGACATAGTGAGTTCAAAAGCAATCTGGGCTATATGAGACCCTGTCTCAAAAAAATGCAACTAACACAAAGATGAAGATATGTTATAATCTCTCTCAACAAATGGGATACATGAGCAGAGGAAAGCTTGCTTAAAAGGAGCAAGTACTAAGAATAACACAGCCATTGTTGACCCTGAACTTTCCATCCTCATGCCTTAATGTTAGCCTTAGTGTTGGGATAATAAACATGAATGGCCATGTCTTCTTAGAAGTAGAGTCTTATTCCAACACTACAATATCCTTAAGGAAAAGAGAGATAGAAATGATCCACTTTTGTTGTGCACAGTTAAATATGTATTTAGATAAAAGCCACATATTCTAAAAACCTAGGGGGTTTATAAGAGAGGAATATTTCTTTCTTGACATAGAAAGATCCTGCAGTAGAGGCATTGCCCAGCATCATTGTCATTCACTAGGTCTACAGCAGTTTTCTAGGCCTGGTTCCTGTTTTTAATGCTCGGTAACTTAGAGCAATGTTGACTTGCCATTTCTTTTAGTTGGGTCAGCTGGGTGGGTCTACTTCTTCCCTTAAGTGGGCATGTTCCAGGTCAGGACTGCTCGATTCTGAGCCCAGGCAGCACTGGCAACAAATGTCCAGAACTATTTCCCACAGAGATGATGCTCGGCTGAGTAATCCAACTCATCCGTGACTTCACCCTTTACCTTTCATTCCTGCCACATCACTAACATCTCATTGGCCAAAGTAAATCACGTGCTTGACACCAGTAATAGATTCAAATTTTCCAAAGATGTCATAGTTGGTATTGAGCAGTGAATACTCCAGTCTAATAGTCCAAACCATCTTTGTCCCCATAAGACTTTGTCTGAGAGTTTGGTGGGATAATCAGAGCTATAAGTGATGGGTAGTTGAGCTTTAGCATGAATTTGCATTCACTGGGATCACACTCAGTGTTGAATGACAGCAGAAAAGAAGAAAGGAGTGGGAGTATTCTGGAGCTTTGTGTTCAATGCTAATTGTCATCCTCCTGGAGTGACAATATTAGCATGTGGCTATGACTCTCCATTTCAGCATTTCCCAATCTTACATAATAGACATATAATACTTTTATAAATAGAAATCATGTATGTATATGCAAAGGAATAATGAACTAAAGGAAGAGAGGAAGGGGAAGAGAAGAGGAAATCTTTTCTTCTCAGCTGATGGAAACCAGAACATAGAATTGATGGAATGGGTGTGAGAACATCATTTTAAATTTATATAGCATGTAAAGAGAAAATTAATGTTTCAAAATGTATGTTTTTCCATGTTAGCTAAATTTTGTGGTCAGGGTAGAGGATAAAGATCATATTTTTCTAAGGCTTTGATTTGTTTTAAGGGCAAGGGTTGAAAAATCTTTCAAGGAATTGATGTCTACTCTCTATATTGTTAAGAGAGATGATTTATTGGCTGAGGGAGACTGACTTGCTTCCCCTGTTCCTCTTCTCTGTTTCCTCATCTGCAAAATGAAGAAGTTGAGTACAATGAGAGCTAAGGTTTTCTGAAGATCTGGCTGCTGGTAATTTGAACACTGTACTAGTCTTCCCAAAGTTCAATCATCTCCAGATCTGCTACTGTAGGCAATCTTTCAAAGTCTTCCTGTTTACTTCCCACAGGCTGATATTTCTATGGTAGCTTCTTCAGAACTACTTATGGGCAGGTCTCTCACTATTGCTTCCAGCTTTATAGATATTAATGGGACTGTACAACTTTAAAACTCCAATAAGAGAAGAATGTCTGGAAGCCCTCCATTATTAAGCTTGAAAAGTGTTTCTCAGCATATTTGCAGTATCTCTGTATCATAATTTATCCTGAGTAATCATTGATCTCACTTTCACTTTACATAATGCTATTTTCTATGAGCAATTTAATTATCTTCTAAGCAATTATCTTTAGTGGTCAAACGGGATTTAATATTTAATTCTTTTTATAAACTGTATTATGATGACAATGATGATAATTACTTCTATTGTAATATGGCATTGGGATCGACCTCAAGGCTTCATGAATACTAGACAAACATTCTACCATTAAGTTGCATTACAAACACCTTATAAAGTGTTTTGAACACCAGTGAACTTTCAAAATGATTAGGGGTTAAATTCAAGGACTTTAAGACCTTACACACTGCATGTGAAACCCTAAATCTATCGCCTACAGACCACGTGACTCTGGATAATCTTTATTTTGTTTTTCCTAGGATATAAAATACCAACACAACATAGACTGCCTATAAAATTTTACTTGGATTCCAGACTATCTGTTGTCTACATAGATGCTATAGTATTCCCCTACAGGGCCCTGTATGTAAGCCTTGGTTCTGGCTTTATGCTACTGAGAGGTAGTGGACCATCTGAGATGGAAGCCCTTCACATCACTGGTAGTGTGCCCTTGAGGAAGATTTCTTAGAGTGATGGAAGGATGCCCAATATGATAAGGGTTCTCAGGAAAACTGAGTAACTAACTATGCAACTTGACAGTATTTCAAGTTATACATCAGATGCTACCCCTCTAGCGTTCCTTCTGTCCTTTCTTGGCTATCATTCCATGGCAGCAACTGTTGTTTCTAATTGATTGACACCTCATTTCTGAAGCCAGAAAGAAATGGCTGCAAATACTTGAAAATTAAATACTCATTTTCCTGAGTAAAGTCTCTCTATAGACGGTTATAAAGTAATTGTTCCTTTTCCTGAATTGAGATAACTTGAGCGTAAATGAAAAAGCAAAGGACCATTTTAAGTCTCCAACCCCAGCTCTCTACAGAGTGACACCCACCCTGACTACCCACAATAAATGCCCAATACAATGTTTCAAAGGCTGTAAGCTCAATGCATTTGAATTGCTATCTGTGGTACGGTGGTTTTACTTAATAAATAACAAAAATAAAGGTGCTTGCTTTTTGCTTACTTTCTTAGTGTCTTTGTTTTACTAATTAATCCTTTTAAAAAGATTTAATTTTTATTTTGTATATATGAACATTTTTTCCTACATGTATATAAGTGCATCATGGACACACAGTGCCCATGGAGGTCAGAAAGGGGATACTGGACTTCCTGGAACTGGAGTTACAGATGATTATGAGATAGCTTGTGGGTGCTGGGAATTTTAAGACCATCTTTGAAACCCTTAAAGTCATTTGCAAAAGTGGCAAATGTTCTTAACCAGTGAGCAACCTCTCTAGGCCCTATTTATCAATTTTTAAATGGACAAAATTTGTAAATATTTGAGGTTGTACTGCATGATGTTTTGGCAAATATGTGCACTTCAGAATGACTAAATTGAGCTAACAAATATGTCTCTTGTCTCACATGTCATCTTGTTGCAGTGAATTCCATGCCATTACCCCTTTAGCTATTTCCATGTTTCTTATTAGTTTCTTATGACAATGTTTTCACTTGTAGTTATCCCTTTAATTATGAACATATTAGTGCTTTTTAATAAATACATACAATTTTACTCTCAGAATGATTTAATAAATTTATACTCCAATGAGAAGATCTGTTCTCTCCAAAATTACTTATTTTAAAATGCATAGCCAACTTCCAATATTATGGTTCTAAAAGTAATATATACATGCTTATGAAAAATGCATCTAATTTTAAAACAATACATCACATATATTTTTTGACAAAATTAACTTTGTACTATTATTTTTAATGTAAACTAGTATCTTTACAAAGAATAGAACTTAATTATCCAGCCCTTTATTAATAGGCATTTTCTAGCTGTGTAATTTTGCAAGTTGCTAAATTTTACAATACTTGAGCTTATATTTTGTCAATTTGTTCAATTATCCAATTAATATGAATTTAGAAGTGACTTTGCTGAGTTAAAGATAGTCATTCTTATACTTATGTTTTATTTTATTTTATTTTGTTTTTGGTTTTTCGAGACAGGGTTTCTCTGTAGCTTTGGAGCCTGTCCTGGAACTAGCTCTTGTAGACCAGGCTGGTCTCAAACTCACAGAGATCCGCCTGCCTCTGCCTCCCGAGTGCTGGGATTAAAGGCGTGCGCTACCACCGCCTGGCCTTATGTTTTATTTTTTTAAATAAAAATTTATTTTTTTGTAATTTCATATACTTACAGCAAATTTTGATCATATTCAATTCCAAATCTTCCACCTAAATCCTTCTGGATCTACTACTCACTCACACACATTAAAACAGTTATTTTGGGGCTGGAGAGATGGCTCAGCAATTAAGAGCACTGACTGCTCTTCCAAAGGACTGAGGTCCTGTCTCAGTGCTCCATGGAAGCTCACAACCTTTTGCAGCTCTAGTTACAGGGCATCTGGTAACATCTTCTGGCTGCCACCAGGGCCAGACATTCACATAGTGCACAGATACACACACACACACACACACACACACACACACACACATTCTTAGGTTATTCTGTTTACACTGAATAATGTCAGGTTTTGTTACTGTTGTTTTGTTAGTTTTTATTTTACATCCTGACTACAATCCTCCCCTTCTCTTCCCAGTCTTTCTCCCCCAACTCCACTCTGCTTCCTCCCCACATCCACATCTTCTCTATTTCTTTTCAGAAAAAGGCAGGTCTTCCATGGATGTCACCAAAACATAGCTTATCAAGTTGTAGCAACACTGAGTACCTGGCTTTGTATTAAACTGGACAAAGCAACCCAGTATGTGGAACAGGGTAGCAAAAGCCAGTAAAAGAATCAGAGACAACCCCTTCCCCACTGTTAGGAATCCCACAAGAAGACCAAGCTTCAAAACTGTTCCATATATGCAGAGAACTTAGGTTGTTCACCTGCAGGCTACCTGGTTGTCAGTTCAATCTCCTATAAGATTAGGTTTGTTGATACTGAAATGTCCTTGACTGCTCTGGCTCCTATGATCCTTCCTCCATCCTTCAGTAGGATTCCATGGGCTCAGCCTAATGTCTGACTGTGGATCTCTGCATCTGTCTCCATCAGTTGCTGGAAGAAGCCTCTCTGATAACTATTGGGCTAGGCTCCAATCCATGAATATAGTAGAATATTGACAGGCGTCACTACATTGACATTGTTTTCCTCCAGTCTTGTTTGATTCTATCCCGGATCTCTCTGGGATGTCCAGTCTCTGGATCCTAGTGCTCCAGTCTCAGGGGTGGGTTCACTCCTGCGGCACTGGTCTCAGTCTGGATCAATCATTGGTTGGCAACTCCCACAATCTCTGTTCCACTTTTACCCCAGCACATCCCATACACCCATAAACAAGACAATCTGTAGGTCAAAGGATATGTGGCTGGGTTGGTGTATCAATCCCTTCACTGGCAGTTTGGCGTGGTCACAGGAGATGACCAGTTCAAGCCACACATCTGCAATTGCTACAGGTCTTAACTGGGGTCATCCTTGTAGATTCCTGGGGGTTTCCCCTTGCACCAGGCTTATATTTGACCTGAAATGCCTCCCTTTCCAGTCAGTTTTCAGTACTCTCCACCCCCACACCTACCTGATCCCCTATGTTTCCATCTGAACCTGCTCCCAGTCCATGAAATCTCCACTATTTTCCATTTTCAGGGAAATCTGAGTGTCTGCCTTGGGCACTCCTTGTTACCAAGCCTTCCCTGGGTCTGTGGATTACAGCAGGGTTATTCTTTACTTTACAACTAAGATCCACTTACATGCATGTTTGTCTCTCTGGGTCTGGGTTACCTCACTCAAGATGATTGTTTTTCTGGTTCCATCCATTTGCCTTCAAATTTCATAATGTCTTTGCTTTTGATAGCTGAATAATACTCTATTGTATAAATGTACCACATTTTCTTTATCCATTCTTCAGTTGAGGAACATCTAGGTTGTTTTAGGTTCTGGCTAAATAATAATAAATAAAGGTGCTATGGATATAGCTGAGCAAATGTCCTTGTGGTATTATTGATCATCTTTGGGTATATGACCAAGGGTGATACAGCTGATTCCCAATTTTCTGAGAAACCACCACATTGATTTCCAAATTTGCTGTATAAGTTGGCAATGGAGAAGTGTTCCCCTTGCTCCACATCCTCTCTAGCATGAGCAAACACTTAAGTGTCTGATCATAGCCATTATGACAGGTGTAAGATGGAATCTCAGAGTTGTTTTGATTTGCATTTCCCTGATTGCTAAGGATGTTGAGCATTTCTTTAGGTGTTTCTCTGCCATTTGACATTTTTCTGTTGAGAATTCTGTTTAGAACTGCACCCCATTTTTAATGGAATTACTTGGCTTTTAGATGTCTAGTTTCTTGAGTACTCTATATATTTTGGAAATCAACCCATTGTCAGATATGGGGATGCTGAAGATCTTTTCCCATCCTATAGGTTGCCATTTTATCCTATTGACAGTTTCCTTTGTCTTAGAGAAACTTTTAAGTTTCAGGAGGTTCCTTTTATTAATTGTTGATTTTAGTGTCTGCACTATTGGTATTCTTTTTAGGACATTGCTTTCTTAGTCACTGTGTTCAAAGCTATTTCCCACTTTCTTTTCTATCAGGTACAGTATGTATGGTTTTATGTTGAGGTTTCTCATCCACTTGAACTTGAGTTTTGTGCAGGGTGATAGATATGAATATATTTTCATTCTTCTACTTGCCAACAACCTGTTAGATTAGCACCATTTGTTGAATATGCTTTCTTTTTTTCCATTGTATAATTTTAAGTGTTCCTAGGTATGTGTATTTATGTTTCTTGATTCAATTCCATTGATCCACTTGTCTGTTTTTATGCTAGTATCATTCATGTTTAGTGAATATAGCCATGTAGTTGAGCTTGAAATCTGGGATGGTGATACCTCAGGAAGTTCTTTTATTGAAAAGTGGAGTAGGAGGGTCTTCTGTATTTCTGTGCTTTGATTGGTTAAATAAAGACTCTGCCTGGCTTGTAAGATAGGTCAGCCCTTAGGTGGGTGGAGTAGACAGAAAGGAAATTCTGGGAAGAGAGAAGGAAGTGAGCCAGACGCCAGGAGCTATCCTGTTTTGTTTCTTTCCATTTGATGGTGAATATTGTTCTTTCAAGGTATGTAAAGAATTGTGTTGGGATTTTAATGGAAATTTCACTGAATATGTAGATTGCTTTTGGTAAAATGAACATCCTGACTATTAATTTTACAAATCCATAAGCATAGGATATCTTTCCATTTTCTACTATCTTATCCAATTTCTTTCTTCAAAGATTTGAAGTTCTTGTCATACTGGGCTTTCATTTGCTTGATTAGCGTTACACCAAGATATTTTAAATTATTTGTGGCTATTGTGAAGGGTGTTTCCCTGATTTTTTTTCTCAGCCAATGTATCATTTGTATATAGGAAGGATACTGATATTTTTTAATCCAACCACTTAATTAAATGTGTTTATCAGCTGTAGGAGTTTCCTGATAAAATTTTGGGGGTCACACATATACTATCATATCATCTACAAATAATGATACTTTGATTTCTATCTTTCCAATTTGTATTCCCTTGAGCATCTTTAATTGTCTTATTGTGCTACCCTATATAGAACTTCAATTACTATGTTGAATAGCTATGGAGAGAGTGGGCAGTCTTTTCTTGTTCCTGATTTTAGTGCAATGGATTTGAATTTCTCTCCATTCAGTTTGATGTTGGTTCCTGGCTTCATGTATATTGCCTTTAAAATGTTTAGGTAGGGTTCTTGTATCCCGAAATCTTCAAGACCGCTTATCATGAAGGGGTGTTGGATTTTGTTAAAGACTTTTTCAGCATCTAATGAGATAATCATGTGGTTTTTTCAGTTTTTTCTTATGTTGTGCCATTTTTGCATCTCTAGGATGAAGTCCACTTGATCATGGTAAATGATTTTTTTTGATGTGTTCTTGAATTAAGTTTGTGAGTACTTCATTGAGTATGTCTGTGTCTATATTCATAAGAGAGATTGGTCCCCTCTAATTTTGTTTAATATTCATGTGGTTTAGATACCAGGGTTGACTGTGGCTTCATAGAAAGAATTTGGCTGTATTCCTTCTTTATCTATTTTGTGAAATAATTTGAGGAGTATTGGCATTAGCTCTTCTTTGAAGATCTGGTAGAATTCCATACTGAAACCATCTGGCCCTGGGCCTTCAATGACTACTTCTATTTCCTTGGGGGTAGAGGTCTATTTAAATTGTTTACCTGATCTTGATTTAAGTTTGGTAAGTGGTATCTTTAGAGAAAAATGCCGATTTCTTTTGAATTTTCTAATTTTGTGG
>JAQHUG010000052.1:5195409-5213502 GCA_028555095.1 Dicrostonyx torquatus
TGGCCCATTATCTCCAGCCTTTTCTTGGCTAGCTCTCACATCTAAACTAACCCATTATAAAAGTCTGTATGTCACCACAAGGTGGGTGACTTACCAGATGGTTCTACTGTACGTCCATCTGCGGCGGGAGCCTCATGGTGACTGGCTCACTCCTTTTCTCTCATTGCCTTCCGTTCTGTCTACTCAGCCCAATTAAGAGCTGTGTCCTATCTTACAAGCCAGGCATCCTTTTTATTTAACCAATCAAAACACAGAAATACAGAAGAACCATCCTACTCCAACAAATGTTATTGTAATTTAAGGATAAGACAGGGAGATGAATCAGTGGACAAAGTACTTGCTGTACAAAGATAAGAAACTGAGTTTGGATCCCCCCATGCACACAAAAGAAGTATGGTGACTGTGGAAGCCTGTTAGCAAATCCAACTCTTGGAAAGCAAGCAGATGCCAGGGTAGCCTAGCCAGTAACACTAGCAGAGCTGGAATGTTCTAGGTTAAGTGAGAGATCTCTCCTCAGTAAATACAGGGGAGAACAATTGAAGAAGTCATCTGATGTCAGCCCCTGACCTGCACAAATACATGGACACAACCTCCCCCATATACTAACTTTTGTGAGTGTACAAGGTATTGGGTTTGATTATGTTGCATTCACATGCGCACACAAACACACACATGCATACAAGTACATACACCTACCCCTACGTGCACACGTGCACCCACACATACACTCACATATACCCACCCCATGCACACCACACACACAAGCATATATGAATGCATACATGCACATACACCCCCATGCATACCACCCCCCACCCTTATACTGTAGTCTCATCTGCCTGTTACAGTGCTCTCTGCCTTCCCAACTGTTTTCCTCTAGTTGGTTGCCTTCTTCCCTCTATGTAATTCTCACTTCTGTTTTATGCCACAGTATTCCATTATCTTCTATTCCCCTACCCTGCCTTCCCTCTTAGTGTCTCATTTCCACTTTTATTATTTACACACAAATACATTTTGTGGAGATACATACTATGTATGGCACAAAGGCGCACACACAAGTTACATAAATATTTATTTAAGTTTAGATTCTTCATAGGATCCAAAGCATGCAATAATTGTCTTTCCGAGTCTGGCTTATGTTACTGTTGTAGTCAGTATTCTATCACTGTGAAGTGGCACCATGATCACAGCAGCTCTTATGAAGGGAAATATTTAATTGGGGTTGACTTACAGATAGAGAGGTTTCGTTCATTATCATAATGGTAGGAAGTATGGTAGCACACAGGCAGACCTGGTATCAGAAAAGTGACCCCAGCTTGTTTCAGCTTCTTTTTTTTTTTTGTAAACTAACTCCTCCCTGCGACTCTCATTCTATGACTGTCTTTATCAGTGAGATGTGTTTCTTAGAAACAATGGATATGTAGATCTAGTTTTCAAAGTCCACTAGACCATATCACTTTAGGGGTGAATTGAAGTTATTTACAAGTAATACAATTATTAAAGAAAATTTCTAATTTCTTTAATTTTTTGTTTTGTTTTCTAGTTGGTCATATCATTTTTTGTTGCATATTTAATAATATTAGGGGTTTTCTGGTTTATAGTGTTGAGCATGATATATTCTTTCCATACTCTCATGTTCTATTTAGTTGTATATGCCTCTTTTTTTTATTCTCTTCTGTACTGCCATTATTAAGACTGTTTCACTGGATTGGTTATCTGTGTTTTATTATTACATTTTCACCCAGTGTCTTCTGGTGTCCTGTGAATTCATACTTCATAGCTATCATGACTGTGATTTTTTTGTTTTCCTTATTATTTTATCAACCCTGTCTTCCTTTTCTGATGTTATTTTTCTGTGTGGTCAAGTCTATTGGCTATTATTTCCATGTGATTTTTATTTTATTTCTTGAGAATATGTTTGCAACATTTCTGGGTCGTTTCTCTTCAATATTTCATTTTTTTCTGGGTTTTTCTCCTGTATTGTTTGTGTTGATTTTTCCTCTACATGTCAAACTTCTTATCAGTTTTGTTGACTTTTTCCTCTATGCTGTTGGCTTTGTTTTCAGGATTCTGATTAAATTTCCCCTCACCATTGTATCTATCCTTTTTGTCATCACTGATCAATTCTCCTAATGAACATTTTAAATCTTTCTCCAGCATTTTGCTATGTCAGAACTTTGGAATTTAGACTCTTTGGCAAAGTCACATTAGATTGCTGTTTCATGTTTCAAAACCCCAGGTATGATGCTGTTGTGACAAGTACTTTATCCACTGAGCCATCTCCCCAGATGCAGATTCTGTTTGTTTATATGAATGTTTTACACAGTTGAAATAACCCTGTGAGTATAATTTTACATTCCATTCTTTGCTTGACAACTTGACATTATAGTTAAATTGATAACTCATACTAATAAAATAACCTAACAAAATATTGCACAAAGGTTTTATAGGCATAATTAAGGAATAATAAATATGATGTTTAAAATTAAAGTGAGTGCTTTGACTATTTCTTACCCATATATTATTCAAAATAAAGTACCAAGTATGATTGATCTTTGAAGCCACTTCTTTTATTCTGATTAAAAATTGATAAGTCAGTGGCTATTTCTATCCTTAGTTCCTATAAAATGTTGGATAATTTTTCCCTCAGAACCTTACATCAGCAAACATTCATCTTCATGTTTGGCATCTGCAAGGAGGATGATCCTCATGTCTCATTCTGGACCTAATTAGAAATGTATTAAGTTTCTAGAATAGTACTTTCACAAAATGAAGTCTGATAGTTTCCAGGAGACCGTTGAGTTCTGTTTAGAGACATAAACATGGAACCAACACTCTGCCTCTTCCATTCCTCCCCATGTGGAGAGGTTGCCTGGTAAATTGCAATGTTAAGGGCAGGTGATTGGGAGGTGAAGAGCAGGGAAAATGTTTCTAAATCAGCAAACACCACAATTTGTCCTTATTCATCACGAAGGAGGATGCTCAGAGCTCGTTTAAATTTGTTAAGGAATATATTTGTAAGGATAGGCACTAAGCACCTTTAATTGGTGATACTTCAAATGATTTGATTGATTCGCCAAGAGGACTTTGCTGCCTTCCCAGAATAAGGCAGCAAACACACAGAGCAAATTTTGTGAAAGTGGCGACACATGAGACATTAAGGTATGTCTGCAGAACTGAATAAAGATAAAAACTGAAAATATGCTTATTTCAGATTCACGTTCTGATAAAGGAGGCATGGGGGTACCCTAAATCTGACTTTTTAAAAAGAGAAAAATGGTGTTGGGGGATTGGGTTTCAATTAAATATATAGCAAACTTGGGGTTTTACCTTAACAGTTTTGTGAACACAAGATGATTTGCAATTTGGGTCCATGTAGGGTAGACAGTATGACATGGTGGATATCTTCTCAAAGGTGTTGAAATCCTAGTAAGCAGAACCGCTACATACCACCTGTGCAATACAGAGGGTTTCACATATCTGATCTGGTTTAGGAGATTTTGGCATGTGGAAATATCTTGGACTATCTGAAGCTTACCCCAATGTAATCACAATTGCCCTTAAGGGTAGGTGAGGGACATTTGCAACAGGTGGGGTTAACAACATGATTGAGATCGAAACATAGTCTGTAAGGAAATGATAGGAAACTGAAGATCAAGAACTGTAAATGGCCTTTAGAAGCTGTAAAATGTGAGGAATGGCTTTATCTCTAAACCTTCCACAGGGTGGGCAGCTGGGATAACCCCTGGCTTTCAATTCAGTGTAACTCCCTTTAGACCTCTCACCTTCCAAACTTTGGTGGGAAAAAGTGAATATAGTTACAGTATGGCAGTTAGTTTTACCAGTGATGAGACTCATACCCATGGTACCCAATAAAGGTGGTAACCTTTGTAAATTGACCAGTGTAGCGGATATGTGGTTGTCTGAAGAAATATTCAATTAAGGAAGTTTCTGTGGGCATATGTGAGTCTTCAGCACTATTCATTGAGGTGGGTGTTTGGGTTGAAGACTAGAAATGAAGTTTTTCAGTTATGATTGTTGGATTATGCTCCCCCCAAAATGTTAGCATTCCAATGTCCAACAACCATGATAGGAACTTATTTGTAAATGATAGTCTTTTAAAAACCTTATTTTATTTACCTATTTTTTAAGTGTACAGGGTATGTATGTCTATGTGTATGTGTGAGTACATGTGTGTGGAGACAAGAGGTCAACATCGGATTGCTCTTTTAGCTTATGTTTTTATACAAAATCTCTCACCAAATCTGGAGCTCAACCAATTGTCTAGACGAACTAACCAGCAAACTCCTGCAATCCACCTGTTTCCTTACATCCCCTCCCCACAATTCAGGGGCAACAGACATGTGCCACTGTGCCAGGCTTCTTCATAGGAGCTTGGGATCCGAACATAGGCGCCCATGCTCTGATACAGTGTTGTCACAGCTGATCGAACTTGCATGATATTGTACCGGGCACTGTGGTGCATGCCTGCAATCTCAGTATGCAGGGCATTGAGCTAGGGTAATTTTGAATCTGAGGCCCTACACACGGGAACTATGTCTCAAAAATCAAGCAGAAACCTTGATAGTAACATTAGACTATAAGCAGCTAGCTATGTTCCCAGGCCATTTTAAATTATGAATATAAAGACAAAGGTCAAGGCTTCCCATTGGATCAGTTTTAAATGTTTTATTCTTTTAATCAAGTTACACTTTGTTTTTTGAGTACAGATTTAAAATTTAAATACATGAATTCCTAATTAACTAATTCTGAGTTTGATTTGGCAAGATGTTTGGTTTATACATCCAGCCAAGCTCTTTCTTTCTCCTTCTATGTCATTTACCATCTTTCTTTCTGTCTCTTCAGTGATTTTTCTCTTTCTTTCTTTCTGTCCTTCTCTCAAGTAGATAGTAAAACCTGCATTTAAAGGAGTGTGGCACAAACTGAATTGCTTAGAACAGAAAGAGACTGGCATGGTCTGGGAGTGGAGATCTCTCAAGGCCCAGTTAGGGAGGAGCACATTTGATCATCCACAGATGGCAGAACAGGAAATCTCTTCATCCCAACTCTGCATTTCCCACCCACATTCTTTCCAAAAGCCAGAACCAAAGAGTGTGTTTCTACTTTTAAGGGTTGAGTGAGAGCCTTTGGTATAGTCCGCTGACTTACCGAATGTATTAATGTTGAGGGAGCAGGGATGGAGGGAGAGTGGGAGCAAGACTGAGATAGTAGATAGTGAGAGCAAGAGAATGAGAGGGGTCCAAAATGCCAAATGAAGATCTCACTGCTTAGAGATGTTGAACACAGGACATTCTGATATACACACATCTTCCAACATTGATATTAGAGATTTTTAGAGGTTGTACTTTCATTTAGTCATTTGCATCCTTCTTTTACTAGATGCTTGCTTGCCCTATCAACTTCAGGTGTGGACACTGCCTTTTTGGAGGGAAGGGGTTCGAGACAGGGTTTTTCTGTGTAGATTTGGAGCCTGTCCTGGAACTCACTCTGTAGACCAGGCTGGCCTTGAACTCACAGAGATCCCCCTATTTCTGCTTTCTCAGTTCTGGGATTAAAGGTTGTATGCCACCACTGCCCGGCTTGTTTTTGTTTTTCGAGACAGGATTTTTCTGTGTATTCTGAGCTTTCATGGAACTCTCTCCATAGACCAGACTGGCCTCAAACTTAGAGCTCTGCCAGCTTCTATCTCCTGAGTGCTGAGATTAAAGGCATGCACCAGCATCCCCAGCCTTTTTAAGGATCTCCTGATGCCCCAGGGAGACTATATAGAAGGATAGAGCTGGATCAACTTCCATCCACAGTCATGTGAAGTGAGTAGGAACTCATACTGGGGTGAGTCAGACCCACACTGGCTCAGGAGGCAGCTACTTGCGAAGGCTGGCTTTCTTTTTAGTCGTATGTATGTAGAAACATTATTTCTGAGGCAAGAACTGGGTGATGGTGAGTGCAGGTGAGGTAGGCTAATGAGAAAAGAAGAGATGCTTATTAATTTAGTTTCTCTGATAGGAAGAATTACAGATCTGAAATGTGTAAAGTAATTGTCACAGGTTTTAGTCACACTTAATGCCAAGAAATGACATTTCTGGAGAGTTCAAGGAATAATTTGATAGGATTTAGATGAGAGAAAAGTTCATGACATCTTGTTCATTTCTCCATACTTGCTAAGAAGTCAGGTAACCACAATGCTGCACAGCTGGGAGACTGCCGTGTGCCAGAAGCTGCTCTGTGCATTTTCCCTGAAGGAACTCTTTAAATCCCCACAATGACATCTTACAGTAGATGTTATGACTGCTTTTATGGGTGAAGGAAACTGAGAACTTGAGTTGTCACTCCTCCCCAACAAATCAGAGGCAAATGTGGATTAACATTTCACAAATAGGAAAACGATCTTAATATGACCCTTTTCGGCTCTTATGACTTTGTTATAAATGTTACAAACACACCAAAGAAGCACACTGAGAAACAATATTCTTTTTTTAACTGATAAGACAGTTCTTGATATAGTTTGGCTCTTGAGTATCCCTCAAAGATCTATGTCTGCAATGCATAGCTTTCAAGCTAGCCTTACTGAGAAGTGGTGATACCTTTTACAAGGTGGGGCCCAGTGAGAAGCCTTTAGGTCATTGGGGTGTGCCTTCAAAGGGAAATGTGGGCTCCTCACTCTTTCTCTCTGCTTCCTGGCTGATGAAGTGAGCTACTTTGCTCTACCTTATGAACCTATCGTTCTGTGTTGCCTCAACATTGACCAAAACCAATGGCATCAACGTTCATGGTCTATAACATCGAAAGCTGTGGGGCACAAAATTAACCTCTTCTTTAGTGAACGTGTCACCTCAGGTATTCAGTTACAGTGATGTTGAGTTGACAGATGCTTTCTCTAAACCTTTTTCAGCAGCTAGAACATAGCTGTGCGTCTCTCATACCTACACTAGAGTTTGCATAAGCCTGTAGCTATAAATGAATAGTTGTTTAGTTCTATTAATGACAGGTTCTCTTTGTTGTTTTGATTTTTTTTGGAAGATTATTTCCTGGTACTCTTTGACTCATCACGTGTGGATTAAGATTACACTGTGTGGGTGATCCTGTGCAAGGGTTTGAGGCTAAATTAGAAAACCACACACACACGTATTCTAAATTCATTGATTCCAATACATTTATAGCCCAGCTTGATTTTTCTGTTGTATTTTAACATAAATGTAGCATTATGTAACTAGAGAAAATGTCAGAGAGGAAGTCAAGGCAGAAAGAGAAAGGTAATCTTTCGGGGAACCACCCCTAAAACTCCAGGTAGGACACTAATCAGGACCTCTACTAATAATGGTACTTGTCTAGGTTGTTTTTTCTTGTTCTTCTTAAATAGTATTAACAGATGTTAGTAGTCCCCAGCTCACCCCAGTGTTCCTAAAACAGTCCATGCTGCCAGGAGTCAATGGGGCTGGAAAGTTCCCTGGCTTATCCAGTCAGCCAGTAGAGCATCCTGTCCCCTCTTTGATTACAGGCTTTGTCCTGAGCTGTAGCCATTTGCTTGTGTGAATGCAGATGTAGGCTTTTCATTTTGCTTTCTGTCCTCCACTGAAATACAATTAAAAGGTCAACCAAGGACCCTGAACAAATTGTGCCTGCACTGAAAGGGGAGAAAGCAGAGGCCATGCTTTGTCTGTGGATTAGCCTGTTTATGACAGAGTGAAAAAAAAACATTTTGTTTCAAGCTGTGTTTTATGCCTTTGTCAATAAAACCAGGCTTGCAAAGGGCAAAATTCAGCCTGTTTGTTGCAAAGTTCCCACGGACATGCTTGAGATTCGGGCCCCAGCAGGGGGACTTGCAAATGTCTCTCCAACCTAGTAACACTCCTGTTCAGCCACACTCAGCCAGAAAAAGATCTGTGAGGTATTGCCTCTGGAAACACCGACACAAGGATTTAAATCCACCCAGGATGCCCTGGTAAGACAGTTAGGAGCTAAGATTAAGAAAGCAAGGAAGTCAGTATAGGATGGACTTATGAACAGGTTTCTTACATGGCAACTGGGGCTTAGTCTTTCTAGGGAGCCGGTAGGCCACGGTGCAGAAGATAGTTCAGAGTACACTCAGCATCTATCATTTGACCGTATGAGATGTCATCAGGGTGTTAGAAGTCTTCTGCATGCAAGACAGCCATTGCAATGGGGAAGCACAGACAGACAAAGGAACAAGGAGTGGTTGCACAGGCAGACCTCTGTGCTTGCTCCTGCAGGCACAAGCCTAACAGGAGACAGAGGACAAATCCTTGGCGACATTATTTGATATTACACCGGATCACTCTGACAGAGCTGTGAGGACCAGCACTGATGTTTTATCCTCAAAGGTGACTGATAGGAAAGACAAGGTGAAGAAATGTGTATATCCCGAGGGAGCCTGAGAATCTGGCCTCAGGCCTGACAGGGTAAATTCAGGTCTCTTGGAGATTAAGGGATGAACAGTGATGCTTAGGAGCAAGCAGTCTGGACACACGGTCTCGCAGAGTTACACTTGAGGGCATAGTCTCTATGTGAGTGTTTGAACAAATTACTACTTGATTTATATGAATATGAAGCAAGATACAAATTTCTACTTCCTACTTAAAAATCTGATGATGTTAGGCTGCTTTTAATACATTTCTGTGTAACCTGGGACATAAATTACAACTTCCCTCATGGTTAGGACATAAACTTCGTTTGGCCCTAGTCCTAAATACTAATGGGGGTGATTTTCCTGCCATGGAGACTGGGAATCAATTGCATTTATCAGAGTTCTGGTATTTTTCCTTTTCTTGTATCTTTCTTAAATCATTTATATTTCCTATTTAGCTGCTCTAAGCAACTGAGAAGGTAACTCCTCATTTTAGCAAACTACTCTCCTCAAAGTCACCCTCTGCGAAATGGTCACTGAATTTTCCTTGCCCTTTATGACCCAATCCCAACAGTCAGAAATGTGTTCAGGCTCTTGGGTCTAGGATATGAGTTATTTGAGGGGTTTTCATCAACATTCTCCTTGTCTCCCCTCTTGATCCACCCTTCTTATCTGCAACACCTATTCTACCAAGTAAGTTGACCAATGATATCCAGACCACACCATTGCAATCATATTTTCCTGTCCTAAACCCAACTCCTTTGCTTCCCACTATGACTGAAACTTTCCTCATGGTAAGATATGAAGGCATCAAGCACTCTCAATTCTCACTGTATCTTTTGGCTCATATCTGATACATGAGCAATCTATCAGCATCACCACCAGACTTCTCAAAGTGCTATACTAATGAACTCCACCTCCTAAGCTTCCTTTTCAGCGCAGGCCACACACTTCTGTCTAAGATTATGTTAATGATCTTTTTATGAACTTTGTTGTCTCTACCATTCCCCACACCATTATGGTCAATGTGAAAGCCAGTGTGTTTCTTGGGAAGCCGCTACTAGCTCTCATTCTCCTTTGTTCTACACTAACTCTCAATTCTTCTGCAGTGGATCTCCTACAACCCGCCCCTGTCAGCTTAAGTAGTTGTCCTTATGTCTTTACTTTCCCCTCAAGCCCCAGACATGCTCATTTATTCAGGTGCCAACTGCTGTACCTACGATTCTATCTCTCCTTATGTTTGCAAGACTTGCAAACCATATACTTTAAGCCTCAGATAAAATGCCACAATTTAGGTAAGGTCCTCGATCATCTTAGTAAAAAATTTTAAACCCCCTTCCAACTCCCCCAAATCTGCATTTTCTCCAAAATTTTCATCGCTATCTGATACTATTTTACTCATTTATTCTTTATCTATACATCTCCTCTCCTAGCCCACCAGAAAACCTGTTGAATTTATCTGTACTCTTGGATGAAACCTGACAGTTACTCATTTTCCTTGCCTAATTTTCTCTTATCTAAGACAGAAAGTTTTCTGTTAACATCTAACTAAATTTACTCTAGTTTCAGAGCACAAATACCTTTCTGCATTTTCCAAGAAATCTTCTTCCTTATTCTTGGCCTTCTATTATATTCCTTAAAGTTAAAATATAAATAAAACCATTAGAAAAATTGAGAAGGGTCGCATGGTCTTCATGACTATCCCTATCAAGTACATGGAGGTAGAGAGTACAAAAAGATGCATTTGTTGGAACCATCTGGGTTGCAGAGCTAGTCTCTCTCACCTTGCTGGGCTGCTTTCCATACTCTACCAGGCTATGATGAAGACATGCAGGAGATTTTAAATTATGGTAGCAAAAAAAAAAAAAAAAGAGAGAGAGAAAATATCGATTAGGAAAATCATCATGTATTTTCATGTATTGATGAGATACTGCTGCTTAAAAACCTACCCCAATGCTTAGCAGCCTGGACCACAAGTGTTTGTTATGGACCATAAATCTATAATTGGCAGTTCTGTTATTTTGATCCAGGATTCATTCACGCCTTTTATGTTGTTGTAGGGGATAGGTGTCTTTGTCAATTGTGAAGGGCAGAGGGCTGGCCAGTAGAGAATGGCTTCATGCTCATTTCTGGTGATTAGCTGCTGGTTGAGGCAGTGATGAAGTTTTTTTTTTTTCATGGTGGTCTGTTATAATCAACTGCCTGTGGGTTTGGGGTTCCAAAAGTATGCATTTGCACAATAAGGCTTTTGGGGACTTAACAAGTGTGTTCTATTACCAGGTATGCTACACTAAGAATTTGCATTTTCACACCCTTAGAGAAGTTGGAAACACCTATACAGATAAATTGGTTGCAACCTTTGAATATATAACAAAGTTGGAAAGAGTTTTAATTGCTTCACTAAAGAAGAGCTTGGAAAGCGTTTTGGTACTTGTTGTACTTCATATGCTTAAGTACGCCCTTTAAAGCTCCCAAGAGAAGCCAACTCTCAATTGCATATTAAACATGTCTGTTTCCTTCAAGTGACCAAGTCTGTATGATCATTCTATATGATCTGTGGTCTCTAAAAACCAGATCTGAAGTATAGAACAACAGATGATTTCTTGTGCCTCAAGTAACCAGGGAAAAGAGAATAAACCAGAAAGAACACAGAAGGAAATACAGAGTTCTATGCATGAACCTAGGACACAACCCAGACACAAATTCAGTGAGAATCAGGGAGTTAAAGGAGAAAGTAAAGGTGGAAATGGGTTATGTTAGTAGTCCTTGACATTGGGACTTCTTTTAAGAAGGTTTTAAGGAAATACTGCTTTTGCTATAGAATATGCTGGGACCCCAGATTTTTAAAAATAGCCCAACCTAGAAGGCTGGGCAAGGTTTCCAGGCTAAGTTTAAGGTCTTTTCCTTTCTCTTGTCACACTTAATTTTTTACCAAATTGTTTAATGTTAGCCATGCTGTAATTTAATTTCCTGCAAAATTAGCACATTTCATTATATTTCCTTTGCTCACTATTTTGGAGACAGGCTGGTAAAATCTTCCCACTCATGAAATTACTAGTCAAAATATTTTAGGAAGGAAACTCAAACATTCATTGTTTGCCTTATTAAAAATTAACTCAGACAGATTGAGAAAGAATACAATGTGTGCTCTCATCCTCATCCCACTTGTCATCTGTCCCCATCATCACTGAAGACATCAGGTCTCCTGTAACCTAATTCTGCAAAATGGTAGGACCAGGCATAAGACTTCCTTTGGCTTAATTTAATAAGAATGAAAGTGAGGCCAAAGTGCCTTCTTTCCAGTAACTCAGACTAAACAGGTGGTGACAGGGCTGGAGTTGAGGCATTTGGACAAGATCAGTGGTGCCCTCAGGGTACCACAGGAGGACAAGGATAAATCTTTGTGTGGAGAACATTGCTCTGACTATACTCAGCTCTTTGAACAGATACCAGAAACCATAATTACATTCCCGGTCACTCTGCCTTTTTTCTGAGTCTCCAACCTAGAGGGTAACATGGATGCTTTGCTTCAACTCCTCATGTAGTCATTTCTACAGGACTTCTGGCACCTCTGCTGAGTGTCATCTTTGCCATTGGTGGATCGAGAGAGAAACAGCATGCCTCTCTGGTCTCATAGGAGCCCCAGTCTTTAAGGGATCTATCTTAAGGAATTTAGTGTTGCAATGTACATCCCTTAAGAAGTTACCATAGATGTAACAGGAATACATAGAAAGAACACATAACCTGTTAAGCAACCTGTGTTTGGGAACATAACTCCTATGTATAAAATTTGTCATTGCAGAGATAGGTTCTACTGTACACGCTGAAAGGCTGTTGGAAAAGAGGTCATCATTTCCCAGCCAGAATTGGACAAGCATCTAAGTTGTCAGGGGCTACATTGTATAGCCTGACCTCAAAAGTGGGTCCTACTTAGCTAAATATTTTATGGGACGATCATCCCTGACAAGAGTCAAGTTGCCAAAAAGTTCAGTTCTCCAGTGTGCCCTGCTTAACTCAGAATTACTCAGTGTGGTTAGGCACCCTGTCTGGCAGTGTCATAGACTTGATGTCACCGAGTCCTCCTGATAGGAACTGGAAGATATAGCTTATCCTGACTTTACAGTAAAGAAACAGAGATGGATGGTGACTTGTTAAGTTACAAATGGTCATACTGCCTACAAATGGCTAACACAAACAGAGAGGAATTCCATAATGCCCAATGCAGTCCAGGACAGTGAAATTGCGATGTAGGTCAAGACCAACAGGAAATCTTACATTCAAAATTTTGTTGTTAAAAAGGCTGGTGCTTGAGTTGGCATTGGTAAGTAAGAAATCATCAGTGTTTGTCTACAGAGCAGGATACCCACAATAGGCAGGGAGGTATGAAGACTTGACACTACTGAACTAGCTTCTTTCTCAGACAGAAGTAGACCCTGATCCAACTTTCATTGAGTTGGATTCTGAAATTTAACACAGCGGGGAAGTTTTAGAAGCAGAGAGCCAGCACAAAGGAGTAAACCAGCAAAGAGATAATCTGCCTTTCCCAGAAATTTGTTAAAGGTCACCAGCTCACTGTGGTTTATAGTACAGAGATTTTATTGTGTGTGGAGGCAGACATAACTGTCATGTCCCTCAGCCATCCTTTCACACATCTTGATTTTGAATATTTATCTGAAATACCATTTCACAAATATTGACCATTGCCTTCAGACAGAGCAGACTTAGGCTTAGGTCTGAAGATCATGTAATCCTTCTCACCCTTAAATTAGTAAGCCAACTGCTATCTGAATTCCTAGTTTCTAGCTCTCTACCTGCCCTGTTCGTTCTACTTGTGAACACCAGTGAAGGCTCAGAATTTCAGGGGCTCCCGACTAGACTAGAACAACCCCGCACAAAGTGTCTTCTACACGGTCATCTGAGAATATAAAGTTCTCTGCTATTATCTATTGCTGCTTTGGTGTGGGCTCTGATTTTCCTCAGACATTCTGGTGACAGCCATGCCTGGATTTCCCTATGGTAGCTGAAAAACTAGCAGCTAGAAAAACAAAAGATGGAAGGCTTGGCTCCGGCCTTCTTTGACTTGTAGATTGCCCAGGAAGGGATGCTTTTGACTCCAAAGCTTACCAGAGATGGTATGCAGGTGTGGCTGACAGGATGTGCCCCGGAAAAGGAATATCAATAGGGAATTTCTCCTGAGTTGGGGGAAGATTCAGAGCTTTTTGGTAGACAATAAACGCAGGTAATCCATGTGGAGAGAAGTCCTGAGCTGCCCTTGAAGTGTCTGATTCTTCCACACACCTCTGAAACACACTTAGGGAAAAATACCAGGTTCTATGTTGGGGTGACGGTCCCCGACACTTTGGATTCACATCTACTTTGTTTTATCAGCTCCTCTCCAGTATCCTTGTTTATCCTCTGCTGTAGTGGCTTTCTGATCTTCACTTATACCCGGATGTATCCTTTAGGATTCTCCCCCTTGTCATTTATATAGTTCTCACTTCTCGAAAGGCCCTATGTACTGTCGTTTCATGGAAATTGTCCTTCCTTCAGAGACCAAATTTCATCTTAAAGACTCTTTTATGCCTCCCAGAAGAATAGAAACTTACTGTCTTTCTTGCCTATAAATCTCAGCAATAAACTTTATTACACCCTTTCTCATGGCTAGCTTTTCACTCCAGGAATTGTTCTCCTTGTACAAGCTACTGAGGGATTGGGCAACACTCATTTATTTCCTGCCCTAACCAATGCAAAGCATGGTGTCAACCCTGCACATGGTTACTCCATTCATGCCTAGGAGTGTAATGATAACCCAATGTGAGGCATGTCTCAAAGAACTGCCCAGACCGAAGCCAGAAAGCAGAGAGAGAGAGAGATGATGATGATTTGTGCAGTTAGAGAGACTTTTGGAAATCACGATGTCCTAATTTGGAAACTTACTGATTTCCTGCTATTTATCTTGCAGAACCTCAACATCCTCATTTGTGGAGCGGGATCTCAACTATTCAGAGAGATATGACCCTATCGTCCAGTGGTCTGAGTATTTGATCTGTGTCCTAATGATTTCCACATGGGAGAATGATGCCAAGAGGGATGCATGTACCATAAGAGAATTCCTGATACACTCTTGATTTCTCCTACAGAACTAGGTTCCAGCAGTTCCCATGATGCCTACTTGGTGGATGTGGTTGGCCTTCATATAGACTAAACAGAAAGCTATGATATTTGCCTTAAACCTATATTTTTAAAGGCTTCAGAGATCCTGCTGTGGATTTTCTTCCTTCAAGCCCTTCTTTACTTCTTATTTGCTCTTGCGGGTGAGACAGAAGATTTGCATAGGCTGCCTTTGATTAGAAGTTACCACACAACGGAGGGGTTTCTGGTCTGTTTCTATCTCCTTTTAGTTTTCCTCAGAAAACTTCTTAATTTGTAGAACCACCCTGTTTGACTAAACCATATTCTCAAGTTCATAATTTAATTTACTTACTTTAGTTTTCTTCCCCTTGGCAGGGAAGGAGTATGTGTGTATGTATATATTTGGCAGAGAGTCCTACTTTATAAGCCAATTATTTGAATAAGGGGATCACAACCTGAGTTAGGAAGATACATAATGGTGAAAAGAATATACCTTTTTAATGGTTCTGGATTTTGTCTCAGATCAACTGTAACACCTGGTGAAGGCTTCTTAACACCTTTGAGTTTCAATTTTAAAATAGAGATGATTGTATCTACCACCTAACACTATTTGACCATCAAATAAGATAATGTGTGTGAAGGTCCTATCACAGCAATCGTAAAGAAATTGGTGTTTGATACACATTGTAACTTTCTTTCCTCTTTGGTGTTGACCTAATAAGACCTTTTCTCTACTTCATGTAGTCCATTTCTTAATAAAGAAACAAGGAAAGTCAATACTAATTTTATTATCCCACTACTCTCCTTAAGGGGAAAACACCATTGAGGGCTAATCCTACATTTTCTGCACAAATGAATTATTTTATAAACTTCTGGTGACTTGAAACTTTTTTTTTTTTTAGCTTACTTAACACTTGCCTATCTGTTTCAAGTTACCTAAATCTCTGCAGCTGGCTTTTGTCCTGTGGAAAGTCATGGATACCAATGAGCCAGAAGAAATGAGCTTCAGAGATGGTGTTTTTGGTTGTGATGGTATCATTTTCATGAATTGTTATGACCTATGCCAGCTGTTAAAGAAAGCAACATACTGTTATTGGGGTCACAGAGATGTCACCTCTGACCAGATGGCCATCCTCATACCCTTCTTAGACCTGGTTCCGAGAGCAGGGTACTTCTCTTTCCCTTTCTGGAAGATGACCCTGAAGAATTGAGGGAAATGTTCATATTAGACATACCAGTTCACTTCACTTATACATGTATATGTATATTTTAAGTGTCCATCATTTTTTCTCAAATTATTCCGGAAAAATCAGTCATGGAATATATACAGAGGATATTTTCCCTACCCTATCCTGGGAACTGAAAATACATCCCATCTTGCACATCTACTTATCCCAAGTTGATTCTGAAGGGTATAAGGGCATTTGGGAAATTCTCCATTATTTTTATTTTTAGGAGAATAAACTCTTTTTAGGTAAAGGGTATCTTTAAATAGCTGTAACCTGGGCTGATGTTGAACTAGATTTTCCTGTTTTTGTTTTCTGGGAACTGCAATTATAAGTATGGGCTAACAGTGGGTTGGAGCTGGGCACATGGATTCTAGGACCACTATTTATAACACTGTTATAAAGTTAAGACACTATATATTAAATGTGAACATAGTATTCAGTGCAATTCAGTAAATGCTGCTAAATACTTTGCTTCTAAGTGCTTTAGGAATTACTGAATGACAGACATTCAAATCAATTTGGATTAGATTGACTTATTAAACCAAAAGGATAATTTGTCTGGTAAAAATGTTAATTAAGTAGAGGGAAAATTGAGATGCTTACTCTTCTCATTAAACCTGCATAAATGCTTTATTTATTGCAATTGTCAACATTTTGTGCATAGACAAATAATTCCTTTAGCTAGGAATCATAAAAAATTGAAACTAAGATTATGCTAAATGAAAGTGGTGAGAATAAGAGATTGGGTGCCCAGTCTTTAATGAGACTTCTTTGTCAATCACCCTAACACCAACAAAACACACACACCCCCAAGTCTCAGAAAAGATCTCCAAAGAGAAGCCTGAAAAAATTGAAGATGCAGAAGATGAGAAGGAGTACTGTGCAGTGCACAGTCAATCACACTCATGAACTCACAGGAACTACAGGTTTCTGTACAAGACCTGGAAGAGACCCAGCCCACCCAAACCTTAGCATGTGAAGGGACTCTCCAGGCCCACCCCTTACTGTGGAGTTCTCAGCAATAAAACTAAATAAAGCAGGGGAGGCTGAGATGGCTCAGCAGTCAGAGGATCATTCTCATAATCACCACATCTGGCAGTTAAAAACCACCTGCAACTCCAGATCCAGGGCACCCAACATTTTCTTTTGGCCTCCATGAACACTCACATACACATAAATAAAAATAAAACTTCATCACAAAAATAGAAGGTATGAAGTTTGGAAGGAAACATTGAGGGGATATGAGAGCTACTGAGTAGAGAAATGGAAGGTAGGTATGATTGTATTTAAATTATATATATATAAAATTTCATATACATATATGAAATTTTCATGAACATTGAATCTTTAAAATTGACCATTGACTAAATATAGATTTATGAAATGAAAATAAACAACTAGTCAATACTATACAAAGAGTGATCAATATCATAAATCACCAGATAAATGTAAAACAAAACTACAATTTCATTCCACTCTAATTGGAAATGCCAAAAGGATATGCTAGCTAATATGCAGAGAAAGGAAAATTTCATATATTGCTGATAAGAGTATTATTTAATATAAATATATAGTAAACAGTGTGGAAATTCTTCACGAAACTAGAAATAGGATTACCACATGATCCAGAAATTCTATTACTGTATCTAGGTCCTAGAATATATTAAATCAGTATTTCAAAAATTCATGAGTCTTCTATGTTTGCTACAATCCTAGTCACAAAATAACAATGATATGCAACCAGCAAAATGAAAAATGTGGTGTGTGTATATACATATATATATAATAAAATTATATTTCACTACAAAGCAAAGAAATTTTGTAATTTTCAGCATAATTTATAGAACTGCAAAGCACGTAGGCAAGTGAAATCAGTCCAGTAAAACAAGATAAATACTATGTAATTTTACCTTCCTGTTTACATGTAGAAGCTAAAGAGCTGAGTTCCTAGAAGTATGAGGCACAGTACTTACTAGAACATGGGAAGGACTGGGGTAGTAGTGAGGAAGGAAGAAGTGTGCAGTTGGGTAGAAGAAACAATGCCTCCAATCCTCTAATGCACGGTAGGATAACTGGGTAACAATAACTGTAATTGACAAATAATTGTTTTTGGGTTGATGTATATTACCAGTTTCATATACTTGCATTGATATTGATATGATAGCCAGTAAATATGCAAACTACTCTATCAATTGACATTTTAAATCTTTTAATAAAAAATTAAGAGCTAAAACAAAGAATTTCTAGTCAAAATTGATCAGTTGTTTGAGTTTATTCATTTGATTCCAAGCTTATATTAATAATTCCTCAGTGATGCTTTCTCCCTTGTCCCTTCTCCCTTCCTCC
>JAQHUG010000052.1:5229257-5262500 GCA_028555095.1 Dicrostonyx torquatus
GAGCGAAGTCTGAAGCGGCCTTTAAACTGTAATGGTGTGAAAGCCTGTTTCCTTCCACGTGTCTCTGGGGGCACATTTGGGGAAAAACATCAGTTTCTATGTTGGGGCGACGGTCCCCGACAGATTCTGAATATGTAGCCTGGAAATTTCATTTGTAAGATACATATACATATTTATGGGACTGATTGAGACCCTCTGCATATATCAAATATATGCATCTGTCACAGTGTGGGGTGATTGTAGTTTTAAGATAATATCTGAATAATTAGTGTATTTGGATCCATTCGCCTTTCTTATCTTCAAAAGCTACAGCTAGCCACAGCCAGAATTCTACTTGCAGACCTCCCTCCTTGTATGGAGTGAGCAGGATGGACAGAAAAGCCTGTTGTTTCATCTAGGACTAGAGCTACACAGAATTGTGAACAGCCATGTGGCTGTTGGGATCCAACCTATAGTTTACTGCAAGCACTGTAAGTTCTCTTAACCATGGAACCATCTTTACAGTCCCAACAGGATACCTTAAGTCTTTGAATGTATTTTTATTTATTCTTTAAAAATTTCATACATGCATTTGCCTGCAAATGTCACAATGTTGTTTTTAATAGCTGAGTACTACTTGATTGTGTAAATGTGTCCCATTTTTAAATCCATTTTTCAGTTGAGAGACATATAGGTTGTTTCCACGTTCTGGCTATTGTGAATAAGGTTTCTATGAAAATAACTGAGCAAGAGTCCTTGTGGTATGATTGAGCATCCTCTGGGTATATGCCCAAGATTGGTATAGTTGGGTTCTGAGGTAGATCAATTTCCAATTTTCTGAGAAACCATCATATTGATTTCTATAGTGACTGTACAAGTTTGCATTCCCAACAGGAGTAGAGTAGTGCTCCCCTTGCTCAACATCCTCTCAAGCATGAGCTGTCACTTGTGTTTTTCACCTAAGCCATTCTGACAGGTGTGAGATAGAATATCAGAGTTGTTTTGATTTGCATTTCCCTGATGGCTAAGGATGTTGAAATTTTTTTCTGCCATTTGGGATTCTTCTGTTGAGAATTCTCTGTTCATATCTGTACCCCATTTTTTAATTGGATTATTGGGTTTTTTGATGTCTAGTATCTCGAGTTCTTTATAAATTTTGGAAATCAGCCTTCTGTTGGATATGGGGTTAATGAAGTTTTTTCCTATTCTGTATGCTTCTTTACAGAAGCTTTCAGTTTCATAGGGTCTAATTTATTAATTGCCAATCTTAGTGTTAGCTCTCTGGTATGTACTCACTCATAAGTGGACATTAACTGTGAGGTAAAGGATTACCATGCTACAATCCACAGACCCAGAAAGACTAAGTAAGGAGAAGAGCTCAAATTGGAGATTCTTATACCTTTCTGGGAAGGGGAAATGGAATAGATTTCATGGGAGGACTTGCGGTGGCAGTGGGTGGGAATGGGAAAATGAGGGATCAGATTCAGGGGGTGAAGGGAGAGAATAATGAAAGACATGATTGAAAAGGGGGTCATTTGGCAGTGAGGTAAGAAATTTAGTGCAAGGAAAACTCCCAGGAATCTGTAAGGATGACCCCAGATAAGATTCTTAACAATAGGGGTACATAGCCTGAACTTGCCATCTTCTGTAATCAGGCAAGACTTCCAATGGAGGAATCGGAACACCATCCCAGCCATATAACCTTTTGCCTACAAATTGTCCTGCCTACAAGAGGTGCTGAGGTAAAGGAGGCACAGAAATTTTGGGAGTTGCCAAGCAATGACTCAATCAGCCTGAAACCCATGCCACAAGAGTGAGTCATGTCTGATTGCCAGAGCACACATGCTGGATAGCCCAGAAACCTAAAATACAACAAAACAGAACTGGTTAAAGAACTACAATGATGCCTAATTGTATTCTCATACTCTACTCATACTAGATTGGTTCCTAGCCCAATTGTCATCATAGATGCTTCATCTAGCAGGTGATGGAGACAGATGCATAGTCCCACAGCCAAACATTAGGTCAGGCTTGGGGAATCCTGTGATAGAGGAGAAGAAAGGATTGTAGAAGACATAGGGACAAAGACATCACAAGAAACCCCAAAAATCAACTAACCTGGGTTCATAGGGGTCACAGAGACTGAACCAACATATAGGGAGCCTATATGGGATTGACCTAAGCACTCTGATATGTGTTACAGTTGTGTAATTTGGTCTTCTTGTGGGACTTCTAACAGTGGGAGAAGGAGTTGTTTGTGACTCTTTTGTTGGCTTTTAGGACCCCATCTTCAAAAGGGAGTGCCTTTTCATGCCTAAATTAGAGGGGAGACACTTAGTCTTACTGCAACTTGATATACCATGTTTTGTTATTGATGTCTGTGGTGCGCCTGGCCCTTCCTGAATAGTAATAGAGGAAGAGTGGGTAAGGGGGGCATGCAGGAGGTTGGTAAAGGTTCTTGGAGGAGAAGAGGGAGGGGAATCTGTGATGTAAAAACAAACAACCAAGTAAAGAAAAAAAGAAAATACGTTCTTCCCTCATGTAATACATCCAAGTCACAGTTTTCTCCTTTCTCCACTCCTCCTACCTCTCCCTACACACACTTCTCCTCCACACCTCCTCTATTTCCTCTTCAGAAAAGATCAAGTACCCAAGGGAGAATAGCTGACAGGACAAAATAAGATACAACGAGACAAGGGGAATTCTTCATGTTGGAATTTGATAAGGCAATCCAATAGGAAGGGAAAAGTCCCAAGAGCAGGCAAAAGAATCAGAGACACACCCGCTCCCACTGTTAGGAGTCCCACAAAAGTGTCAACCTAACAGCTATGATATATACAGAGGATCTGGTGCAGATGCATGTAGGCCCTGAGTTTGCTGTTTTAGTCTCTGTCATTCCATGTGAATCCTGTTTAGTCAATTTGGTGGTGGTGTAGGAGGGTCCTTCTGTCTTTGGGTTGCTTTCATTGATTAATAAAGAAAATGCCTTGGCCTTTTGATAGGGCAGGACTTAGATAGGCAGGGAAAAAAGAACAGAATGCTGGGAAGGGGGCAGAGTCAGAGAGAACCACCCATCATGAAATTGACAGGTCACACGCTAAATCATTCCCAGTAAGTCACTACTCGTGGTGACACACAGATTATTAGAAATGTGCTGAATCAATATGTAAGAGTTAGCCAATAAGAGGCTAGAGCTAATGGGCCAGGCAGTATTTTAGTGAATACAGTTTCTGTGTAATTATTTCGGGAGTTAAGCTAGCTGGGATCAAAAGCAGTCCCACAGCCGGGAGCTGGGCGTTGGAACACAGCCCACTCCTCATTACTACATGGTGGGACATGTTTTCTAGGCATCCTCCATCCACCTCCAAGCACGTTTAGACAGGTTCTGGGGATCTGAAATCTATTCTTCACACTTGCAAGGTAAACACTTTACCAGGTAAGCTATGCCCCAGATCACCTTTCTAGTTTTGTTTGGGACCTCAATTCTGTACCAAGTGAAGAATTCTTTTCTGTTGACTGTTTCTATCTTGATTCTTTTCCTTCCCAACTGTTCAGCCTAAACCACTTTAAAGTATCATCCCAGACCCAAACAGCCCTGTTCTTCCTCTGGGATCCATGACTCAGTAATTTGTTCAGTGTTTTGTTTTCTCTTTTGTTACCTACAAATCTGCTCTATTATTACCAAGAAAAATATAGAGAAAATTAAAAGGGTATATAGGTGAGATCTTATACTTCTAGAATTTTTTTAGTTGTATTGATCATGGAAAAGAGCCTATGATTAGAGAGTTTTGAAAATATACAGCAAATATTTTTATCCAGATCTGGACAAAGAACTTCCAGGGGCAAATAACTTCTAGGATGCTCGGGGCAGAAATACATGCTCATGTCTCCTACAATCACTGTCCTCAGGGGTTTTAATGGATACTGAGCCTTTGTGCTTGTCTTTCACTTAATAGGAAAAGAAACTTTGGAAGAATATGGCAGATTGTCACACATCAGAGGACAATTTGTTCCAGTTTCCTTAAGTACAGCTAACATGTAGAATGGTATTACAGGTATATCATAACTATCTGCATATCTCTTATATGTGTGAATTGCATATAGGCTATGTATAATGTGTACATGTAAAATACTTCCCATGAGACTGAAAATGGAGCATGGATTTCTGAGGTGCTTACTTGACCCTTCTGAGGATGAAGATGTCACTCTCACAGAGAGGTGTGGTCTTACTATGAGGAACTCTTCCTTAGGACTTCACTAGAATTTAGAGGGACACAAAAAGTTAGAGTGAAATAAACATAATTTTCTAATCAAAAATTCTTACCTTAGGTAAACAAGGATTGTTGTTTATAGACAGTAAATGTTATGAATAACAAATGCTCTCTCTTCTTCTAGGTGATAAACAAATGCCTCCTTGGGGTTACTTACTTGAAAAAGAAATCGGCTAATATTTCTCTCAAAGTGGGGTTATCATGTTCTCACAAAGGCAAGGATTGTAAGGCGATAAGGTCTCAATCTTGTATCACCCTCTCAAATTCCACACTTGGGTGACCTGGGCTCTAAGAAACCTGTGACAAACTAAACTAGTCACTGGAGGTCACCAATAAAGACAGCATTACTTGCTCAGGCAATAGCTCTTCACTGGAGGAGCTGGAAAAGGGTGATAACAGCTCGCAATAAGCCTGAGTTTAAAAATGGGTTTGAATTTTGTTATTAGATATATTTTGCAATTTTGGCAGTTTTGAAGGGAAAATGTGTCAAAGGGTACTATGTCTCAAGGACAGTCAGTGTTGAATCAATATTAATTAAATAGATGCATTCTTATTTAACAAAGCACTGAAGTGTGGAGACGGGGATCTGCTGTGACCATTTTCTTTCATTTTCTTCTGCCATCTGTCAGGTAAAGGAAGACCTCCAAACTCCATCTATCAGCATTTTTAAAAGATAGCCAATTTTCAGCTCAGGTTGCTTACTTAATGATGTATTTACTATGTCTCAGTCATGATTTGCCAGAAAGAAGTCTGTCTTATTAGGTAGAAAGGAAGAGAAGTACTTACAAAGATAAAAGATTTGAATCAAGAACTCTGTTGAGGTTAGTTCTTTTAACCAACTCAGAAACCCCAAAGGATATGATAACTCATAAACTTGAGATAATGAATACTATCCAAACCACGGAACATGTAAAAGAATTACATGTAAGCTAACTAAATTATACAAATCTGGTCTGAATAGTCTTTGTCTCTGCATTTTACATCTGTTAGGAATCAGGTTCCCAGCTTTATCTTTTCAACATAGGCTGTGCATCAAGAGGAAGGTATCCACAACAGGCAAAGACTATCGTGTGAATTGATTATATTCTCTTAGGGTGTAGATATCGTGATAGAGTGGCACATAAGATCGGAAAGCTAAGTCCGATGCTGTGGGGCAGGAGGAAGAGGCATGAGAACAGGCCTCTTGAGTTAGTCACAGAAGAGTAAAGCTACGATAGCCTGAACTCATTCTACCAAACCTGGAACTTTCAAATATCACTCTGAACTTTCTGTACACATGGGTCTCTCTATTACCAAAGCTCTTCTTCCAGTTACCCTCATAGTGCCAGGCAGGGAACTGAGTCAGCTGATGTTTAGAACTGCTGTCAACTGAAGTCAGAGGTCTGGACCTCTAGATTCAACTTTCTACTCTCCCCTGCTTCTCTTGACCTTCAGATTCTGGCATGAAATGCACGCCAGTACTGAAGTTCACTGCATAATTCGAGAAAATACAGACTGAGCTCATTCATTCATACATATCTGTGATCCCAACTCCCTGCACAGCAAAGGTGTGATCACAACAGACAACATGAACTACAGAGTAAGCTTTAAGCTAGTGACCAGTAAGACCTTGCCTCGAGAAAATTAAAAGGAGACTGTATAATGAAAATAGTTCAAAAATGTCTTTTTATATCATTGTGCCTATCAGCATATCACATGTCAGTAAGATGTAGGGATTGTATGAGGCTATCTGACAGATGGTATTAGATAATCAAGCAAAAACAAACAAAACAAACAATAACAACAAACTCAGAAAAGCAAACCTTAAGGACCTTAGAAAACTGCATTTGTGAACTGTTTTGTGATTTCTAAAGATGGATTTCTCTCTCTAGTTGCAGAATGGAGGAAAGAAATTAATTTCTTAAACAGTATGTCAATGTGTCATTTCTTAATTACATATGAGACTAGATTAAAGCATATATGAGCTTATCTTCTTATGCTGTATGGTGTGTTATATTAGGCTTTCCATATTGGAAATGCTTCCAGTAGGGAAATCAGTTTTGCATGGTCCTCATCTGCACTGTCTGAAAATGCTGCAAACAGTATTCTATAGTGAGCTACTTGGAAAAATCCAAATTGGCCCTATTATGCCACCAGCACCCCATCATTGCCTGATGATTTTGAGAGTCTAGTGTCTAGTTTGAGCTACTTAGATGCTAACAAATGCATTATTTTACTTACAGTGTGTTTTTCTTATTTATACTCAGAATAATCTACTTCATCATGATCCAAGGTAACTGAATATTTTGAAAGGTCAGAACTCCAGGGATCATCTTTATGCATAAATTTTACGATAAAATTCAATATGAATTATAACATAATGTGACAGTTTCCACACTACACATGTCCATACCTTATACAGCTTTTGAAGGAGCATTCAGCTAACATGGAGCTTTTACTTCAGCATGAGAAGTAAATTTTTTCAATAATGAAATTATGTGGGGTTTCCAACACAAAATTTTGAGGAGAAAGACTTTCAGTACTAACAGTCATCAGTGTTTGATCTTATGTGAGACATTTTTCAGTTTTGAAGTTTTTGAGATTGTAATCTAATTGCATAGTTTCCCCCTTTCTGTTCTTTGCTCTAAATATTACAGGCCCTAAACTTTTTCAAAGTCGTGACTATATTTTATTTAACTATTGAAACATTTTATAGCTAAAAACAAGGAACAGAACAAAGAAGCTGATACTTCTCTAAATATCTAAGTGCATCACTTATGTTTGCTGCTCTAGAAAACATTTTCATGGCTAGTAAGAATCCAGAGAGATTCATTTCTTTTATCTAACTAGGGCACAAGAATGAGCCCTTGACTTCTAGGAACTGGAGGCCATTTCATTGTCTGCACACATGTGGAATGCAATACTGTGCTCATCTGTAAGCCAGGAAGAAGCCCCACCATCATCCTACTATACAGAAAACTGATCTTGAACTCCTACTCCCAGAACTTCAATTTGTATTGTTTAAGTCCTTCAGTGGTATTTTATTGGAATAAAAACCTGACTAATAAGTATATCTAAAAACATAAAATCCTACTGGTAAACATGATAACAAACCCCCACCCTTAGATTTTGATGATCTGAGCAATTGCTAGCACAACTTTGTATCATGATCAGCCTAGAAATAAAACCTCACCTTGTATATCCACACAACTACCATAGCATGCTTCATCTTTGACTGACCTGACAGCTTAGGTGTCTCGAGCAGGCAACTCTTCATCCTAAACTTCATCTCTCCATGTGTAAGCATTCCCAGGTCAACACAAGGCCGAGCCTTTCTTTTTCCCAGAGATATCAGGGAATTGATAAATGACGTGAGATTGAGCATTCACATTCATCTTGTCTGTTTTCTGGCCAAGTCTCGGGTAGGATGTTGGCTACAAAGACCTCATTCTCTAAAAGGCAGTTGGAATCAGGACAAGAGAACATGTCCCACAAACCAAAATATGTGATTTATGAAAGTAGAAGGCTCCATTTGGAAAGCATGGTTCCTTTTGGAGTCTTTTAATACAGTATATATGAAAAGTAATTTTGTAGCTTAAATCGTAAGTAATGGAAGAAAAATGTGGTCCAAAGTTTTAATTGATTCAGAGAATTTGCTCTCATGAATATAATTAAAGAAGTCATTGATCTGTAAGATGAGGCTATCAAACATATTTATGCAGCATATAGTATGATATATCAATATATCAAGGCATTGACCTTCTATTACAAAATATTCCATACAGTAGTGTTAATTTTAGCTATAGTAGTGTGAAATATAGTATCTGAAGTTTTTCCTCCTACTAATTCTTACCCATTACCCAGTCTCATCCTGTACCTCCCTGTTTCTAGTAATGACTATTAACTTTGCTACCTCCATGAGGCCAGCTTTCCCAGATTACATACATAAATGGGATCATGTGGCATTTACTTGTCTGTGCATGGTCACTTTATGAAATATCCTCCAGATTTATTGATTGTGCCATAAGTGACATGATCTCATTTTTATGGGTGAACTCTATTGTGTCTGATTTAATTTTATAGTCGAACTCATTGTGTTATTCTTTTTATCTATTCATCCATTGATACACGCTTATGTTGTAGGAGGGCCCGTTTGTTCATCCCAGCTGCCTTGCTAGCTTAGCCTTCAAATAGCCACACAGAAACTGTATTAATTAAATTACTGCTTGGTCTATCAGCTCTAACTCCTTATTGGCTAACTTTTACATCTTAATTTAACCCATATCTATTAATCTGTGTATCACAATGAGGTAGTGGCCTACCAGCAAAGTCTCAGCACATTTACTTCCAGCTGCAGATAAATATCTCCTGACTCTGCGTTCTTCCTCCCGGAATTCAGTTCCATCTTCCCTGCCTACCTAAGTTTTGCCCTATCAAAAGACCAAGTTAGTTTCTTTACTCATTAACCAATAAAAGCAACACACAGATAGAAGGATCTCCCACACCATGCTTAGAATGAGTTAAGTATCTTAGTTATTTTAAATAGGTTGTGCTGCTATCTCTGAATGAAAACATGGAATATCTTTGACATGGATTTTATTTTGCTTGGTCATAAACTTGGTAGTGCAATTGCTGTGTCACATGTCTCATTTCATTTAATGTCATTGTAACAAGGCCTTGGAGGGCAGGTACTTTATAAAGAGAAGAAAGTGAAATACTAATTTATCGTACAGCTTTCGTGAGAAGTCTTAAGATTTAATATCAAGGGCTCCCTGGCTGCATCACAACATGGCAGATGGCATTACATAGCAGGAAGGAGAGTAGAGAGTGGCTCATGAGGAGAAATCATATGGCAGAGAACAAGGCTAATGGTCTAATATATCCTTCAAACTGTGACATATGTTTGTCTGGGGCACAAATCTTTACTTTTGCAGTTATGATTTGCCTCACAGTATGACACAATTATTCCCTCACTGTCACAAATTCTGGGAACAGAGTTATGTTGCAGGAGCTAACTCTGGCTGGAAGCAAAACCAGCTTTTCTAGAAGCAAAGAACATTCTTTTAGCTATTCTTATCTTTTGCCAAGTGTTTGAATGTGTTATTTGTTCAACTAGAAAGTAAGGTTTTTAAAAACATCATTTTAGTAGCAAATAAAATAAAACAGAAGCTAACCTTTACAAGATAAAACTTCAAGACAAAATCTTGAACCTCAATCAATTCATAGAGGAATAAAAATTAAGAAACCGAGGAGCTGTGTGGAAAAAAAAACCCACAATAAGATTTTCCAATAAAGATTTTCAGGCTAACTATGTGTGAAAATGAGTGTCCTTAAAGAGAAGTAAGTGTTAGGAGATTGGTTTTAGGATGAGTGGAATTGCAGAGGCTTTGGAGAAAATGTGCAGGCAAGCTAATTTCTTTGCCATTTGTAGTAGAAAAACAAATGTTGCCCAAATTTAAACATGACATTAACAAACAAGGACTATTCTAGTCATTTCTTTCATAATATTTTTTTCTTAAACCACAAAAGAAGCTTTCAGAAAACAGCCCCTTTTTAGTGAAACAGTAATTATTAGAAGTTTAGCAAGCCCTTTGGGTTGTTAACAGTATTGTTTCCCTAGGAAAGTCAAGTAGAATAATAGTTCTAACTTAAAGTACATTGTTTTCCATCAGTGCAAAAAAGCATCAGAATGGTATAAAACATGTATTGATAACATTGTGGGGCACATCAGTAGTGTGAGTATGGGACAGGTTATCTTTCCTATCTCCAGTTTTGGCCACTGTTTGAATGGTCTAGTATTATACAGGCTACATATATACATGTCAACGGGGTAGGCTGAGCAGGTAACACATGCCTCACTGTTTCCAGTTATTTTTGCATTACTTACATTACATATATATCAAATTATGTCACACTGTATGCTTCTAAAATTATGTATGCAATGTAAAACTGACTTCAAAAGAAAATTAAAACTGTAAGTAATACAATAAATAGCCTTTAACAAAAGTCAGTCATTTTCTAGGTTTCTAATGGATTCTGGGATTCTCTAGCCTCCATATCAACCTGCACATCCCTTACCCTACACATTTGCCTAATTAAAAATAAATAAAAATAAATAGAGCAAGATAGTATGACCGTTAAGTATTTTAAGATTGTTTTAAATTGCAAGATAAATGAGGCAATAGCATTAAAAAATAAACTAGAATACTGAATATCAAAGCAGTAAACAGTAAGCATTTAAAAATAAAGACACAACAGGTGGCTGTAAGCAAAACAGTAAATGAGACAGCTGGGGAAAGTCCAAATTTTAACAGCTTACGAGAATGAATAAACAAGACAAAGAATGTGTTATTGCGATTTCTTCTCATTCCTGTGGTGTAAGTAGAAACCGAGTGAGCTAGTATCTAGCCGAGTGTTCTGAAATAAAAGAAATGGGTGAGGAAGTTCATGAGGACCACAACAGAGAAGCTCAATATTGTGTAAGAATATTGCGTTTGTAAGGATGGGAGTGCAATAGATGAAATTCCAAATACCTGTAACCGAAGGATTTGAACAGGTTTGTAGGCTTTTTTGTTAATGCGTGTGCACACGCACACACACATACACACACACACACACACACACACACACAAAGAAAGAGAGAGAGATTTAGTCCTTACTGAACACTCGAAGGTTTAGATATATTGACTCATACTCATCTGACTCGTTTTATTGTCCTTTAACCATAAGATGGGGACATTAACACCTTTCCATTTCACAGGTGAAGAATGCGAGTCATAAGGAGATGAAATGATTTGCCCAGAAGTGTCGCATTAGAGTCTATCACAGTGACTGCAAACCCTACCCTCTGTGCTGGAGGGGACCAAGATGCTGACCTTCAAACCTAGATGTTGTCTATGAGAAATTAATCACATGGAGCTCATAGGTAAGAATTTCATAATCTCTACATTAAGAGGAAGTCTGTTCATATTTCTAAATTAAAAAGATGTTATCAGTTAGTGTTGTCTGGGCAAATGTGTGGTTTGTGTACAGGCAGTCCATGTGTGGAGGTTAGTGGAAGATTTGAGGGGGTGGTGAGTTCTTCGGAACAATCTCATGGCACAAGTCTTGTGATATAAATGTTTTTACCCATTGAACACTCTCACTGCCTCCTATTCATGTTTTTAAACAATGACCAGTTGAGAAAGTAATATTTGCAAAGAATATTTACTGACAACACATGGGTAAAAACACTCAGATGACTCAGTTGTGTGCCCCCTGCCCCTAGCCACTACTTTCCAGATTTCTCATTCATTATGAGGAGAAAAATGTGCCCCTCTCCAAGGTGCTGGCTCTCCACAGGCTGGGGTTGCCTGATTCTTTGTGATCATAAGAAAATTGGTCTATCTATTCGCATCTTCAGTGGCATCTTCCTCAGTCTTATCGGGGGTTTAGCAAATTATCGAGGATTAGAAAACCAGTGGCGATACAGTAGCTCATTTCATTTCAGATCAGCACCCCCCCCCCATGGCTGGAAGCTGTTTGCCTAATGTTTATCCAGCTCATTGGCGGATGAGATGGATGTTGCTCTGCAGGGAAGTAAACTTGCTTTTCACCCTGACTGCTGCTTCCTTGACCTGCTCACTTCATGCTAAGTGACTGCTGTCTCTGCAGACACCAGGTCCTGCTCACTTGCTCCTTACTTATGTTTAATGAGGCGTGTCAAAGCAAAGTAAGTAGAAACAAATTGCATAGGAAAATAGAGCAGAAGATGCAGCATAGAGAGAGCTTTGATCGTTCTGGCTCAACATTGTGCCTCTTCATCATGGCTCTCAGTACCCACTACTGCCCCTGCCCATAAGAAAGAACTGAGATCCCTCATCATTATCCATGGCTATATGAGGTCTACCCTGATCCACCACTGTCCTTTTCTATTGACCCCTTGATTACATTTTTCCTTAACAAGTGTGTCACTAGCCAGATGGGTATGTGTCTTACTCTTGTATCTCTCAACATCTCTCTGCTTTTGTTCCCTTCTCCTGATATAAGCACCAGTATGGGCTGATTCACATTTTTTTTTATGTTGTAGAAGTAGTTCATTCCCAGGTGAGTACCTTAAACTTGACAATGTTCAAAGCAAGAGAGTTCTATCATGGCCATGTGTATATGCTGTTGTTTGGAATAATATTTCCTAAAGGCTCAAGATTGAGGGTTTAGTCCTCTTCTCTGGTGCTAATGAAAGCTTTAGAAGGTAAAGAGTCAAATAGAGAGGAAGTTAGGACCCTGAAAGCCTCTCCTTGAAGTAAACTGGAACCTGAGGTCTTGAATTTCTTTCTGCTTGCTTCCCAGACTCACTATCATGAAGTGAACAGCTTCCTCCACCGCTACCCCCTGTCATGATACAGTGTGCTTCTTAAGAGCTAAACAGTCAAGTCACTATGATTCAAAACTCCACAAACTTGAACCAAAAACCACCCTTTCTTTCTATAAGTTGATTAATTCAGACATTTTATAACAGTGACAGACAGTTGACTGATACAACACACCCATGCTCAAGACCAGCAATACCCAAGAATGCAATTAGTAGTTCTGTCTAAAGGGCACTAGCAAGATAGATGTGAACTTTTAAGTTGTTCACTTGGAGACCAGTACCCAAGCTCTTCTTACCCCTCCCAACCCCTAAAAGGGAGAGATGACCCAGTCAATCAGAACCTCTTCATGAGCTTTCTTATCTGCCCCAACTTCTGAAGCCTATGGCCCAGTAACTCAAATATCTGCACCAAAAACTTCCTTTGATGTTGGAATAAAAGGCAATGCTTTCCCTTTTGTTGGAAGGTTACAGACTTTCCAAAATGACTGGAAACAGCATCCTGTCTTCTTTTCCCTTAACAGTCATGGTTTTTCATTCTATCTGTCCTTGTTTGCCTTACATTTGACAGACTGGTAGACACATGTCCTTAACCATCCGAACTATTTCCTGGGTTTCTGGCAGTGGCCCTCCAACCTCTTCTCATTATTATCTCTTGGAGTCATCAAATTTTTATGAAATGCTAATTTACTGGCTTGGAATTTTGTATGTAGGTCTTGTTTTACCATCTTAAGTTGTAAGTGTAACAGACATATTTATTATTTCTCTTAAGCAATTTAATTTTCTTTCTTTTATGTGATTGTGAAGAATGGTATTTCCTCCTCCCTCTTTCTGGGATGAAGTCCCTCCTTTCATTTGCCTGGGAGATAGAACTCAGCTCACTTCTTTGAGGCCAGACTTGGATACTAATTTCTTGTTTTTTCTTACGAAACCCAAGTGGGTCAAAAACTTTCTTTCTGTTTCTTAATCCTTTTCATAATCATTCAAACATCTTACTGAAAGCCAAAAGGAAATTATTGGTTCTATTTACATAAAGTTCTTAGAACAGTTAACATTATAGACACAGAAAATAAGGGGGCAGCTGCCAGGTACTAAGGACAAGATAATAAATTATTCCTTCATGATTATAGATTTAAATTCATACATGGAAAGCTTTGTGAAACTAGTTGTCGGTGATGAGTGTACAATATTGTGATTGCATTTAATGCCATAGTGGTACACTCATCATGCTGAAGATGGTAATTTTATGTTATGTCTATTTTACAATCATTAAAAGTTTTGGAGGAAACATACCAGTAAAAGCTGCTAAAGACAAAAGAAGCATAGAAACTATCTAATCTAAGTAAACATGATATCCTTGAGAGGATACTTAGACCAATAAAAAAATGATACTAGGTAAAAATAAGAAAACTTGAATAAAATATGGACTTTAATTTGCAAAAAGAATGAAGCTATTAATACCCACAAATGTGCTTCTTTTCTCTCTTGCTGGCAGGGCAGTGGGGTTTGTGCCCCAGGAGGTCAAGTTTTTCTGTAGTCATTTAGAGAGGAATTGGAAGAGTGAAAAGGGCTGGCAAGTGGAGATCCCTGGTGTGTCTCAAAATGAGCAGTGTTGCTGTTCTTATTAGAATACAGTCAGGAAGGAGATCCTTGAAATGTGAGGCAAGTAATCATGAAATGACCTTCTATTCAATCAGCAACTCTTTCTTACCACATTGTAAATAGAGTTGTATGAAGTATATGACTTAATAAAATGCGCAATAGAAAGCAGAACTCATTTGCAACAGAGAAGAGAGAAGACTAGAATGTTCTAAACAGTGTGCAAAGAAGAGATCTTCCTTCTTGTTCCAGGGTGTCCTGAAGTATAGCTCATGTGCAGGATAAATGCACAGATCAACAGCACGAATATACTACAACCTCACTTCTTGTTTTCTCCCTCTTTGTACCTCTCTGTTATTTTTGCATTGGTATTAGGGAGAGAACTCAGAGTAGGCAGACATCAGGAAGAGAGGTATCAGCCATCAGGTTCACAGGAAGGGTGTTGAAAGTCCTACAGGGATGCTGCTGCTGAGGATGCTAGACTCTTGATTTCAGCAGTGGGGATTCTTAGACCCACCTGAATCACAGGAGTAAAGTGTCATTTGGTGGTGTCCCCTTTGTGTTACTTGAGATGAGACCATGAAACTGCTTTTGTAATAACTTTTGTTATTTGTGGTTTCTGAAAAGTTAAAGTCTTTTATGGGCCTTACCTTTATTAAGACTGTATACTTACCCTAATGTTACATCACTTAGAGCTTCTAAAAGAGGCCATTTCAATTTCTTTTTCTACCTTTGAATTTTAGAAACCAAACTGAGACTACTGATAACAGTGTGATTAACAGTGCATTAATGTTGAACTGGAGACTTGTAACAAGGGCATAAACATTGAAATCTGAATTAAATAAAATAAGGGGTGTATTGGAGGGAGTAAAGGGAAGGGGCAATGATGTAATTGTATTTTGTTTAAAATTTATTATATTAAATAAAAAATTAAGAAACAAACACTTTTAGAACCTGGTTTTAGCTCATAGCCTCTGACATGAGTTTAACCTCTTTGATGATGTCATTGCCCATTTAACATATCACTAACTAATGGAACCTTCTGGAAACCTATAGGATCAATGTACAACAACTACACATATTTTTATTAAGCTGAATACTACGTAGCAGTACTTTGTTACAGCTAAAATCATTTCTTTCTTCGTTAGCCAGTAAGTGGTGTGATGCTGCCACAAATCTTGCCGGAGCTTCTGCCCAAACAGGAAAATTTCTGCTACTCACTGATCAACCACACTTTTCTATTCTTCAGTGGAAACCTTAGAAATATTAGATTATGTTCAAGATAGGAAAGAAAAAGAAATCAGCTATACATTGTATTATTTTGTGCCTTGGGTTTGAAGTTTATTACAGAACAGGATTCTGTCAGCATTTTTCAGTGTACCTAATCAGAGCTTTGCATTTCCATTTAAGTAGTTTTGAACTCAAGAGTTTGATGGTAAATTACCAAGACTGACAAGGGGACCAATGTGCAGCACAGACACAAGCAGCTGCTCAGTGCAGGCATCCTCTCCAGGGTGGCAGATGCCTTCCTAGGGATGAGGGATAAGGAAGCTGAAATGACACACTGTGCTGTCAGGAAGGACTATGACAAGAATGAGGTTGATTTACTTAGACAGAAACTGTCCTGTTGGCAGTGACTGGTGTGCTTGAGACACAGAGGAAAGAGAAACACATGCTCTGTTGCCACTAATATTTCCAGAGTGAGAAGCATGTCCCCAGTAAGTCTTCTTTCAGTCTGTTTGGGCTGTTGTCATAAAATATTACACATAGAGTGAGTTCATACACAAAATTACTTTCTCCAGAGCAAAAACAAAGCACTATTAAGAACTCTACAGTCTTCTTAGTTTCCTGTTATTTATTATTATTTATCTATAATGATAAGAAAAGGTCCTGGGAGAGCTCTTTTCCATGCCAGTATGCTAAATTATCCAAAAGACTAATATTCATATTTGTGTTGACTAGTTTTATGTCAACTTGACTCAAGCTGGAGTCATCAGAGAGGAGGGAGCCTCAACTGAGAAAATGTCTCCCTAAGATCCAGCTGTAAGAATTTTCTTCATTAGTGATCCATAGGGAAGAATCTAGCCCATTATGGGTGGGGCCACCCCCCGGGTGCTGGTACTGGGCTCTCTAAGAAGGCAGGCTGAGCAAGGCAGGGGAAGAAAGCCGATAAGCAACTCACCTCCATGGCCTCTGTATCAGCTCCTGCCTCCAGGTTCCAACCCTGTTTGAAGTCCTCTTCTGGCTTCCTTCAATGATGAACTACAGCGTGGAAGTGTAAGCCAAATAAACCCTTTCCTCCCCAGCTTGAATTTGGTCATAGTGTTTCATCACAGCAATAGAAACCCTAACTAAGATAACATTAAAACCTTAAGGCCTTTCCTATGGTCATAAAACAGGTACTACAGATGGCCTATGGAGCACACAAAGAAGTAAAGCCCTTTGTGCTAGAGCCAGTGGAATGGATGGGTAAACATGCCTTTGGCTTTGGGCTTCCATAGCTGTGCAGATGAAGCATTGGATTAAAAAGTGTATGGAGCCCTTGACACTAATATGAGCTGCTAAGCATTTGTACCAGGTCCCCTTCCCTCTTAAGCTCTTGTCTAAAAGCAGCTAGGACAAATAAGTGTGCTTTGGTGGCTAGTCTTAATTGTCAACAAAAAATAGGTGTGCGTGCATGCCTCTGAGGGAGTGCTGTGGTTAAGATAGTTGATGTGGATCCTGGATTGTATAAAATGGGGAGAAGAAGCTGGGCATTAGGAAGCAGTCACTGCTCGGTGCATCCTGGTTGTAGAGGTAATGTGCCAGGTGCCTCAGGCTTATGCTGCACTGACTTCATCATGAGAGACCGTACCTGCAGCTTGGAGCCACAGTCAACTCCTTTTTCATAAAGATGCATTTTATCAGGGTAATTTTTTTTTTTTGGTTTTTTGAGACAGGGTTTCTCTGCAGCTTTGGAGCCTATCCTGGAACTAGCTCTTGTAGACCAGGCTGGTTTCGAACTCACAAAGATCCGCCTGCCTCTGCCTCATGAGTGTTGGGATTAAAGGTGTGCGCCACCACCACCCGGCTAGGGTAATTTGTTATAACAACAGGAAAACCAAACAAAAAGACAAAAAACACTAAGGATTTATGCCAAGGGCTTTCAGGTGAGATTTTTAAAAAAGGCACTGATTACAGTATCAATCAAAACAAGCCAGAATATAGCTTTTGTAGGGTTCTTGTTTCTCCAACAAGGTATTACCTTCATGTATAGAAGCACTTATGGAACCATCTAGAAAGGATTAGGTAACTTACATTGACTTCTCATTTTATCTTTAGTGATTGGACCCCTCTGGCAAATTTCATGGCATTGGAGTAAGAACATTATAAAAATCTATCAATCACTTTCTGTTGCCATCAGAGGTAATTATGACATCTATTAGAACCATGAGGTTTGGGTTCTATTATCCAGTACCTTTTGGGTACAGGAGAAGGCAAATGAACACTTATTGACCACTTGCTGTGTAAAGTTTGCATTGCCAGACCTTACATCTTAATCTTGTTAGGAGACCATTTCTCTCAAGACTAATTCTCCATCATTTATTTCCAAATAACTGCTCTAAAGCTTACTACCCTATCCTCTGTTTAGGAATACTTAATAAAATTCAGTACAAAATCCTATATGCCATTTTAATTTGGGGAGAAATTTAGAAAAGAAAGATATATTTTGAGTGCAGGTATTTGTGACAGTTACATGATTATGTGAAAAGTGACAGATTCATTTGTGGGTCTGAGATTTCAGATCTTGAAATTACCCATGGATGTTTACTGTTTCACAAAAAGGATTTTATGCTTACTATCATTGCTACGCAGAGAATAATAAGAAAGCATGGAGTCACCCTAGTAACAACTAGGGGACGAAATGCAAGACTTCCGCCAGGAATGTGTGAAAGCATTGGATTCCAGGATGCTGTTTCAGGAACACTGGACTTTCTGCTGAGTTACTGACAGATGCTTTCACATACCATGTTCTCAGACATCAGAAGGAGCATTATGAAATTAATGCTTCAAGTATAACATTTTAAGGAAACATCATGAACCTCTCTCCCAGTAGTAGCTTATCATTTGCTGGCATGGTCTGGAACAACTGCTCTGCCTGATGATACAAGTACAGAAAGGAAGCAAGCAGACTTACGTGTTATTGGTAGGTAGCCATGCTAATTATAACTGTATTTGGGTTTGGGAAAAGCTTCCTAGGTTGTTAAGTGGCTGTGACAGCAAGAGAGTTATCCTTATATGAAGAATCAGTTAGGGGAACCTTGGTAGGCACGGGATGAGTCTGGGTGATGTCAAGGCTGTCAGGAGCTCCATGCATTGTGAGATCAGAGTATGCTCAGAAACCAAGAGGTATCCATCAGAAATCCTCGTGAATTCCATACTTCAATTTTGGTTATACTGACCTCGTGGTTTTAGTCAACACCCACATGAAACCTCAAAAGGAAGGACAGTTCTCAGGGTCCGTGGCTGAGGAGATCAATAGGGTAAATAGCATTGCTTGGTTGGCAGGAGGCAGATGGGAGTTTTGGCTTTTGAACAACAGCATTAAATGGACATAGAGAGAGAGATGTTGTAGTCAGCAACAAAAAGACTTTAAAAGTAAGAGTTTATCACCTAGACAGAGGTTTTCTCTAAAGGATAAAAAGGGAAGACAAGAAGGTGAAATTTTATCTCCCGAACTCTTACATTGACACCTGTGCTGAAGCATGAATTGAACAAAACCTTCTGAGGCTTCTTCACCTTTGATTAATGACATCATATTCATCTAAAATTGGTAAGATATGAAAATCGACTTTACAGGGCTATTGCAGGCATTAAGTAAATTACATCCACAAAAGCGTACACCACAGGGTCTGGCACATAATATAGAATCAGGACAAATACAATTCCTTTCCCTACTCTCCCTCTTTTATTTATACTTTATTTTTTTCTCCTTCATTATTTTGGTGGCTAAGGAAGGGAGATATTATTCCAGCTATGTCTTGTCACAAGCAGGTTTTTTAATTTATATTTACAAAAGTCTACGTGTTGGAATTGCACTGACTGACTCAGATCTTTCAGCTCATTTTCACCCTCATGATTGTTGATGTCAATTCTTACAGCAGAAATACTTTCTGACCACATCTCCCCTCCTTGTGACACAAGAAAGACCTTACTCTCTGAGAGAATTTATTGCTGAGTCTATTACTGATAGGGCCAATGCTAGTGTTGTATAAAAACAAGCTTAGACTATATCCTAAGAAAATAAAGGAGGAGTGTGGTCACAAAGTCTTCAGAGACCTGAGAATTGAGTGTGTAATCAGAGTCTTGGCTGGAGCTCTGCTTTGTCTTTGGGCGTCTGTGCAGTAGCATGGCATATTACTGTGTGATTCTCCAAGGCTTAGACACAACCAGGTGTTATATAGAGAAAACTGGATTGTTGACAAAAGAACTTGCACATTCGTAAACACAATTATATACACAGGCACAGGTACCTTGGGAAAGAACAGGGGTTTCAAATAGAAGAACTCTAAACAATCTGTCACTCTACCAAGGGAACTACTGCTTTGCTGTTTCAAAAGCATAGGTCTAGTTATATATAGTATACTCATATGTGCAAACCTACTTTAAGTGCCCATGGTTTGTTCTCAATTTAAACTCTCAAATCTGTCAGCACAGATCACCGAAGTCATACATTTAAAGTTACTTCTGGACACCCAAGACACAGCCATTATTTACCTACAATGACTTCCCTCTATCTCCAAAATCTTCATCAAAAGTCGAAGGTAGGAGTGGGATTATTGGTGACTCTGGGGGTATTCTGGAGGTAATAATCAGCAATCTGCTACTATGTGTATTGTGTCTGTGTTTGGGTCAGGAGAGAGACCTGTGGGGAGCTCACATACTCTGTACAGTTGAGGTGAGATTCTTAGTACTCCAAAAAAGGGATTATGCCTTCTGTCACCTGGACTCTGCTGTCCCTAAGGTTATATTTATATCTCTCTTTATCTCCGTTTACTAAAAAGTAGTAAATTTTGAATAGAGAAATCAAAATAGTCCTTTGGCTTAAGACTGTAAAAAGGCAGAACTGCGAAGATCCATTTTCTAGAATAGAAAACCGGTCATAGTTCATTGAAGCTTCAACCCAGAGCACATTGCATGATGGATATGACACAGGAATGAAGGAAGCATGAGCATTGTTTGAGAGTTATGAGGCACAGTGGACTAACTCAAGAACCATCAGAAGACAAAAGAGCAGTATCTTATTGGCTCCTGAACTCCAAGATGGGAAGCAGTGTTCCTCAGGAGCAGTTCTCAAAATTGGTTGTGCACATTCAATAGATACTAATGGTCATCTATTATGAATGAACACAAAATACTCAGATTTACTCTCCAAATGCTTTTTTAAACAATGAGAATAAATCAACACCCACAGAGCTGAAACCTAATATGACAATTTGAAATTATAACGTCCCCCAAATCTGAAAGCTTAAAGAACAAACATGGCATTGCATGTTGAAAATCTCACACCATGCAAATTTTTTCATGCACAACTTATTTAAATTACCACATCAAATTACCTGTAGACACTAGGTGTTAGGCACATAGAAAGCATAAACATTTTGTTTAAAGTTTTTCTAAAGATTTCTTAGCATAAATATGCCAATATTATAAAATAAAAAAGATTCTGAAATCCAAAAAATATTTTGTCCCCAGGATTTTGGAAAACAAAACTTACCCTGTGTGTAACGTGTGGGTTGATACTGAAGTTCTTGCTTGGAGAACATGTCACAAGATCCCATCTCAAGTGCTGCTGAGGAAACAGCAGAGTTCAAAAGTGATGCTATTTCAAAGTAAAGTGACAGGCTTCATTAACTTTGGTACATCATCTCATTTTAGAATCTTTATGTGTCTGGGTAGATAATGGAGTCATTATTTACTGCTTCAGCTATGCTAGCTCTCTCATATGGACAACTATTTTGTTTGTTAACATGTCAGACTCATTTATATTAATGAGGTTTATCGTGCTGTTTCCATAGATGCATACAATGTGCACTGGTCAAATATAGCCACTCCCATCCACTCGCTTCTTCTGACCTCGCATTCTTCCCAATGCCTTATAATGCTTATTTTGTTTTTGGCTAACATTTTAGTGTCTACTTAAGAAGCAGAACTTGAGGTACTTTTCTTTGTGCATCTGGCTTAGTTCACATAAACACTTTTTTTTTCATTCCTGAGGAGAAATTGTGGATTTAAAGAGTAACATGTAGAATACAAGAAAAAGAAAATGATGTTGAAATGACTGTGTCAAGACATTTATACTAAAAGATATATATATATATATATATATATATATATATATATACACATGCATATGTGTGTGTTAGAAGTAAACTTATTGGCCGTGCAAAGTATTTCAATGGAACTAGCCACAAAGGAAATCAAATTTTCTTAGAAGGGCATTTGAAAGCTTTTTTAAGAGAGCATCTTAAAAGGTAGCTTTTCCTAGGTGTATGTTGTCTTTAAGTATTGCCTAATGACAGAACAGAGCTAACATGTAAGAAAGGTATTTTAAAATGGTTAATTTCATGCTCACATAGCCCTTTTAAATATAGTTTTTCATATATATTTTAAATAACCATGATGCAATAAAGCATTATATAAGTCTATGAAAGTTAAAATAGAACATGCATATTGGAAGAATATATTCAAATAATTTTACTGGTTTTCAACACATGTGAGAGTTGATTGCTTTAGGGAATTCTAATGATCAAAAGAAAAATGCAGCATCAGAGGACCTTAATTCTTGTTAGCCTACATCTGTAGCCACCTCACACTGCCATTGTCATTTATGAACTAGGGAGGTTGTTTTAATCATTTTCCTCAGAAAATGCTCCAAAATGCCACTTCTGTAGTTTTACAGCTGAATACATTCATTTCCACAGAAGGGATATGTGGCCTTACTATGACATTTTGGTACACTGAATTATATTTGCTATAAGGCTTAGCATCACTTGCTGATGTCTGATTTGTTCCCATCCCTTGCTTACAGAAGAGAACATGTCTCTCAGAGAATACAAGCTCCATTGAGATAGGTCAATTGTACCTTCATGCTGAGGAGAGAAGACTCGGTGAAGTCTTGATGTTTTCCAGGATCTGATAACTTCTCTGGAGATAGTTCCAGTTGAAGAAAGAGGGAATGATAGTCTCTATTGAGTCATGTGGAAGGTCTTACAGCCAGCAGCAATCCGGTTGATATTGCTTTGAAGAGTGGATTTGGAACTGAGTTTTAATCAAGAAAAAGACATGGGACTCAGAATGAGTTTCAGAAAAACATCAGTTGTATATGTCGATTCATCCATAAATGGTAGAAATAAGTGAGATCTTTTCAGCAAGAAGATTGATAACAATAGTTTCTACCATAAAGTACAAATTCAGCAAATCTTTGATTAAATGACTGCTATGCATATCTTGTTGTAAGTGAATACTACCTAGTGAAATGTAAAATAGATGGGCATTAGTCTCAATGCCTTGGCAAAACTGAAAGAGGGGTGTTGAATTGATTCAGGTTTGTAAGCTCCAGGAAAATAAATAACAGTTAAGAATGTTATTGGAAGGTGCCAAATGAGTTTAAATACACACACACACACACACACACACACACACGATGCAAGCACATATAACACACACACATGATGCAAGTACATATAACACACACACATATATCTGGAAAGCAGAAGGAAATGAGGGGTGGGAGCAACTTTATTTTGTATTAAAGAAAAATGATCAAGAGAAGTCAATAGATCCAGTTGTATTAAAATTTGTAAAATAGCAGTTTTCCCAAATACCCTAAATTAAGAAAATTGAATTGTAGAGTAATAGTAGCACCCTATCCCCCAGTCCATGAGGAAAAGCCCACAGACATCCTCTCCTGCTCCCCATGTTTACTTTCTCTTGAACAATTCTCTCTCCCCATTTCAGCAACCACTTGTTTCTCTCTATAATCTGGTCAGAAAAATTGAAATCACTGCAAGAAGCAGAGTCTGTGTGTAGAAAATGGAAGCCCCGTTGGATTCCTCATGATGATGGTAGGAAAGCCAATGACTTCTAGGAAGACAACCTGTGACCTAATAGTCAGAAACATATATCAGTTGTCTCAGCTGAATGCATCATCAAGGTGAGTGAGTCATTAATAAATACCTTAACCTTGGGCAAAGCTCCATCATCTACCAGTACTAATGACTGTACGAACCTCCCACTAATGCTATGCTGTCACTTCTGTTGCTGGTCAACTTTCTAAGTTTCTTGTGAGTGCCTCTCTTTGTGAGGATCTAACCCAGAAGTTTTCAGTGTTGGAAATGAGACCCCTATGCTTATAATCATTGTATGATATCTATGTTGGTCATCATTCTCTCACTGTAAGAAAATACCTGAGAGAACAGATTTGTTTGGGCGAGTTCTTATTCAATCAAGCTTGTGATTTTGGATCTTTTTTGGCACATTATATCCTGAAGAGTATACATGGCAGAAAGGACCCATTCATCTAACGGTGGGCAGGAAGTACAGAAAAACACAGGGTCTCAATATCCCCTTCAAAGACATACTTCCTCCTGTGACCGAACTTCCATCTACTAGGCCTCACAACTCAAGGATTGTGCCACTTCAAGATGCACCAAATGCTACCAACAAGATCTTCAGTATATGTGATTTGGGAGACATTTAAGATCTAATCTATAGCAATAACAGAACATAGAGGAAGGCAATTGGTGCTGATACCATAGCATGCTCTGCTTTCTTCTTGATAGTAATCAATAACACCAGCACAAAGCCATGGGATTGTGTAGGAGATTCCTTTATTTCTGTTGCTTTCATTGGTTAAATAAAGACTCTGCCTGGCTTGTAAGATAGGTCATCCCCACGTTGGGTGCCAAACTGTTGTATAAGGAGGAGAGGTGTGGGTTGTATTCCTGGCACCCAGCTTCCAGCCCCCAGCCGCCGGCCCGCTCAGCCGCTGGTTGCTTGCTTATGCCCGAAATAACCACATGACAATTATATTCATTTAAACTCTGCCTGGCCCATTATCACTAGCCTGTTCTTGGTTAGCTCTCACATCTAAAGCTAACCCATTCTTAAGAATCTATGTGTCACCACGAGTTGGTGACTTATCAGAAAAGTCTAACCTGCATCCATCTCTGGCGGTGGGAGCATCGTGGTGACTGACCCACTTCCTTACTTCCCAGAACTTCTGTTCTGTCTACTCTGCCCATCCAAGGGCTGACAGGAAGTAGAGGTGGCACAAGGAGAACAGGAGAATTTGGGAAGTAGGAAGCTTCCCTGGCATTCCTGTGCAGATATCCAAGGAGGCAACATGTAAGCTTCCCAGGTGAGAATATGTACTGGCCATGTGGCTGACAATGGATTAATATAAGTTATGGGAGCTGGTAGGAAGACTGAGCTAATGGGCCAGTCAGTGTATAACTTAATGTAGACTCTTTGTGTGATTTTCTTTGGGGCTTCCCAGCTGTGGGGTACTGGGCAGGACAGAAACCCCAATGAGCCAGCCCTCATGTTACAGGATTGTAGCTTAATAAACACAACTCAGGATAAAAGCAACATATCCAAAAAGTACAAATAGTGCACCTAATATATCCAATATCCTTTCTTAGCATCAAACTATTCTCTAGACTCAGTTGCTTCTCCTCATTATCTGTCTCTTGGCTCCCTGGAAACCTGGTTACCAGTATTTGAGGGAGGATTGTACTGTGGAACGCTAACATGGAAGAAGGATCTAAATTAAAACTACATAGCAAGCTTTCTACTGAATGGGCATCACATTAACCCCACTGAAAAGTTAAGATTAATGTAAGTGGCACCATTGTAAGTGAGAAATACCCTGCACTCAGAATAAATTATGTAGCTCTATGATGAATACTATATTTTATTGAACTAATGTGAACCAGGGACAAATTGATTAGTGGGTAAAAGTTAAAAAAAAAACCCCTCCCACACAGGTGCATGCACACACACAAATAAAATTAAAAAAATGAAAACTGAACACATTTGCTTACTTTTCGAGATTATAGAAATTGTAGTTGGAAACTTCAGTCAGGGTTTAAATCATAGTTCAACACATGATGCATTGATGATTTCTGTTTTCTGAGAGTCTGAAGGCTGGAGAGTACCTGGGAGGAAGTTAGGGTGCTCTCCTTATGGTGGCATTATGGTCCCTTCCTCCTGAGCTGGGAAAGAGCGACACTAAAAGAAACAATCAGGACCTGTCCTGTTCTGAGACATTTCCCTCCTGAAATCTCTTCTCATGGAGAGCTGGTGCGTAATATTGATCTAGATGGCACTGGTCACAACTGACATTTCCTCTCGCTAAATTAAAGAAGAGACAATGTTGATGAATTGAATGTCTAGACATTTATCTTGGGCTGACATTTTGGTTCTTTTTAAAGGAAATGTATTTCTTAACTGTACCCTGCAGATAGATAGCTCTATTGTTCTAGTCATTTGTTGCTGGAGTTTCAGAAGAGATAATCAAGCCTCCCAGCATGCTGAAGTCTTTGATTTTTCAGATTGTCATAATTCACCCAGGTTCTGCAGCAGACTTACATAAATGACAAAATGTAGAGCATGCAGAGAGGAGAGTCAGTTGAAAATGGGTGAAGTTAAACCTGGGTGCACATCTCTATATTTGGAGTAAATATTACAAACAATGCTTTCAAGTTGGGGACAAAAAGTCATAACATAATATGGCACATCATTAGCTTAAAAACCATTATAATTTCCTAGCAAGATGGAAATGGGAGCATATTATCATGTATAAAGCAGCTTATAATATCATGTCAGTGAAGTGGCAAAGCAGATAATAAAACCATATTGCAAAACTCGGTTATGACCATAACTAAATTACAGTCTACACTGGATATGGTTGGCCCAAATGGTCATTTGAAAATGGAAAAGGAAAAAGCCCAAAGACCATATTGTGATTGTTAAAATCTACTCAGAAGTGATAATTTATAATGTCCTAGATTGTGGTCAACAAAAGAAATCTTTTCTAATACTCAACTGAGTGACTAGCTGGTTAAAGTACAATGCTGAAGGACTGAGCAGTCACTCTGTAAATATGGTCTGTGGTAAAGGTAGAGAATCAAGGATCTATTGGGAAATACATGGGTGACCTCTTGACAGCCAAAGGGCTAACTTCTGAAGTATCACCTCAACCAGACCCAGAGGCATCGAGTGTTGGGGTGAGTTGGTTAGGATTGGTAGAAGGAGTTATGACCATTCTTAGAAGGTATGTCACCAGTTCTTTTATATGCAACTGAGCCTTCTATTAGAAATGTTGTGCATTGGTCTTGATAAGCTGCTAGTACTTCAGATGAAGCTACTATCCTTAGAGACAGAGTTTGAAGACAGATAAGGATGACAGAGAAAGAATGCATTCTAATTCATGAGGTTTTATTCAAATATTATGTAATACTCTGTATAGGTCTCAGTAGGCTAAACAGCAGAGGTGTATAGTTGTTCTATAATCATTTGTGCCTATATATTTTTCTGTTTTTCTCTATGTCTATTATCACTTCTCCTATTACTTGACTTGGGAAGTTGTTATTTCCAATTATTTTGCCTTCCTACAGGCATTGGTGCCCTGTGGAAGAAGAATTAAGTTAAAACATTTTTCTACCTCCTCTCTTACAGCATTTACTGAAGGTGCATGTATTCCTCAGTTGAAAGGCTCACCCATTTTAGGGATTTCTACACATGGTTCCCTCCAGCTTGAATATGGTAACTATTTTATCCTCCTCCGTTCCTCCCCTAAGATTTGTAACAATATCCCTCTACTAACCACAAGTCAGGGCACTACCTTTCATAAGTCCTTGCCACTCAACTCATGTGTTTGTAAGTGATTTGTTTGTTAGGAAACCTTCAAGATACCCACATCAGGATGCTGGCTGTTGCAGAAATGTAGCACTGAGTTAGTATTGCATCCTTCCTATTCTCCTGGAGTTGGTTTTTATGAACATGGCATTCAATTAAAATCACTTGCATTGCATTGTCATAATTTGGTAGCAGTTATCCAGGATGTATCTTACGTGGTGAGTGATGCGTGAGCCAGAAGTTGAGATGACCAAAGAGTTGAGTTTCTACTGTTCTGGTGTAGGAGAACAAAAATCTACAGCATGAAGAATTTGAGATAAGCCAGAAGGCTCTATGCAGGCTGGGATAAAGCTCAAGTATATAATAAATCTCACAAAATAATAAATCACAAACTTTCAATACAAAAGAAGTTTCCAATAATCATTTATATGGATATAATAATATTTGAATGATAATTATCAATCTATTTTCAATAAGTACATTTACACACATATGTGTATACTTATCTAATGGGATTAATAATTATATTTTAGATCATTGAGAAATATTTGCATATTCTGCTTTAATTTCTACAACTAACTCTTGTGCCTTAAAGTTGCTCATCGTGATTGTTGACAGTTAAATTTAGCAAGAATAGACACAAGTATGATCACCTAAAGTTTAGAATTTTGATCTAGAAGTCCAGTCTGCTTTTTGCAGCACATATACAAACTTTGTCATGGTGCTGTATTTCTATGAACCTCCATTTTCTTGTATGAAACTGGGGCATACTGTTAGTATGCATTTGAAGAGTTGTTTAAGAATATGGATAATATCCCTTTTTAGAATATGTACAGTAAGCATGAAGAAGATGCTATCCATACTGCCGATCCCACCTAAATTGCTCCATGTAGATGGATATGCCTAATGATCATAAGCATGGAAGATAAGGAACAATATATATAGAAGGGAACTGGAAAAAATTACACAGAGTAGCAGGATTTCACTGAGAAGTTGGTGCCTAAGTATTCCCTGATTCTAGAAAAATATCTGGAGAAAAGTTAAGGACTGCAAATCTCCATAACCCATCAGTTACCAATTTGTAATAGCATGGCTGTTATACAGAACGGACTACCTTTCCTAATATCTGTTCTGTAGATGATGTCATATCTGCCTAACCCTGAAAGACATGGTGCATAGTATAGAACTGAAATCCAAGCAATTTGGATCAATTCACCATTATTTAATAGCTTTTGTGGTTGAGTAGTGATAAATTAGTGATAGAGTGCAACCAGGAGAATATGAGCATGCAAGGAAGTCCAGAGGCACTGAGAAAAGACACAAATAATTTGATTAAGCAGGGCACATAAAAATCTGTGCATAGATGTTCCTAATTGGACATCATTAAAGTGCACTGCAAAATATTTTTACTTTTAGTCCTAAATATTTCCATTAATAGTAAAGTGTATTAAGTATAATACATGTGTCAGGGGCTATGTTTTCTTCTACTTGACTGGGGCAAATATGACTATTATCTCATTCCACAGATAAATAAATACAGTGAGAAAATAAACAAATTGACAAATATTATTTAACTAGCAAGTAGCACATAAGTGGAGACAGAATTGAATGCTAGTCACTGAGTGAGGCTCAGTGTTGTTGGCTCAACAAGCAACCTAGTTCCATGTAGATTAAGCAACTCCTTGTCTTTCACTTGTATCCAGAAGCAAAATGCTTTTAAAAGACTTTTTGGTTGTGGGTTTTTTGTCCTGGCTTACTGCTTTCTGACTTTCTATATCATCTTGCAGAAGAAAATTCATTTCTCTTGGCCTCACAGTCCTTATCTAGAAATTGGGAAATGGTCCCATCTCTTTGTGACAAGTTTTAAGTAATCTATGATATAGAGATCTTAACAAGGAATATGTTATTAATTGCATGACCATTATTAGTTTTATTTTCTCATATTTTATTCTACTCCAGAAAATCATTTATTATCTTGGATACCTCCAGTGACAAGGAGTTCATTTCTTCTCTGGGATTCCTATTTAGCCCATAGAGAATAACCCTGATTATTAGAGACTTGAACTCTCACAGCACAGTGTTTTCTCACATTCACTTCTCTAGGTGAAAACAGAGTAAATCTAGCACCCATTTTTGCATCCTTGGACATTTGCTGTTGTGGATTGTTACTTCTACTATTCTGAGTTTTCCTTCTGCGGGGTAAACACTGATTGGCTCTACTCAAATGAGAAACCTATGAATTCTCTCTCCAGACTTCTCATCACATTGGAGTGATGACTAACAGTGTTTCTATTTGAATTTCAAAGAGAATTAAGTTCTCTATAAAATGTGAAAAACCACATATATAATAAAATGCATCCAGTAATGACTTCTGATGGAATTTTTCTCCAGCCCAGCTGGGGTTCCTTATTTGTTAGCCATTGTGAGTTAGCTGTAGCATTTTCTGCCATGTATCTCTGGCAGATACATGATATATCATGTAACAGAGCACTCTCCTAACTTGAGAATAGATGACAAAATATAAATTATCTTAAGTTCTGTAATATTAATCATTGAGAAATGAATGGAGACCATGGGACAAAAAAAATCACATATGCAGATATTACATCAACATGCCTCTTTTGGTGTAGGATTATTTTACCTTACAAATTCTGTGTCTCCATTGTGTTTGTAGAAAGGGAGGCTGAGCAGCCCCAGGCCTCAGTGAAGTAGATACATCATGTGTCTTTTAGTCAAGAACATCATTCCCTTCCCCTGTTTCGGATGATGAGGGTCATACCTGTTCTGTAAGATCTTTAGTCAGTGGCTTCATAATGTGTACACAATTCATGATTGTCTCTTTTTTTGGCAGGCAGTAGGTCCTCAATAAATACTAAGTGAATAAATACAGTATTGAAATCAGAAACTTGAATGGCTTCTTTGTATGTCCTATACACTCAATTTTCTTCCTTTACTCCCCTCTTACATTTTGCCATGTCTTATTGAAAATTTGGAGCAGTCTCATATGCTTAGAGTTTAAAAACATGCCTATGTAGTTAAGCCAAAGTGTCAAAGTGATATTTAAAAATAAAACATCATTGAAGCCAGTGATAGGAACAGCCATAAATATGAAAAAAAAAAGAGAACACAGAGGGAACAAAGCACCCAGGGAAGAAAACCCAAAGATCTAGGTCCATCTAAGGCTGGCTGAAATTTTAATCTTTGAGCAGAGTATGACTCTTAAACAAAGAGCATTCTGAAAAGCTGTCTTTGTTTCTTTAAGAAAAAAGTAAAGATTGTTGAAATGAAGCTGCCTGGAGTCCAAGGCCAATAACAGGTTGAAAAGTCAGAAAGCTTCATAGGAAGAGAAGGAAATGCCTTCAGAAAGCAGCCTAGGCAGGGTCCTTTCTCAGCTTCCTGACCTATACTGGATCTGCCTGACTCCTGGAGACAATGCTACAGATTCTAAAGTAGAAGTTTGCACAAGGTTGGCCATCTAGTATTTGAGGAATAACACAAAAGAAAAGCAGTGTAGTAAAGAATATAAGAATTCCTTTGAATTTAACTGGATGCTTTATCCCAGTAAATGAATAATAAATAAGAACTTTACTGCAGGGTGGTGGTGGCGCTCGTCTTTAATCCCAGCACTTGGGAGGCTGAGGCAGGTAGATCTCTGTAAGTTCGAGGCCAATCTGGTCTACATGGTCTACAGAGCTAGTTCTAGGACAGGCTCCAAAGATACACAGAGAAACAGAAAACAAACAAAACGAAAAACAAAAACAAAAAAGAAAACTTTACTCAGATATTTTGACTATGGGTGTTGATTTTGGTCACAAAACATTCACAGGTCCTAGAAGAGGTCATCCTAGGCACAAATGAAGACCCTGGAACTGATTAGTAAGACTAACCTAAAACTCCCCATATCCACCACTAGAGGTTAAAAATCCTTCTCCTTTGACTGAGAACACCATCCTGAGGATATTCGTACCAGTTATTTTCTCACTGCGGTGAGAAATCACCTGGTAGTAGGCCAGTTAAGCAAAAGGAGGTTGCTTCTGTCTCATGGGGTCAGGGACTATATACTACATGGCAGGGAAAATACGGCGACACTGATGCTCCATACAGAATGACAAGAAATTTTCACACTATGCAAATACAGAAACAGAACCTGGTACTAGAATCAGAGGCACATTACAGCCTTGTAGAGGCTCCATAACCACCTGAGACAGTGCTATTGATGATGGGTGAAATGTTTGAACACATGAGCCTGCGGAGGAGACTTAATTAGAATCTTACAGTGCTGATGGCTGAGGCTCTGAGAAAGGATAGTGAGAATCAGTTTGCTGGCTTAACCCCTTCATCATCTTTGTCTACAATTTATCATCCATTCATTACCCAGTATCTTGCCACATATTTACCTTGTGCTGACAGATTCCAGACTTTTCTTCCTAGGAAAAATTATGATCTTACCCAAAGGTGGAGGAGAAAGTTTGTGTGGAGAATATTTTCTTCCCGGCAGATAAAAATGCATATAAATAGATCTTCCATCCCAGGTGGGAGAATTTGTGTTCATTGATTATGGAGACTTTTATATGATTTTAGAGAATATTTGCATCTGACTTTCCCCTGGGATGGAAGAACAGCTGGTGTGCCCTTTCTGTCTGTGGCCAGCTCCAACTTTGAGAGCCAATGCATGCTGCTTTTTGTAAAAGTGGGAGAGGTCGCATTAATGGTGCAGAAGCTCACAGAACGAGACAAAGACTCTTCCAGGGAGCTGGGCACTTGCTTTTCTAATGTGGACATAGGGCAGAGGAGGGTGCACGATCAGAAGAAAGGAAATTGTCTTGCATAGCAAGCATGAAAGCAAAGAATTTTTGAAAGATTTCTTGGGTCTTTTCTTTTTTGAAAAAGATAATAGCCTTTAAAATAAGTCTGACTTTCTTTAAGATCTAAGAGACCCACTGATCTTCCTTTGAGCTTTGAGTGTTGGGTTTTGAGTGAAAAAAAATTGAAAGCAATGGAAGGCCCACCTCTGCATGTGTGTCTGTACATGTGTAGGCACACACACAGGTACACAGACACATAGGCACACACACACACACAGAGAGAGAAGTTGGTTCATAATAAGAAAGTCACAGAAGACTGAATATCTTTAGTCAACAAATTAAGCCCCAGAGTGGGTGAGGCTATAGTTTTCAATATGAAAACTTGAGATTCATGAAGTTTATGATTTAATTTGAAAGAAGGCAAAACTAATAAATGACCCCCCAATAAACTCTTATATCTGAGTTTCAAAATCTCAGACAGGAGAAATTATCTTCTCCTTTTATCTCTTTGAACTTTCTACTGATTTGGATGAAACCTATTCACATTGTGGGGAGCAATGTGCTTTACTGATTTAAATGCTAATCTCATCCAAGGCTAGCTTCGCAGCAATATCCAGAAGAATACTTGATAGCAGATCTGGGCACCTGAGACCCAGTCAGGTTCACATACAGAATTGTCCCTTGTAGCCCTACATTTGTTTGTTTAAAATAAGCATAGGGCCACAAAAAAAAAAAGAAGCATGCAGCAAGAAGAATGGAACGGAGGAATGCTGGCATGCAGAGTTCAACCTAATGTTTTCCTCTTGATGTTTATGATGGGACACTATGTAACTGCTTATAGTCTTTGAAGACAGCTCTTTGAATTATGTAATGTCATTGTAATATCCCTCAAATGAATTTTTTTTAAAAAAATGAGAGAAATAGTACCTGAATAAAAAGAACCTGAAATGTTGAGTTCCTTTGCGTCATTCCTGCTTCAAACATTTTACCAGTGTTCTTTTGCTTCTTAAGTGGGTCTTCGTGAATCCAAAAATATTGGCTAGTCTTTGGAGATGCAAGACAAAGGTGTCAAAGTATTAAGGAGGCTGGACATATTGTCCAGTTAGTAAGAGCGCTGCTCACAACTGGCTCTAACTCCAGCTGAAAGGGATCCAAATGGCCCCTTTTGGACTCAGTAAGTACATAAAGCACTCACACAAGCACTAACACACACACACACACACTTAAAATTAAAAAAAAATCCAACTTTTGCCTGGCGATCTTGTTTGCTTCCGAAATCCAGGAGGATCTATATATGTTTTTCTTTGGGGATCTATATATGTTTTTCTTTGGGATCACCATGCTATTTGGCTTCCCTAGG
>JAQHUG010000052.1:5263725-5302261 GCA_028555095.1 Dicrostonyx torquatus
AGATGGAGGGGGGAGGGCCTTGGGCTTTCCATAGGGCAGGGTATCCTGCCCCATAGCAGGGAAGTAGGGGGAGGGTGGTGGGGTAGTGGGGGAGCGGGAGGGCCCGGGACAAGGGCAGTAAATGTAAATTTTTCTTTTAACAATAAAAGAAGAAAAAAGTTAAAATAAATCTTTAAAAAAGAAACAGGATGCCCAGACTCTGAGCCATGTTGGGGTCCGCGGGATGTGCACCTGCTGCCACCCTGCTTGGAGTAGCCTGCACTACCACCCATGGCCATGGAGTCCTCTGGCCCAAGTTGCTGCCAAGGGCCATGTCTGGGTCTGTGGGCCCATGGCAGCCAGGGTCCGTGTTGATGTTCATGGCTCAGTGCAGATGCCCAGGGTCGGCACTAGACCAAAGGCAGTGCAGATGCCCCGCGTCTGGCCCAGGCCCAAGCTGTCATCGGAGGCCATGTCTGGGTTTGGGGCTGCCACAGCCGGAGTCTATGTTGAGATTCGTGTTTCTCACTGTCATGGGTGGGGCACGCATGTGACTTCTTGGAGTCTGGATCACCAGCTGGGGTCCGGGGACCATGTCTCTGCTGGACCCCTGCCGATCTGAGAGTCCTGTGCTGCTGCCGCCGAGGTGCATGATTATCTTTTTCCAAGTTGCTGCTGCTGCAGGCTTCTGGGGCCGTGGTCCTGCCACAGATGGGATCTGTGTTGATGTTTGTTACCTGTGTTACCACTGCGGCCCATGTGAGGCATATGTTGAACCATGTGCTGAACCATGCTTTGAAGTAAACATACCTTGCTAAGCTGGCCCCACCCTTCACTGGCTCAAGGAGAGCTTCCCCCATTTCTGAAGAGCTGTTTCTGCCCTTTGCTGGCTCTGAGATAATACACCCCAGTGACCTTGGCACCAGAAAGCCGGCCTTGCCCTTAATAGGAGAGTTGCTCCCCCCGCCCCACACACACTTGGGGAAACATGAGCACAGGAGAGCTGGCTCCATCCTTCAGCCGAGGGGAGTACCAGCAGCCTGGACTGACCAGTTCAGCTGCCATCCAGGCACTCATTCAGGGTTTTGAGATGACACACCCCAACCTCTACCCCATCTGTGACCTGCTGGAGCACGTGAAGGGATTGGTCCTGCAGAACCATAGTCACAGGTTCTCCATGACTTGGAACAATAGCAGGATATCTAAGAGGAGTTTCTGTGAGGGTCCAGTACTGATGATGTTGAGAAGCCAGAGGCGTGAACCTGACCACCAATACATTATACAACCGACATTTGCACGAGAAACTGTGTGGACAAAAGTGTATATTGCATGATACACAGTAGCTCCCAATGCAACTAAAACAAATGAAGAGGTAATAGAGAGGTGAAAAAGACAGAGGAGTAGTGTCTTGTCGGTTTGTTTGCTTGTTTATTTTTTAATTGATATTGATATCCTTATTTGTATTTTTACTTTTGAATTCAATTTTATTTTATTATGTTTTATCTTATTTTCATTATTTCTGTTTTAGTTTTCCTTTTGAGGGGCACTACAAGGATGATGGGCACATATGGAGGGACTGGGAGATTAGTGGGATTGGGGTACATGTTGTTGAAATTCCCTAGGAATCAATAAAAATTATGTTAATTACAATAAAAAGGGAAACAGGAAACTTCAGAGGTCCCTGGTCATTCCGTCTGATTGGTGATATAGTCAGCAGGTTGAAACAAAAGGGAAACTTGTTTACTTGTTATGGGATAGTCGTCATTATAATGAAAAATAATTGGGGGAAATGGAGCTTTTAATGTAATTGGGCAACAAGCCTGATCCCTGCAGTCATCTCTAAGATGGAAACACTATATTGTTTGTTTCCCTATGTTGATGTGTTCAAACTAGGTCACATTTTACTCCAGTTCCTGAATCTGCCATGACTTCCTCCTTTCTTTCATTACCCTGACCTCAAATGGCTACAAGAACCCTTGCATCCATCTCTCTAGAGTTCATAGAGTTCTCAAGGCAAATGGTTCCTAAAACTCTGCCCGGGATGAAGATGGCCTTACAAACTCACAGTCAGAATGTTTCTCTGCTGTCAGATAAAGTTGTTTTCTAGCCTTGAAAGTTTTTCCAGTCACTGTCTCCTCTCCTGCTTTCCTTGTAATGAAACAGGCTGCATGTCTTTCATTGGTTCATGTGGTTTGCTAATACAGAAATAACAGTAAAGGAAACTCGTGAAATTCAAGATAGTGGTGTTTTTCCCCCCTCTGGCAAAGAAAGGAAGATTGCTAGGTGTGCTGGTATACATCTGTACGTAGCATGAGGCAGTAGGATCAGCACCTTGAAGGCACCCTGTGTTATAGAATGCGTACCGGCTCCGTGTGTCTTGGGAGGTGAGGCCTTGTCTCACAAAAGGGAAAAATAAATAAGAACAAAATATTGCGAGAGTGTGTTCTAAAGAGGCATTCCATTTCACTGCCAATGTTTTACTTATTATCAAGGTTGCAAATGTATAAGTATTCAATGTGTTGTCTTAATATCGGTTGTATATCCAAATATAGGAATCTCACTTTTTATTTATGCTTCCAGTTGACAAAAGTTGCATGCATTTATCATGTGCAATGCGATGTTTTGCAACAAGTATGCTGTGAAATGACTAAGCTGAGCTAATTGGCATAGACATCTCTTCCGTACGGCACATTTTTCTTTCTTTTTAAAAATTAATTAATTAATTAGTTACTTCATTATTTCCCAGTCTGATCATGATCACAGTTTTCCCTCCTTCCCAATCTCCTCCCCCTATCCTCTCTCTCCCCTGTTCCCCCCACCCCCACCCACTCCTCCTCCTCTTCAGGGAAGGGCAGCCTCCAGTATATATCAGCCAGTCATGGCAAACCAAGTTACAGTAAGCCTAGTTACCTCCTTTCTTATTAAGACTGGACGAGACAACCCACATTTGACCACAGAAGAAAAGGATAACTTTGAAAAAATGATGTCACGATAGCGAGTGATCTACAATAACGTTCATTATCTCTCCTTTAAGGCTGAAGACTACTCACAGAAATACTTTCCACACTCTCTCTCCAAAGCGAGATAATTCACACAAAGAGAAAACCAGCAAAAGTCCCACTTTTCACCCAGAAGGTGTTCCACCATCGCTAAGGTAGTCTCACTACCATATCAAGTGATTATTCATTTTTCTGACGTGGGCATTGGTCTACCTGCCCTCCCATACTTCATTTTCCCCTCTAGTTAAATGCTTGCATTTCCCTCTCCTTCCTCCCATGTTCACAGCTGTGTACTTTGCATGGGCCTCCTGACTTGGGAGGAAATGGCCACTATCAAAGCTGGCCACCAGGATGCAGTGATGAATTCTAAAGACTTTGCCAGAAGTTGGGGGAAAAGGGCCTCTGTGGTTTTCCCTTCCATGAGGTTGAGATTTGGAGAGAATATGAAGCCTCAAGCAGCAGCCAACCCTTTCTGAAAAAGAGCCTCTTTAACTAAGCCAAGAAGGAAGACCAGGCAAAATAAACAGAGTGAAAGAAATCAGGTCACCATGGATTTGGGGTGTGAATCTCATTAAGCTGTATTGGTCACCAGTGCCCTTCATCCTAGGGCACCTCAGAACAGGTTGACACATCCTCCTTAGGGACATGAGTTTCCCTCTCCCTTTCTTAATCCCATTGCACTTAACTGATAAACCCTCCAGGGATAAATCAGCCAAGGGGCAATTGCAGGTTGGGCTGAAGGTCTGCATAGGACCCTCCATGCTGATCCAACTCCCACCTGCCGGGCCATCAGTCCCCTGAGCCACCTTCCAAACAGTCCTCAGCTAACAAAGGAAGCACAGCTGGCCCCACTCGGATGCAATACCTACCGCCTTTATTACAGAATAGTCTAATCACAACATCCACAACTGGTTTCCCAGAAATTAAACCCTTCTTTTGACTAGAGACTCTTGTCCCAGCCAAAAACACTTGACGAAGACCCAGGGAAGTGGAGAGAGGGTCATTGTTATTTTCATTCTGAACAAGCAAGAAAAATGAGGAAGGGGGGAGATGAGTCCGTGAGGAGATAATTTGTGTCTTCTATCAGATGTTTCACAACAAGGGTGATAGCCTAAATTTAACAATTCTTTCAGCACCATGCACCCAGACTAATGAAAACCAAAGTTCAAGGGCTTCTTTCAATTCTGATGAGCAATCCATCCATTTGTAAGGAATTATTGACTAGCTGGGGAATATTTAAAATTTGCATTTCCCTTGCCACTTTAGGCTTTTCTTCCCAGAGCATTTAATCTTTTCTCTTGTTCTCGGTTCTTCAAAAGGTCTTGACTTGCTATTCTTAAATGAAATTATCGCTGTCTGCTTCCTCTTCAAGCGAAATGAAACCAACTTTAAATAACTCTGCTTTCACAGCTGAGTTTTAAAACTTTTTGAACAGATCTTCTCTCCCAGCCCCTATGTGTTTGGAAGCCACTGAGGGTTTATTTTATCCTGTGCCAGCCCACTCTATTTTAAAGGATATTGGTCAAACCCAGGAAATTAGCTGCTGCTGGAATTGTCTCTTTGTCCTGGGGTTACTTGGTATTTGGTGAGGAAAATATTTGAAGTAGCAAAGCCATTCTTCCCCCTGTTCTCTATTCTTTGTCTAATAAAATGTTTTCCATTGTGAGTAAAGGCAACAGAGACGGAAGTCTTCAGTTCTGTCGTTCTTACCAGTAAAGGCAGAACCTCTCCACCCTTTGTCTTTTCCTTGTGGCCAGATTTCACACCCTTCCTTATTTTGCACGATGATGGCTCAGCTTATATTCCCTAGGCTCCTTTCCCATCTACCATTTGAACTCATTCAGAAAGGGGCCTCAGCAGGACGAGAAGTGCAGATGGGACAAATCTGATATTTTTCCTTCTGTTTGGCACTGGCTGCATCTCCATGTGCCCCCACGTTCTTATCTACCTCCACCCCACAAGCAATTCTGTTTTCTACCTTCAGTTCTTGGCTCTGTGAACACTTCCTCAGATTGGTCTCCTGGACCTTGGAGTAGAAGTCACAGCAGACACTTTCTGATACCATTAATCTCTGCATTGTCTACTCCCATCCACTGCAGGCTTTGTGATCCTCTCACAGTTCTGGTGCCTGGGTCGGACATTAAATTCCTTCCACTCAACCACTTATCATTCATTCTGTCTTGCTACTTGCCTCTGACTGATGCTTAGCTTCATATTGGACCTTTTTTGTTACTTACCCGCCCCATATCTTGAACTTTACTTGTAGACATGGGTGAATTCCAGGGCTTCAAATCCCTTGGAAAAAGGGCATCACAGAAAACAAACCAACATTTCATTCTGCCTGAGTTTTCCTCTTCAGGCATTTGTTTGCTTCTTTTAGAATGACTGGGAAGTCAAATCCGAATTTAAGATTTTTTTTAAAACAAATAGTAGACATAGTGAAAGAATAAGAGAAAAATTTAAGAATTGCACAGAAGACCGTCTTGAAGACATCAGAGACATTTAGTTGAGGTCCAGAATGGCCATATCTGGGCATAAGAGGAAGTTGGAAGTAGACCAGTCCTCTTCAAAACTGAATCACAATCATCAGACATCTTAATTTCTGATTAAATCAAGGTTGCCTTCCCAAGGTGGTTTGTCAGAGGAAAATTAAATTCTATCTAGAAGAAGAATATAAATCATTCAAGGCCTCTATATTGAAGAAATACAATAAAACCAGATATGATAGCAAAAATGATCAGATGACCAAAAATCAATAAAAGAGGAGAAAGGGAACAGAGGCATAATACAATAAAACTCCAGCTATACAGTATCACTCCAGAATTCGAGATTTATCAGGCAGGAATGTTTTTGGGAAACTATAGTTGGCATGTTCAAGAAAATAGGATACATATTTTTAAAAATATGGCATAAACCAGATTTTACTTTTTAAATTTGCGTAGAAATTTGGGATCCTAACTAGTTTTAGTGTATGGATCAAGAGCAATTCGGTTACGGTAGATTCAAGGAATAACGAGCTGGGAATACTGGTCCAGTGGTAACCATGCAGACTGAAATGTGAGGCAAATGTCTGTAAAAGAGACGAGATGTGGATGCAGCAGTAAGTCTGAATACTTGTAATTGGAATCTCAAAAGGAAAGGAGAGACAGAAAGAATTGGGCAGAAAAGACATCTAGAAATTCATAAAAGTTTCATGAAAACCCTCAAAGCCAAATTTAAGAGGGTCTTAAACTATAAGCTGAATAATGCAAAGACATACAGGCTTAAACTCCTTCTGGTAAAACTGTAACCAAAGTCAAAGTGAAAGTTTCAACAGCACCCAGAGGAAAAACAGGTGCTTAGTTTAATTCAAGGGAGCAGTAACAACAGCGACACAGACCACAAGAAGTTGAGCAGAATCAGATTCTACAGTAAAATATGTACTAAGCTCAAGTTCTGTATTACAAATATTTGTAAGACAGGTAAAAGGGAACTTATTGCCATTAGTTCTGGTTTGTGCCTGAGAGGTGGCTCCTGGCTCTGTGAGCACTTCCTTAGGTTAGTCTCCTGGACCTTGGAGTAGATGTCACTAGAAGTCACTTTCTTCTGTCATTAACCTCTGCATTGCCCACCCCCATCCTCTGCAGGCTTTGTGATTTTTTTGGCAGCTCTGGTAGCTGGGTCTTCCATTAAATTCCTTCCACTGGACTACTTGTCAGTCATTCTGTCTTGCTACTTGCCTCTGACTGATGCCTCACATCTTGAACTTTAGCTGTGGACAAGGATGGATTTTAGGGAGTCCAACCATGAAGAAAAGAGCATCACAGAAATGTGAAATACTGAATACTACAACATTGAAAATGAGAAGAGAAAAAAATGTTGTGCTGAATACTTCATTCATCTGGGAAATTATGTGACAATAAGTGTTCTTTACATATAAGATTAATAGAGGCCTATGTTTTCGAGAGTGTATTTTATTCTATAAGAAATATGACTCATACATTGAATTTTCATCAAATTAGACCACAGGATTGTTCATGATAGTACTTCTAAATATTTCACAATCCTAAAAGTCCTATAGAATGCATTCTCTGATTATAAATGAATCAATGTATATATAAAATGTCCAAATATTTCAATGTTATCCAATAATATAACAATAACATTGGAACAAATAATAAAACACAATGAAAACTTGTAAATATTTATATTTAAGTAGTAAGGAAGGAAAGTATAGTCTATCAAGATTGTGGGATGTAAGCAGAGCTGTTTCTAGAGGACTTAAGCATAGCTTAAGGTCATATATCAAAAATAAAGATTGAAAGTGCATTACGTGTAAGAAAAGATACACCAAAGAATTCAGAAAATAATAATTGGGATGGCAAGATTATTCGTTAGGTAAAGTTGCTTGTAACCAGGCCTGATGACGTGAATGCAATGCTATAGACCCAGATGGTAAAGGAGAGAACAGACTCCTGCAGGTTGTCCTCTGACCCCAAGTAGCACCACAGCAAGCACGCATCACATGTACACATACATTAATAAATGAATGTAACTTCTATGGCACTCTGTCTTCTATACATATCATGCCCATTATATCCATGAATGTACACCAAGCCAAATCACTAGCACTGATGGAGGAGATGATCTCCAGCCTCCACCCATTACTGAGGAGGTACAGGTAATTGCTAGGTGCTGAGAGGGGGAAAAGCACAAGTGGTCACTCGTAAGCATTCCATGCTCCTGTGGATGGCCCCATACTCATGCAGACATGGGCATCACTATCTGAATTTAGTGGGTTTTTAAAAATAAAAGCAAATACAAGACATTAATTTTGGTGGAGGGGCAAACAGAGAATGGTATGGGGAGGTTAGAGGTAAGAAATGAACAACGAACATGAATATTATTATAATTCACAGCAAAAATGTATGAAACTCTCAAAAACAAAGAAAATTTAAAAACACAACGATTTTCCACAAGGCCCAAATATAAACCAATAGTTGTCTACTTTACATTACCTGTATGCATATGAGAGAAACATAAACTCATAGTGTATGAATCTAAATTAATTAAATATTTCATGAAACTGAGAAACCTGTTTAGTCTTATATTTTATACATATTAATTAGCAGTTCCATATCTAGGTATATGTTTAGTGGAGCTGTGCATACCTCTATGGAACCTGACGGTAAGAAAGACATGAAAACAATCGTTCTCAGCAGCATTAGCAGTAACAGCTCCAAGGAGGCAGAAACAAAATGAGCAAGAGTAGAGTAAAACAACTGCTTTATGAAATCAATTTGGATATTTCTGATGGGCAAAATGTTGAGTGGAAAAGCCAGCCATGGCAGTATATGGGAAACATTCTTATCCTTGAGAAGTGGGGCAAACTAATGGTATGTAATAAGTGATTCCAGGCTTGACTGGCCACCAAGTGGCTCCTGCAGTGCTCTAGTATCCCGTATTGAGACTTTGGGTCTCGTGGGGTAAAGTATAAGAGAATAAATACATCAGGCTTGGCAGGTCACGTGGTCACTGAGCAGAAGCAGAATTCTATTCTAGTGCAAGAGCAATCCTGGACAGTGTATTTAAAATGAGCATAACATCAACTTATGAACAGTTGAACACAAATTAGTTTTCATGTGTATTGCTGAGACATAGTGCTCTTTCTAATGTTCTCCAACCCTTTAAAAATCATTAAATATTTCTTTAAGTTACAGGCTGGACAGAAACAGGTGGCGGACCAGATCTGACCATGATCTGAAGTTTGTTTTCGAGTTGGCCGGTGGTTAAGTGCATGTGTTCACTCTACTGACTTATTAAGCTGCAAACTGAAGATTGGTGTACTTTAATGCTGTATACTATATTTTAATAAAACCCTTTATTAAAAATACCAAGAAAATCTAGCTGGCCTTGGCTTGACAACACGACTTTAAATATAACGCCAGAGGCAGGATCCTTGAAGGAAAATTGATAAGATGGACTTTATTAAAATCTAAAACATCTTCTCAGAGAAAATACCTAATAAAGGAACACAAAAGTACCCTCCAGACTGGAAGAAATAGTTCCAAATTATATGTGATGAAAGAAATACAGGTCTTATTTGGATGTGGTGGCACATAGCTGTAATTCTAATACTCTGGAGCTAAGGAGGAAATACCAGGAGTTTAAAGCCAGACTGGAGGCCAGCTCAAAAAATAATGTTCTTGTGTATTTATTTTTAAATATATATGATATTTGTATGTTTATATATTTTATTGATAAATATTTGTGATATGGTATGTTTTATTTTTATAACACAAATCTACACAATAAATACAAAGTGTACCTCAAATATGTAAGAAACTCTTAAAATTTTAAAATATGAATAAAAGAGTCTATAATATGGGCAAATGATACAGCAAACACATAAAAATTATAGAGACGGCAAGTTGTTGCAGGAGAATGTGCTCAATGTCACATGCCCCTACAGATACTCCAATTAAATAAAGTTCCCATTGTAGACCTGCTAAATTTCCTATATAAGATTAAAATCAGAATCAAGCCCACTAACAAAAGTGACAACACCACAAGCTGGGAATGCATCAACCAAAGGCACTCTCATTTATTGCTACAAAATGGTAGAGCCACTTTGGAAGACAATTTAGCGCTTTCTTAAAAAACTAAGTATAGCCTTTCTCTGAACTTGATATTGTTGTCCAGCATAATGTTCCAGGGATACTTAGACAAATGACTGAGTCTAAACCTCGGGGATGAAACACACAAACTGAACCTGAAGTATCTCACGATATGAGAAATTGCAAGTGTTAAAGTCAAGCAGACAAATCTAAAGACCCTGAAATGGTAACTGTATCACAAGAAAAAGAGCTGCCAGGACTCAATACTATGCTCAGTAAAATAAAGTAATATTGAATAAAAACAGTGTATATATTATGCAAATATAAGTATATATTTAAGTGATATTGTTATATAATTAATTTTTAAAAATACACAAAAACAGGAAAGAAGAATTCTTCAGATTTAAGAGCACACTTCACCTTCAAGAAAGTATAGCATTCTTTGAATGTGGGCTTTCATGTGTGACTCCAAGAGTGTGGAGAGCAGAGACTAATGTGGAGAAACCGGAAAGCCAGGATTTCCATCATATGATAGGCATCATGGTCTAGTTTCACAGTCTGACTTCTTCCTTGGTGTGGTCTGAGGTGAATGACAGTTATCTGTGTACTTTCCCTGCTCCAAAGATATAAACTTGGTATATTCATGGGAAATTCATTGCACAAATTCTATCTGAAGGAAATTCTATACATAAATGCCGTATTCAAAACTATCAAGACCATCCTAAATTCTAAGAAACCATATAGCCTAAAGGAGGCCAAGGAGACAACTCTATGTCATTCCACCCTGAATGGGATCCTGAAGCAGACAGAGGACCCAGAAATTATAGTATACCAAAGGTTGATACATTAGAATAATGTATCAACACTGGTCCATTAGTCCTGACTAATGTATCAGGATGCCCAAGTCCTTAACTGAGGGAACGAAGTGTAGGTATATCTGGTCTAAATCATCTTCACAGTTTTTCTTAAATCAGAAACTATTTTAATGGTAAACTGAAAAGTCATTGGAAGATTTGCTTGAGACTTTTCTTATTAATAACCAAGCCCCCCAAAAAGTTTTAGAAATCTGTTACCAGAGGGCTTGTGGATTGGCTTGACTCCAATGTAGCTTCCGGCAATTCCTTTCTCCTCACATTTCACCTTATATAATCATTTATGTTGAGAGAGTAAAAGGATGGGCATTGACCTCACTGTGAAAAATCATCTTATGCCATAATGTTGCCTCTGTTATGATTCACTTCTTTTAAATTAAGGTCTTCTTATTAAACTCACTTGTTATAAGTGATATGGTCCATTGTTGTACTCCAGCATCCTTCCAGTACAATCTCTAGTGTGCATTTAGTGTCCACACTCCATATTGACATGTACTAAAACTGTTTTCAATGCTAGTCTCCTTGCAATTACCTAAAATGTCACATGAAGGTAGCTTGAAGCTTGTTTCTCCCTTTTCCTCTCAGTAGGAAATTTCTTTCATCCTTCCTTCCTTCCTTCCTTCCTTCCTCTTTCTTTCTTTCTTTCTTTCTTTCTTTCTTTCTTTCTTTCTTTCTTTCTTTCTTTCTTTCTTTCTTTCTTATCTCTTCCCTTTTTATGTTACCTGTTATATAATTGTTAGCTAGTTATAAAGGTGTAGATTTCTGGAATAAGCTGGGCTTTCCAATGCTTTGGGTAATTAGACTCTTGGGAAGAGCTAACAACCTAGAAACAAACTCAAGAAAGAGAACAAATGGCATACATTACAGAGGTCAGGCTCACTGATGAGGAATATCCAATGAACGATCCGTGACAGAGCCTATGTCAAAGACTGATCTCTTCCACTGGGTTTTTCGGTTGACATAAGATAGGCTTTATCAAACTGTAGAACACCAAATCATAAAACTTTTCTCCAAGGAAGGTGAATGGTGCTTTGTTAGTATACCATTCAAAGCCTGGTTCAGCATCCAGGGAGAAGACTGTGGAGTTAGAGGTATAAAACCCAGGAATCGGGAAATCAGAGGCCTGGCTCGTTATGGTTTGGGAGCATTCACATTGAGTTTGCTCAGCTCTGGGTAAGCATGGAACACCAAGATGTGGAATCCCAAGATTATAATTTTGGTAACTGGAGCTATTCTGGTATAGGTGCAGGGATTAGCAATCTCAGCCTATTCGGCAGGATTTCAGTCCAGATTTTAATCTTGATAGAGCCCTGAAGATTAGAGGATAGGTAATAAATAAATAAATAAACAAACAAATAAATACTCCTGAAGCTGTCTATGGTTTAAAGTCCCGTTACAGAAACCAAAGCGACAGCTTTCTTCTTGTGAACCTCAGATATGGGCAGAACATGACACGTTCACTTTCTACAGCAAACAAGCTTGTTCATGTGGAATTAAATGGCATAGGTATTTTACCACACCCTCCCACTCACAGAGTGAGAACATGCCTTGACACCTACAGGGAAGAGAAACCTCTGAGGAAACCAATTTCTTTTCCTCCCAGTATTCCCCCTGAATCTGCCTCTCACTGTCACCATCTCTAGGAACACCCACATCTGATTTACTTTGTCTTTCTTTAAAACTCCCCTCTCTGTCTTTTCTGTTTCAAACTTCCCAGGTGAATGGTTGGTATAAAGTGCTGCTTTTAAAGAGGCACATGGCACAACCCAGCCATGATGCTTCAGGAACAGAAGCTAAGGGGGACCATATATCCATCCTTTGTATGGAGGACCTGCTGGCTCACACATATTCTCTGGAAGGTCCGACTTTCCTTCAAGAGCTGATATTGGATATTTTCTTCAGATTCTATCTACCCAATTGGAGGTCTTCTTTCTAAGTGTTCCTGGTACCATATAATGAGGTCATGACAGCTGTTATCAACTTCACATATGTGAACTAGTAGTTTACACTTTACATTTGACTTCTCGTTTGACTGTTAACGTTAACACAAAGGAGATAAATCAGAGATGATGACCCACGTATTATGAGTTTGTTGCCACTTTCCAATTTTTATTTTATGAGTAATCTCTACATCTCTGTGGTGAGTTCAAAATGAGATATTATATAAGGTTATAGGTGTGTTTAATAATAATAGTGGGTGTACATATTTTTTGGTAAAAATAAAGCATCGTTTTAGTTATTTTCTCATCTTTCAGGCAACTTATGTAACAGAAGTATCTTAAGGAAGATGGATATATTTTGGTTCATCATTTCCTGGACTTTCAGATTATTCTAGTGGTGAAAGTATTGTGGCACAGCATAAGATTGCTGCTGCCATCATGGTGGCTGAGCAGGAGGCAGATATTCAGTCCTGAACCAAAAGCAGGTATACAGTTTGGCCACTAATAACATACATACTTGCATTACTATGGTCCCATATCCTAAAGCCTCTACATCCATTCCAACAAACAACACAATAGGCTGTGGTCCAAATGTTTATGCATAAGAGCCAATAAGGGCTATTTTCCATTCAAAAATTAATATACTGGCTTTAAAAAGAGCAAAAAATTGTGTGTGTATGCATATGTGTACACACATTATGACAGGCACATGAAGGTCAGAGTAAGCCTTGCCCAGTTGTCTCTGCATTCCTCCCTGTTTGAGATAGGGTCTCTTAGTGTCTGCCACTGACCATCATGGGATAACTGGCCCACCAGATTCCAGGGGCTCATCTGTGTCTACATTGCTTTTCAGTCCATGGGCTGGGATTCCAGATGTACGGAACCACATCTTTCTTGATATGGACTTTGCAACCTAAGCTCAGGATCTTGCACTTATATGACAAGAGCTTTACCTACTGAGTAATCTTCCTGGCCCAGTTGTTGATTTATTATACATCTTGACAATATGCCATTCAAAATAAATTTATGTGATCCAGAGCAAAACATGATTTGGTTTTCCTACAAGATTACAGTAATAGACATTATATTATTTTGTTTAAAACATGTGTACTGTGTCTTTTACAGAAGTTTATGTAGAAATCATTTCAGTAAATAGATCCTACATTCCCCAATAGCTTAAAATTCAGCCATATTGCTGTGAGATAAATTCTCTGGAGAGGGTAGGGTTGTCATAATCATGAACTGACAACTGTGGTTGCTGGCTTATGACCTTTGCAAGATCAAGACAGTAGACACTTCATTAGGGAGGGGGAAAGAGTCATGATTCCTCACTCCTGTTGGAGGAAGTAGCGTCAATTGTTGGCTACTGGAGGAGGAAGAGAGCTTTCTTCAGTAGTGCGGCTCAGAGCAGGCTGCCTAGCTCCAGTGAAAGAGAACCTATATAGGGAGAGCTTAATAGACTTAGTGGAGAAAGGAAGAGGAAAAGAAGGCAGAAGAGGAGTAGGAGAGAGAGAAGTAGAAGAGGACACCAACTTGAAAGGGAGGTGTGGGGGCTGAGAACTGATGGAGGAGATAGAGTAGATGTAATCTAAATACATTTTATTCATCTGTGAAATTACCAAAGAATAAATTAAATAAATAAAACACCACACTCACTTTTTCATGGAAATCGATGAGAAATCAGGAAAGATGACTAGAAAAACAAAATATACAAAATAAGATTAACATAACTAAGTAAATGTATTCAAGTTCTTAGTTTTCTGTATGTCTTTTAATAATGGGGAAAGTAATTTTTAAACAGGTGAACACTTCAATAAAATTATTTATATTTGTTGTGGAATATTAGTCAAGGATGTGTTACATTTGTTTATGCTGTGGAACATTTGTTTAATGATGCAGAGATGTGCTGCATTCAATTATGTTGCATTTGTTTAACTCTGTGCAATTGTGTTACTTTTCCTGTCTAAAATACCTGATTGATCTAATAGAGAGTGATAGCTAGGCAGGAGAGAGAAACAGGTGGGGCTGGTATGCAGGGAGAATAAATAGGAGTAAAAGGGAGATCAGGTGGCAGCCACCCAGCTACAAAACAATCCACAGTGTAAGTAAAGAAAGGTATACAGAATAGAGAAAGATGAAAGCTCAGAGGCAAAAGATAGATGAAATAATTTAAGTTTAAAAAGCTGCCTAGATTCAAACCAAGCTAAGGCTGGGCATTTATAAAAAGAATAAGCCTGTATCTGGGTGGTGGTGGTGCATGCCTTTAATCCCAGCACTCGAGAGGCAGAGGCACATGGATCTCTGTGAGATTGAGGACAGCCTGAACTACAGTGTGAGTTCCAAGACAGGCTCCAAAGCTACAGAGGAAAACCCTGTCTTGAAGAACCAAAAAAGGAAAAAGAAAAGAATAAGCCACCATGTGATTTATTTGGGAGTTGGATGGTAGCTACCCACAAAGAGCCAAAAGAGCAAAAGAGGTTAGAGAAAATACCTACACATATTCTCTGATATCCCTATCTTTGTAGCTACATATTAAGTATAATTTTACTTTTATGTGTTTATAATTAATAAAATTTTAGTGTCCTTGTAGTAGCTTAAGTAGGTTGTATCTAGAGTCATCAAAACACATATGCATTTGAATTAAATTGTCAAATGGCACAGACAAAGAGAATTCTGAAAGCTGAACTAGACGGTACATATAAGGGAACTCCAAAATAGTTACTGTGATTTTCTTAGCATATGTTCCAAGGCAGAATAAAGTGGGATGAAATAAAGAATTCCCAGACAAACAGAAACCACGGTACTTTAACACCAGTGGGTCTGTCTTGTAAGTGATAACGGGGTTCTTCAAATTAAAAGCTATCTAAACAGCAATATGGAAGCACACAAAAACAAAAACCCCACTGTCAAGACAAAAATTGGTCTAAATAAAGAAAATGCACTACTTTAATAATGACCTATAGATCACATATAAGTACAGCATGAACTTAAAAAGACAAAAATATGAAATGCAATTTTAACTAAGAAAATTTGCTAATGTGTACAGATTGTAAAAAGTTTTCAATTCTGACCTTAGTAACAGCAAATGGATAAAGTAAAAGACAGAAATCTGCATAAAACTGAAATTTTCATCAGCTTAAAATAGATGCATAACTATAAGAAGCTTTATGTAAAAAGCATGAAAACCACAAAGAACAAACAAAAGCTGTTGTAAAAAAATCATACTGTGTTGAAACTAAAATCATTAAATCACAGAAGAGAGGAAAGAGAAGGAATGAGGAACAAAACAATGGATAATTAGATAAAAAGATAATAAATTTTCCAATGCAGAAGAAACACTTAACGACTGAGTTTCAGCAGAGACTGAAGAGATGGCTTAGTCAGTAAAGTGCTTGCCATACAAACACGAAAACCTATGTTCAGTTTGCCAGCACCTATGGTAAAAGCTAGATGTGTTTTCTTTTTTCTTTTCAAGTTTTAAAGTTAATTTATTACTTTTTTATTTTTATTGATTTTATTGAGCTACACATTTTCACAAACCTTTAATCCTAGTGTAAAGAGGTAGGAATAGGAGTGTCCCTGAGACTCATCAAATCAATTACTCTTGCCAATTCAATGAGTTCCAGGTTCAGTTAGAAACCCCATCCCAAAAAAATAAGATGGAGAACAGAAGGAAACTGACCTTGATCTCTCGACATACATACACATATATGTATCCATATCACATATGCAGGTATGTATCACATATATCACCAAAATATATACATATAATACTTAGGCACATATAAATCATATGTATTTGTATATATACATCTATAAATTTTGTACATACATATATACACATATATGCACCTGTGTATTATTTGCATATACAGGTACCTATGTATTATATACATCACCCCACACAGGCACATGAACACATATATACTACACACATACAACCAAATTTAATACTGTGTACTAAAACATAATAGGAAAGACCAACAATGTTGGAGAGAAAAATAGTCATCATTGGAAGAGTAAAAGAATCCACTATCAATAAAGTGGTCAATCATCCAGACAGAATATTCAATAAATAGCTGTAAGTGCTAGATGTGCCTCCTAGAGAACAGATGAAAGATACATATTCTCTGTGTGTGTCTGTCTTTCTCTATCACTCTCAGTATAAAAATATACATAAATATAAGTGCTACTACAGAGATACAGCTAAAGGTAATACATGCTAGACTGTAAATAAGTCTTTTCATATTTAAGACTATAGAAATATGAAGTGTCTCCTCTGAATATAATAGGAGCACAGAATTCACAATAAATGGAAATTAAACCATAAACTCTTTTTATTTTTATTTTTTAAAGAAAAACAAACTATCTTTTTTTATTATACATACCAATCCAAGTTCCCACTCCCTCCTCTCCTCCCATTCTCTCTACATACCCTCCCACACCACCCCCACCCAATCCTCAGAGGGGGTAAGGCATATTGCTTTGTGGAAGGTACAAGGCCTTCCTCACTATATGTAGGCTGAGCAAGGTATTCATCAAAAGAAAATAGGTTTCCCAAAAGTCAGTACATGCAGTAGGGATAAATCCTGGTGCCACTGCCAGTAGCCTCTTAGTCTGCTCCAACCATGCAGCTGTCAACCACATTCAGAGGGACTAGTTTGATCCTTTGTTTGCTCCTTCCCAGTTGGGCTGGAGTTGGTGAGCTCCCATTAGCTCAGGTAGACTGTTTCACTATGTGTACCCATCATGGTCTTGAATTCTTTGCTCATATTCTCATTCTTCCCACTCTTCAGTTGGACTTTGGGAGCTCAGTCCTGTGCTCTTATGTGGGTCTCTGCTTCTGTTTCCATCAGTTGCTGAATGTAAGTTCTATGGTGATATTTAAGATATTCATAAGTCTGACTACAGGGCAAATCAATATTGGGCCTCCTGTCTTCTATTGATTAGGGTCTTAGCTGGGGTCATCCTTGTGGATTCCTGGGAAATTCTCTAGATTTAGGTTTCTTGCTAGCCCCATAATGGCTCCCTCAATCAACATAACTCTTTCCTTGCTCTCATCTCTGTCTTTCCTTTTTCTCAACTATCCCATTCCCTCAAGTTCTCCTCATACCTCCTCTTCTCCACTCCTCTTAGGGTTCACCCTATTACTTAGCTTCTCTAGGATCATGAACTACAGGCTCAATATCCTTTGTTTATAGCTAGTATCCACTTATGAGTGAGTACAAACCATATTCATTGTTTTGGGTCTGAGTTACCTCACTCAGGATAATGTTTTCTAATTCCATTCATTCACATGCAAAATTCAAGTTGTCATTGTTTTTTACTGCTGAGTAGTACTCTAATGTGTAAATGTGCCACATGCACAAAACTCATGTCCAAATGGATTAAAGACCTCAATATGAATCCGACTACACTGAACCTGATAGAAGAGAAAGTAGAAAGTAGCCCGCAATGCATAGGCACAGGTGACCACTTCCTATATATAACCCCAGTAGCACAGACAATAAGAACAACAATAAATAAAATGGACCTCCTGAAACTTAGAAGCTTCTGTAAAGCAAAGGACACAGTCATTAAGACAAAAAGGCAGCCTACTGAATGGGAAAAGATCTTTACCAACCCCACATCAGACAAAGGACTGATCTCCAGCATATATAAAGAACACAAGAAAATAAGCATCAAAATTCTAAATAACCCAATTGAAAAATGGGTTACAGAACTAAACAGAGGATTCTCTGTTTAGAAGAATCTCAAATGGTCAAAAGATACTTAAGGACATGTTCAACATCCTTAGCCATCAGGGAAATGCAAATCAAAACAACTCTGAGATACCATCATACACCTATCAGAATGGCTCAGGTCAAAAACACCAATGATAGCTTATGCTGGAGAGGATGTGGAGTAAGGGGAACACTCATCCATTGCTGGTGGGATTGCAAACTTGTACGGTACAACCACTTTGGAAATAAGTATGGCAGTTTCTCAGAAAATTGGAAATAAACTTACCTCAGGATTCAGGAATACCACTCTTGGGCATATACAGAAAAGATGCCCAATAATACTACAAAGGCATTTGTTCAACTATGTTCATAGAAGTATTATTTGTAATAGTCAGAACCTGAAAACACCTTAGATGCCCCTCAACTGTAAAATTGCTAAAGAATGTGGCACATAAACTCTTAAACATAAAATGGCTTAAAGAAACAAATAAAAAGAAAAATTAGGAAACACCCCAAGCCAAAATAAACCCAGAACATGCCACACTTTATGGTATGCAATAAAATAATGCTAAGAAAGATGTTAAAGGTAGCAGAGGCTTATATATAATTCAGACAGCTCTCAAGCAACACACTTTACACTTTAGTGAACTAAGGAGAACAAGGAAGGAGACCCAGGGAGAGACAGACACACAGAGTCCAGTATTAGCAGCATTAATGGAGTGTTTAGAATAATACAAATAACTGAACTAAAGAGCAGAAAAACTAGAAAAGTCAGTGAAACTGAGAGTTGGATACTTAAATTTATACAAAATTTATAAACACTCCGTATAAACTATGAGAAAAACTGATCAGACAAAGGAAAAGAAGGAAATGAAAGAAGAAATATTACAAACACGACCAATAAAGAAGATCACAAAGCACAAATCTGAACAACTGTTAGTCAGAAATTGGACAGGTTAGGAGAAATAAATCTATTCCTAGGCACAGAAGCGCCTGAACATTGTGCAATGGTGTCATGAATCTTACAATTTTCATTCATATACTATTTATAGACAGGTGGTTTCCAGGCAAGATCAGTGACAAACAATTTTGTCAAACATTCTTCTGTCCTCTTTGGCTTACACATAGAAACTCCTTTTTGTTAGGTGAATGGTAGAAAAGAGAGTTTTGAAGCGTGCATGTTTATGTTGAGCTGTGCAAAGAGGTATTGTCAAGGCTGTTATTGGGATATCTCCTTGAATCAGCGATGGTGAATGAGAACCACAACTTTTCAACACCATTGTTAACAGTGCTCCTAACGTCTTGAACCTTAGCCACTTTGGTGTGTAATAGTGTCTCCTTCTGTCTTAGTTTGTGTCACTTTGGTAAAAGATCATCATGAATATACATAGCTTCATGTACTTTTGACATATGTATCTTCTCATATGAAGTGACTAGAAATTTAGGGTCAATGTTTCCTATTATTTGCCCTTTCCTGTTGATTTTGAAAATTTATTGTTATGAAATTGAATTATAGGTTATTTATCTTTTGGATTACTGACAATGGAAATAAATCTGAGATTAGTGTATAAAAGACACTTAAGCTCTTTGAGGAAGAAATCTACATAAGAAAATGAATACCAATGTGTCTAACAGGATTAGGTATGTGCTCACAATGATAAAGGGAACTACAATGGACTGCAAGACTTAGAAACAAAAATCTGTTATAAAAATAGAAAAAGTCAGAAATTTAAATTTCTTCTTTACTATGCCATAATTTATTAATGTTTTTATACTTTAAAAACTGTCTACATTTTATTAGTGTTTTCTCTATTAACAGAGCAAATTTGTAATATTCATTTTATAAGAAGTTATTAACATAAATGTATCTTTTTCTAAGATGGCTAAGCAAAACCATTTCTTTTGTCACGAGTAATTTATAAATGTGTCATTCAGCTTTACATGTCATTATTACTAGACTAATATATACTTTTAAGAAGGCTGTGAATGTTGGAAAATTTTGTATCAAAATTTGTATTATGATCTTTGAGATTTCAAAGATAGTTAAGTACTCGATAAGTGAATATTCTTAAGCATTCTTTGGCTCAGTGATGAGATGAAATACTGGTAAATTCTACTCTTTATGACTCTTTCTAAAAGCAGGAAAAAGTACAATGCCTTGAAAACAGTTTGCCCCACACTGTCAGATGTATTTTGATAAGATGGTACTTTTATTTAATTCACATCAGAGATTATTGAATCTTTTATTTATAATATTGCAGGTCAGAAGACCAGAAGCCTTGATGTTTTACACAGAAAATTCTTGTTTATGTTTCTTTACTCACATGGTTTAGTGCTAGGAACTCTGTGTCTCCTTCGTGTCCTGGAACGTTCTGTGCCATGTGTCTTTGCATCAGGCTTCTGAGTGCAGTGTCACCATGCATGGTGAAAGTCTTCCTGGAAGTCATTTTCACACACAACAGAAATGAACACAAGCCTCACAGAGGAGGTGCTGTGAATAAATTGAGCATTTTCCACTGGACCCAAACTATAAACATATCCCTAATTCAATATTTTGCTACAGGAGATTTTTTAAAAATTAAGACCTCTTCATTGTTACCTAACCTAAGCAATCAAGACCAACTGCAATCGACCATGGTTAAGAAGAAAAATATTTGTCTAAATATTTTGCAAGAACAATTTTTCTGTGGGAATATATTACACAGTAAGGCCTTGAAAAATCTAATAAAGCTATGCTGCTCTTTTCTGTCAGGTCCATCTTAAATCCATCTCTCTCATCTTATCTGTGGCTTGCCTTTTTACCACTGCATGAACAGATACTTTATATTTTTAAATTAATTCTATTCTCTATAATTACAAACATATTTACTGTTTTAGGAAACATGTAAGCATCATTTTGACATCTATAGATAATGTATACGATGAAACTGGCATGGTCATCATCTCATATAGCTATGTTTCAATTATGCACAAGAAAACCTAGATATATTCATTACACAAAATTCATAAACACAATATGAAACAATCTTCATGGTGTACAATCTCTTGATTTGTTCATCTTACATGTCGACCATTTGGTTATTTTTTTATGGAACCAATTTTCCTCTTCTCCCCCATTCAGCCCCAGTGGGTTTACCTTTTCAGGTTCTGGCACTAGTAAGATGTGTGAATGTTTCTTCATGGGAATGGCTATGTTTTTTTATCTTGTGATTGTGTGAGACATAATAGCCTGCACACCAGGCTGGCCGCACATTCACTATGCAGACAAAACTGCCAAACTCTTGATTCTTCTTCCTTTGCCTTCCAAGTGCCAGCACTACAAACCTGCCCAGGTTCAGACATGTCACCACTTTGTACCTTTTGACCAATGTCCCTCTTACTCTCAGCCAACCTTTAAAGGCACTTTTCTTTCTGTAATTTTTAAAGTTTAGACTCACCATAAAACTGACGTCACACAGATTTTTTCTTTCTTGTGTCTGGCTTATTTCACTCAGCATAATGTCTTCAGACTCAGCCTTATTCTGACAAATGGCAAGGTCTGTTTTTTAATATGCACAGTTTCTTTCTTGTACATACCTATTTCTTTGTACCTTTACCTGAAAATGGATTGCTTTCTTGTCTTGGTTACTCTGAGCATGAACTGTATCTATCTTGGCCAGGTAGTCATTTCCTTTCCTTTGTTAAATATTGGAAATGTAGACTGCTGGGAAGAGTCATTCTATTTTTAAGTACTTATGATAACCCATATTGCTTGAGTGTGGGGGTTTAGAGGAAACAAGGTGACCTGATTCACTGTGGTTTCAGAGCAAAATTCTTTCTGACTTCAAGCTTTTCCTCAAGATTAGAAATGACTTCAATGTGAAGTTCAAATGGAGGTTTTTCTCTTCCTTGATAGAAAGCCTTGGAGGCACATGGTCTTGGATGCCCTTTGGTAGGTGTGTGATTGTCTAAATAGTGTCAAGGAACGTCTGTGAATTAGCAATGTTACCTTACAGTGACATGCCAATGAGAATCTATCTCAGAGAGAACCCTGGGTGCGTTTTTGTTTAATATAGTAGATTCATGTTGCATACCTAGGAAACCAAGGAAGATGTTAAAATAGTTCATTTTGAGAGGACATAAATTGTTAGGACTAAAGGGAATTGTGATTGCTTAAATTTTAGCAGTTTCGGGGCCCCAAAATTTCTATAGATAAGGAGAAAGTTAAGAGTGTATTGAACTACAAAGGGAAGCCATTCCTTATAGGAAAGGAGGAGCCCTAAGAGCAAAGAACTAAGAATAACTGGCTTTCAGAATGAAGTAAGTAGTGCGATAGTAGAGATTCACTCCTGGGGAGGACTGGCTCCTTTCAATATGTAGTTCTCCTGGGAGTTGCCCAAGTGTCTCTCCTTATGGTGTTTCTCCCATCTCTCCCGCATAGTGATTAGATGTGCTATACTGTCTGTTGGTCTGTAAATTTCTTTCTAGATCTTTGTTTTATTAACTTCCAAACAGGATGCTATTAGAGACCTCTCGATTAAATTAATGTCCAAATGCCCCTTAATCCTTGTTATGTCCACTGTAGCACCCCTTTTATATCTTCCCCTAAGACATTACATATAGGATTGGCTTGTTTGGATAAATGCAAGGTGAATGGGAGACCTCACTGAGAAATAAAATACTGTAACATCTCAAAAACTCAACTCACAGTTGAGGATGTAGTTAAGTTTGTAGAGTGCTAGGCTGGATTTTGCAAAATCCAAGTTCCAATCCCCAGCTCGACATAAAGTGACAATGTAGATACACCTGCAACCCTGGCACTCAGGTCATCAGAGGGCAGAAGAGGATACAAAATTCAGGGTTATCTTCACCTACGTAGTAAGTTTAAGGCCAGCTTCAGGTAAATGAGACTCTTAAACAAAAACGAAATCCAAGATTCTTATTGTCCTTCTTTTGCATGCATATGTGTGGAATGCATGGATGCATGCATATTTGCATGTCTGTGGCACACATGTATATGTGTGTGCACACGTGAATGTGGAAGTATCTCCCAGTTGGAGTTGGCGGGTGTCAGCTCTTCTAGCTAGCCAGGTTACCCCAGGTTTCCCTGTCTCTACCTGCTGATGAATGAGTTTGTAGGTGATTGTCATATCTTTTGTTTGTATGTGAGATCTGGGGATCCACAACTATATATGTGAATCCTGAGTAGTCCTTACATTTACAGGGTAATCCCTTTATCCGCTCAGCTATTCCTGGAGCTCCCTTGTGGTCTTTCAACTCATTTTTATATTTTCAAAAATATTCCTAAAGTTAATACATGGATCCTTTTTAAAAAGCTTTTATACAGAGTACCAAGACTCAGCTGGCAATAGAGTATCCTTGATATAATTGTAATTCAAGAACTTCTCAGGTGAAGAGACCACCTGAAAACCACTTACCAACAACATGAATAGCATCTGGAGAGTCATATTTAAATATGAACAAGGCTAGTTAATTTTCTGAATCACCTTTGCATATTGAAGAAATTTTGTTTGCTACAAAAGATTTTGTATGCATTTCAGTTGTCATTAACCAAAAAGTGTCCAAGGCGTGTGTGAAAAGCAGTATTTTAGTCGATATTTCTAAATGGTCTTGCCCTATTTCCCCACAATTAGCAGGCAGTGATACCAAATCACCCACCAAAACTAAACAAACAATATACTAACAAACAAACATGTTGGAAATGATTTGAATATAAATATAAGTATGATGATACAGTTTGGCTGGTATAGTACTTCCCTTGCATGCTTGAGGCCCTGGGTTTGATCCCAAAGACTGAGACTACTAAAATTACAAAATACAATAAACAAATAGACAATTAATTCTCTCACTCTGGCCTACCTCTATTTATTTTTTACAAAATCACTCTCTCTCTGTGGGCTAATTAGCAATATGACTGTGCTCACTGCTGTGGCTGCGCATGCCCTAGGCCACATTCACACTGATCCCACTGAGTACTTAACTTTAATTGAGAGCATGAAGACACAATTCTTATTCCATTATCAGAGTCTGAGCCTGTCTTCTTTCACCCTTATGGTGTGTGTGTGGGGGGGGTCTTAAGAGGACACCCATTCTGTGGAATCTTTCTCATGTCCCTCCATTTTTATTTTTGCTAGACATCAAACATCAGTCTGTACTGAATTATGTGTGTGGGGATGTGGGTTGGCAGGGGTCTCTACCTCTCCTGAATACTCAAAGCTAGGTCACCTCTGTCACTTCTACCATGGCTGGTATGGAATTTGATCTGACTAGGGCATTGAGAGAATGAAGTAGTGGACAAACACAAATGGATAGAAAAGCTTGGACCAGTGGACTGGTCTCTGATAGAACAGATTCAGCACCCGAGAAGCTCAGCGTGTTTATTACATACAGTTGAGTGGAGAGGAAGGGTTGTTACCTACAGCTAGGTTAAGGACACAGGTTTAGCTAATCTCAGTCAGAGCAGCTCCTGTCAGGGAGCATCTGAAGACTTTAAGCACCCTGGGGCAGAAAGCTGTGGTGGACATTTTCTGCACACACTCTCAATATTCCCACTCAGATATGAGGAAGGCTTTGCTATCTCTCTGAGGCTCACCTGGGAAGGGCTTGGCTCCTCTCTGTGTGGCTGAGGCATTGAGGATCCCTGACATGGCTGTGCCCATGTCAACAGCACACATTCTCTTCGGAATTCACTCGCTCGGGGCTACTATGCTCCTCACACTCATCCTCTTCCTTACCTGAAGCCTATGCACAGTGGCATCCTGTAGCTAAACACATTCCTGGCGAAGTTTGTGCACTGGAAAGTAACATTGTCTAAGGCTATGTAAAACTTTAAAGAACTTTACCCAAACTGGAAGAAATTTACCACAGATTTTTGAATTGATGAAAGTGAGAAAACTTTTCAATAAAATAATAAATAATAAAAAAGTGCATCAAAAAATGAGTAGAAATGCTTTGGACTATATTGTCAAATCTGGATTCTAACAGACACATTTCAACAAAGTTGGATAGACTTTGCTTCTCCATGGCAGTTAAATATAAAACGTAATTCTACAAAAGAGATTGATAGATGAGATTCTTCCGATGAGAATTCTATGGACGTTTATTTTTCTATATATGATGGGCAAATGAGCTAGAGTTGATCCAGGTAAACTGATTAACCATGTAACTCTGGTTACTTTGTTCATCCAGGATTAGCATACTAGCCATTTTGCTGCATAAAATATAATACACTAAAAGTTGACAAGGCAAAACAACTAAACAGGAAGCTAAACGGGCTACAGCATGATGAGGTTTACACTATCATGTAAATGGATATAGTCCACTCAGGTAACACAGGGCCAGCAAAAGAAGACTTGAGAGAACATTCATGCTTAACCTTCAAGTGTGAGGGCCTGAGTTCAGATTCCTAGAACTCATACCAAGGCCAAGGCTAGGCAGGTAGGGCAGTAGGATGTAATTCCAACCCTGGGAGGAAGATACAGGAGCTGAAGCAAGATAGCTAGTTAAACTAGCTGAAATTTGAAAGTTCTCAGTTCAGGAAGAGATCTTGCCTCAATAAATAAAGTGGATAGAAAGTGAAGAAGACAGCAGGTATCAGTTTGGCAGCCCCACATGTGTGCACGGGTGCACACATACCCACCTCTACACATGTGAACATGCACATATATGAGCAAAGGAAATCAAAAGAATGCATGTGGTCACCAAAAGAAGGCCTCCCGGTCTCCTGCTCATAACACTCTTAAATATCTGAATAAATAAGCAGGAGAAAAATTGACTAATTTTGCCTGGGAAGTGTTAAATGGTAGAGCAGAGATGTCTCTCTACACTCAGGAAGTTTATGTGAGAGGAAGAGGGTAGATGCTGCAGTGAGTGAGCCCTGACAGTGCTCCGGATACGATGTGAGCAGGCAGAGCTTGTGAACCAAGTTGCCTGAGCGTGGTCGGTAGGGTTTCATTTTCTTTTCCTGTTTCAGCGGTAATATTGTGACAGAGCAGGAGGGATCTATAACTTTTCCTGCCCTCTCGAATCCTTTCCCTAATCATCAAAGGAGCGTTCCTTTCCTTGTGGTGCCCTCCTAAGTTCTAAGGAGACACCTCTCTGCCACCACTGCTCTTCTGAACTCACATGAATGGCCATGCTGAGAAGTCATATGCTTGTTGGAAACGAAAAGAAAGATTACAGCCTCAGTAGCTGTAATCAAGACTCACTTTCTGATAAAAGGAGACATATGGTGCTCTGCAGAGAAAGACCCCACCCACAGAGGTATTTCCTGTCCCAGTCCTACCTCACCTCTTAAGATCTTATTAAAGTCCTTCATCCTTCTGCCCTCCACCAACCCAGTGGAAGGTTTGAGACAGGAAATTTTTTCCTATAATTATCTCGGGGTGAGCCTTGGAGAAATTTGATTTGATCCCCTAATTTCTGTCTTGCAGGCCATAGATCTTAAGGGCTTAGTCACTTGCTATAGAAGAGGGTGTTACCTGCGGTGTCTTGCAGACCTGCTCCCCTGGGGTCACTACACAGGCCAGAATGGAAATTTCTCCAGGGGACCTTTGCTCTCCCTAAAACTGGAGGTGAACAGCATGTTTCACAGACTGGAGATGGCATAAAATGTCTTTTGGAGTGAGAGTCGTTGTTCTGGAGGCCCTGCTGTTTCTTTTCATCTTCAAAACAATTCTGAAATGTTAATAGTGTTCTCTCTTCACAGATGAGGGCATGCTCGTCTTTAAAGGACAACTTCTGAGTGAAGTTCTCACCGCTAAGACCTTAGGAATCACATTCTGAGAAGGTGTGTCAAAGGCCAGAGCTCTGGTTGCCACCCTGCCTTTAGGATCTCAGTGTTGCTCATAGGAATTATTCACTATTAATGCTTTTGTTCTTCTGGGTCTTCTCTCAAGTGCTGTTTGACTTTTTCCCAACTCAGAGGAAAACACAGCACAAAGAGCAACAGAGACTGTGGCATCAGGGAAATGGTAGACATTTTCCCTTGTGAACGTGCACTGAGATCCAAGCCTGGGAAGGCAATCCCCGCAGTCAAAGGCAGGCAGAGTCTTAAGATAGTCTGAGTGAGCCCAGCCACACTGTACTTCTAAGACTAGATGAGACACAGAGAGAGGGGCTTTGGGTCCTGTCACAGATACTACTCTTTGTAGAAAAAGCAAGTGACAACACATGACAAATGGGGCCTACCAAGAGCTCAAAGGTTAAAATCATTGAAGTCTGAAATGGCAGAGGATAGAAAAAAGCGATGTAGAATTCCCTGCATTTCTGCTCATAGACTGACTTATGGTAACTATAAAATCAATTTTGAGAAAACAGAATTAACTTTACTATGAGCAATTATTTCATTAATTTAGTAATTTGCTTCTCAAGCCAAAGATAAATATCCAACCTTAATATTTGCAAAAAGCAATGAAGATCTATTGACAGAAAGAAAGCAGTATCTTTGCCCTCAGGAATAATCTAGGTTATATACAATTTAAAAGCAGATTGCTGCAAAGTCACTCAATTTAAGTGCTAACAAGAAGCACCATAGAATACCTTGAGTGTTAGCATGTCCTCCTCCAGAAGGGCCTGCAGGGAGAGTCTACTGTGAGACTGAGACCCGAGAAGTAGGAGGAGCCAGTGTGCAAGGTCTGCATGGATGGTGATCCTTAAGAGGGAAAGCATGGAGTGTCCTCAAGAACAAAGTTGCCAGCAGACTGCAGAGTGTGGCAAGGCTGGTCTTGGCAAAGTGGAACTAAGCCATTTGGTGACTGTGGGCAAGCATGCAAGCTTGCCATTTCATCTTCAGTGCCGTAGACAGATGTAGGCTTTTGTGGAACGCATGATATGATCTTATTTGCCTTTGAATCACCACTGTGGCTAAAATAGATGTTTGAATGTTAGAATTTTGATGACTTAGATATTAATAACAAGCATTAAAGTTCCTTCCCAGAATGATAGGAATGGAATCTCACTTATTTTCTTTTTTGTTCTACAATCATCTGATTTTGATGAAAATGAAGTTCTAGATTAGGTCACACATGCTCTACTATAACCAAATCCAACTCAGCCACCTAGAGTGATGAAGTCTGCAAAGGAGGTGAGATTAAGGAAGGGACCAGCAAGACAGAGATGCACACACACACACACACACACACACACACACACACACACACACACGAGAGAGAGAGAGAGAGAGAGAGAGAGAGAGAGAGAGAGAGAGAGAGAGNAGTAATAGGGCATGAGAACGAAAACAATGTTCAAAGCCTAACTCTTATTTTAAAGTATATTTTTAGATTTATTTACTTTCGCTTTTTGTGTCTAAGTGTTTCCCTGCGTGTCTGCCTGTCTGCGCACCATATGCATGTTCTGTGCACATAGAGCCCAGAGGAGGGTGTTGGATCTTCTGAAGCTGAATTTATAGGTGGTTGTTAAGCATGCTGTGGGTGCTGGGGGCCTTTTTTGGAGGAGCAGCTAGTGCTCTTAACCACTGGGCAATCTGTCAGCTCCTAACATGTGTTCACATGAAAGCAGGAGTGCATGGGAAGACATTTATTGAATGTAAGGAAAGTTACTGGTGTTGCAGTGGGAGAGGCCCTAGATTTGTCTATTATCAGTGTACTCTCTGTCAAATGTATCCATATCTGAGTGGTAGGAGCTTGCAGGATCAACGATGCATTGGTTAGCTGAGCATTCCACACAGGCTATGAGTCTGGTGAGGGCTGGAATGTACTCAGGATGAGTGGAAAGGACCATTCTGGTGGATGAATACTTTTTGTCACAGCTTTAATTTTTCAGAAAGAACAACGTTAAGTCAAAGGCAACATTTGACTTCTTGGACTTAGTAGTCATAGTCATGGAGGCTAAAACAACTTTTCACCTCACTGAGTGCTGGGGCAGTAATTACATTACTTCCAGGATTTTTTTTGGCTTAATCTAGTAGCGAGGTCAGCCTTTCTGCAACCTGGGTGGGATGGAAGAAACCGGAAGTGGCCTCAACCTTACCATTTCTCCAAGTCCCTCCTAGGTATTGCCTTCTCCCTCTCTTTGTTCCTGTTGTCTACATCCTTTGTACTGTGTTCTTTATCCCCAGAGAAGTGCCTATAGCAACGGTGGAACACTGTCTCTTTTCTCTTGAACTTGTGCAAGATTTGCTTGATTGTTTATTTTTGAGATTTAATTTAATTTCACAATTTAATTCTGACATCTCTTTCTTCCTTTCCCTCCTTCCAATCCCATATCCTTCTTCCCACTCTCATTCAAATTCGTGTCATTAAATCTTATTTCATTAATTGTTAATGAATGTTATCTATTTGTACATACACTCATAATCCTAACTATCATCTGTTGGGTCCATATGATGTTACTTGTATGTATGTTTTCAGGGCTGAAAGTTTGCCATTAGAAACTAGTTGACATGTTACTCATCTCAGGCTCCCAGCTTTCCTCAGTTGTTTGCAGTTGTAGAAGGTTAAGGCCTCATGGGCTTTTCCCTATTCAGGTTTACGTGGTAGTGGGTGTCGCTCTTCTCCAGCTCACACTTGGGCAGTCATGTCAGTAAGACTTTATGTCTGTAGTTTCTGACAGTCCTAGGAAACATGACCTCACAGTCATCTCCCTGATCCTATGGCTCTAACAGTCTTTCCACATCCACAGGACTTCTGCAAAGTCTCCTGAGCTTTGTGCGCAGGAAAAATTCCTAGATGTATCCACTGGGACTGGTATCCAAAACTTCGAATGTTGATTGGCTGTGCTTTTCCGAAGTGGTCTTTGTTTGCTGTTAAGAGAACTTTCCTTGATGAGGAGTGAAGACTACTGGTACATTGTTTCACTATGCAGAAATGTATGGTTTTTGTTTGAAGGAATTATATTATGGTGTTTTGAAATTTTCACTGTGAGACATTTTTGAAAAGAGATTTTGAGGATATAAACAGTTCCAAAGAATATGGTTTGCCATTGGGTCAACAAACTTCCCTGGATCTTCCAAGGTCTGGGGACTGCAGACATCTATTCAGTGATCTGTGAGTAAAAACAGTCAAGACCCATAGGCTATATCAACATTGTTTCCCAGTGACTTTGCCTCAGGAAATTTACCACTGACACCTGAAGCATATCTTAGAAATCCTTTGCTTATGAAATGCAAGAGAAATACAAGGGGGACTAGTGAAATTCCCTTTTACTGTCTTTTCTATATCACACGTTGTCAGCTAGATGCCGGGATAAGGGTCAATGGGGCTTGAGTTAATGATCGAGTCATAGGCACATCAGTGGCTCTTCTAGTCCTCTAGATCACCAATTGTTTCTTTTTATTCTTTTGTATTTATTTGTTCATTCATTCAATCATTCATTCATTCATTTGCTTGTTCATTTATTTATTAAGCCTGGGTTTCAATATGAAGCCCTGGCTAGTCTGGTCTTGTAATGTAGACCAAGTTGGCTTTGAACATGCAGGGATCTGGTCCTTATCTTCTGCCTCTCAAATGTTGGAGTTACAGGTGTGCCAGCATCACACCTGTATCCAGCTGGAGTTACAGGTGTGCCACCAACATACCTGTGTTCAACTGGAGTTACAGGTGCTCCACCATCACACCTGTATCCAGCTGGAGTTACAGGTGCTTTACCATCGCACCTGTATCCAGCTGGAGTTACAGGTGGGTCACCATCACACCTGTATCCAGCTGGAGTTACAGGGGAGTTCCACCATCATACTTGTGTCCAGCTGGAATTAGAGGGTGAGTCAGCATCACACCTGTGTCCAGCTTTAAATGATGGTTTCTTAAATTATGGAATGTGTTCCTACACAAGGTCACTTAATTAAGTGTAAAGTTGTGAAAAGTTCAATCACAGAAAATGGTTTCTGAATGCACAATGACCAAAACGAATTCACTATTTAATGTGTAATGAATCTAAGGTATTTTTAATATTACTTATCCTCTTTGCATCTTGGAACTTAACTTGGCCTTGCTTCTGAATGTGCAATGGCCACACCTTACACTGAGCATGCTGACAACCTGCGCATTAGTAATGGATACTGCCTTAAACATTTCAACTCAGATTCCACATCATGTGTGCCACCAACTGCAGTGCTTTTCTTGTACATATAGATGCTGTTTTCTTCTAGAAACTTAATAGTATGATTGGGGAAAATACAAGTTTAGTTTGTTCCTACTATCACTCCTTAGCATATAAGTGTTAAGTTACTACATCTAAAGATGTAGTATATAATCTAAATATTACATTGTATTAAGATTGTGAAAATTGTTGTTTCAGTATTTGACTTAAGATTCATAAACAATAAAAACAAGTAAGTGAATTTTGACTTGAAATTAGGAGAATTCCCAACAGTTTCTAAAATGGCCCTAAACATACTTCTGCCAAATGATAGCAATGGAGCAGCATTTTTGGCACTGAAACTATAATTCAAAATAACAATCAACTCTATCAACAAAGAACCTCTATGTGACAGCTAATCTTGATTGTCAACTTTACTACATTTAGAATTAATAAAAACTCAAGCTCAGAGCATGCCTGTGAAGGATTCTTGATTGAACCATTTGGGCCTGAAGACCCACCTAAATCCTGGTTACACCTTCTGGTGGCAGCTCATATAGAAGACATGGAAAAAGGGAGCTCTTGAACACTGGACCTCATTGGTGAGTTCATCTGCCCTTCTGCTGGGGCATTATTTCACTGGTGTTAGAAGATACTTTGCATAGCAACATAGACTGAAGACTAGCAGCTCTCTAGGATTTTCCTAGGGCTCCAGCATCAGATTGGTACTGAAACTTCCAGTATCATTTACTGAACTACTACTATTGGAATTTTGGTCTTTCTATTGTGGGACATCCGTTGTTGTACGACTCATTTATCCATTCTCTAAATTCTGTTCCTCTAGAGAAGAACCCTGATTAATGATGTCTACACCCAAGAGTAGGGAGGGACTATTTAGCCAAGACTGAATTGATTGAATTCATTGTGTAAAAGCAAACAAGCACATCTATTGCATTAATACACAAATTTTCTTTAACTTTTAATGACTGGTAAAATTTCATGTATACTGAGCAATTGTTTTCAAATAAATTTATTTATTATTATCATCAAGAAATGTTTGATTTCTTGGATGGAAAAGGTCACAAGTGTTCTGGGAAAGCCATGAAGTGTCCTCATTGGTTCTGATAAGAGTGTTGTAAAACTTAGAGGTTAGCTGAAGCAGAATTTTTTTCAAAGTTTGAGGGCCAGTGACCAAAGGACAACACCAAAGTCTCCCCTTCTCCAGTATTGATCGTAGAGGCGTCAGAGTCCAAAAAGGCCTATTATTTTTTTATTTTCTCATGTATCTTAATGTCTCACATCCAAGTATCCCAAGGGTAGAGAAACAGATAATTTTTCCCTGTAATATTGTAAGGAAGAAAAACATTACTTGGGTAGGTTTCTTCAAATGTGTATATCTGATAGGCTATTTTCAGCTATGGTTTTGACTGTTGTTCTGTTTACATTCTAGACGAAAAGGTTTCCATTGCTGCATACATCTGGCTAAAGCTCAATTGGGGACAGCATAAGACCTGATTACAAAACAATAGGTTGAGATCAAGGCCCACCAATGCCTTCATTAGAGCCAGAGAGAGAGAGGGATTGTTTAAGACAGCCTCGGCTATGGCTCTAGAAAGAAGATTTTCTTTCCAGAGCCTCACTGTTGAGGCACTGATGGCACAGAAGACAGGGAAGGACGGGAAATGGTGGGTAAAGGCTGTAATATTCAACAAAGCCAATGTGTCGGTATTTTTGGTTAGTGGTGTGTCACAAGACAACTATTTCAAAAGTCGTGAACTTAAATAGTTTCATTAAAATAAATTAGGATATTGTTGGGGCAGGGTTATGATCATGTCCAATCACTTGCATTCCCACTGTGGTAAATTTTTAGAATGACTCAGCTCCGGACTAGTGTTCTCAGATATGTACATGTGGTCGTGCTGAGACCACCGTATGGATGAAGACCACCATTCTGCAGAACTGCACCTAACCTGGGGATGAACAGCATAACTGGAGCTTTGCAAAGACAATGGTTCTGTTTAGGAAATCTTTTTTTCCCTGTGGGATTCCGGGTTTGCTGTTAAGAATAACAACACAGAGGTTTTATGCACAGCAAATGAAATTGTGAATACATGACCCGTCTGTAAGCTCCTTAGTTACTAGAACAATGTGGCATGTTCTCATTCCTGATGATAACTCAATGAGACTATGGTGTCTCATCCCTGGGGTACCGGGGACCAACTTATCCTTCAAGATCTGAGCATCCATGAGATTATTTTTTCAGAATTTACTAACAGCCATATACGATGAGCACGGTCCAGCATGTTCTTTGTGCTCTTGGAATAATCTGATCAAATCCTGTTATCCAATGGCCAGGGCATAATTGCCTCTGGCAAAGGATCCAACATTAAAGACACAAGGTTTCACAGAGAGTAGACAATGGAAGCTCCATGCAGGGAACAGCAGCATAGGAGGCAAAGGTTAGGCATCATCGCCGAGCCTCCTCTGCTACTCCAGTCTCTACAAGCTGTGGAAAACAACGCTTGGTTTTACTGATTCCTCTCAGTCCACTATTTTGGAAAATGCCTCTAAATATTTCATAGGCAGCTCAGTCCTTCTCAGAGCCTCCACAGGAAGCAAAGTCCTTCTTCCTTGTCTCATTAATTCACAAAATGTACTCTGTTTCATTTGATGGAAAGTTCCTTTGTTGGAAAAAGAGAAGCAGCACAGTTGTACAGAGTGAGATGCAAAGCATTGTCTCAGTATCCCTCTGAGGACAGCCGCATTGGGGGAATGGCCAGGAAAGACAATGAGCCCTCACTGTTGCTAGTTCTGTGACGATGAGCGTGTGTGTCGACATAGACTCCCAATGTCTCCAAAGAAATAGACTGGGGGAAATCTGAAATCCAAATCCTTGTCTCTTTAGTAGGGAAATGCAGAAGACAGACAAACACATGTAAATATGTACACACACACACACACACACACACACATGTTGTTTAGCTCATTTCTGGTGCACTCTTACAGAGCCCTTAAGCCCAAAGTGAGGCTGTGCCCTTGTTCTCTTTCCTCAGCCATCTCAGAGTGAGCAAGGGATAACAACAGGGTGTGTATTATAAGCAATTCATGTAGTGTGAATTAACATGCTACTCCTCACTCACATGATGATGTAGAAATTTCTTCATTCTTGCTACATAACACCTGGATAGGATGGCAAAAGTGACTCCTTCCTGCTTCAAAAAAAGGAATGTAGTATCATTCCTGAAAGATCTCTGAGTAGGTCAAACATACTCCTTTCAGGAACACATAGAAAGTCAAGAATACCACATGGCAGAAAAAACCCATGGGCAAGTGATTATCCCCCTTCCCTACATTACCATCGAAGACTGTGTTATCATACATAAAATATGAATGTGTTATTTCAGATGCTTCCAATACTTGCTGTAAACTCTTATTCTATCTCCTGAATAGGTAGACTGTGTTTGTGCCACAGATATTCTCCATTCAAAGACCAAAGTGGTCAGTCTATCATGGAAAAGAGTTTTTATGATCCCATCTCTCAGTTTGGATGAGGTCATTGCTCCAGCGCTTTGCCTTAACCATAATTTTGTCTATCATGGTTTCATTTACCTTCAGTCAATGCCAGACTAAAATTATTAGATGGGAAATTCTGTCAATAAACAACTTGTAGGCTTTAAATATTGTATATTTTTGTAATATAATGGAATATTGTGCTATTTTACTCTATCAAATCTGGAACATGATTTATCCTTTTGTCTAGTGTATCCCTCTATATAGTGTATCCTGTAAAATCTACACTTAAGTTGTCACAACAACCATTAGGTTATTTGCTGTGCTCTTACAGTACTTATGTGTAAGTATCAATTAGGCAACCATATGATTTACCATACTTTATAGCATCACAGAGCCATTGTCTTACCTTTGGATTAGAAGAAGTGATTGCAATTCAGTGCGACATCTTAAGAAAAAAGCTACATTCTATTTTTACTGCCATATATTGCATACTTACCCTATTTAGAGTTAGTTATTAGTGTTAATCTCTATATAGTAATTTATACATTATACCTTATCTGTACATACATTTAAGAAAACCCTAGTATATAGACTAAAATCTATGTTTTCAGGCATCTATCTGGGAATACTCACAAATACTTTTGCAAGAAACTCAGTAAGTCAAGTATAAATCATTGGGAAAGAGAAGTACAATAAATATTCTTGCATAAGGAATAGCAGTAACTAGGGAAGGAAATACTTGTGCCTTGGGAAGAGGAAGAATAAAATGCTGGAAAACAATTAATTTAATTGACCCAAAATATGTGACTGACAACAACTATTTCAAGGTATAATGGCAAAAACACAGTGGTGTTGTGGCACTTCAATTGTATTTAATAAATAAAGACTGCCTGAAGACCTGAGAGTAAAAACGTCACACTGGTCAGTCTAACAGACCAGATTATGGTAACACACACCTTTAATCCAAGTAGCCACCCTAGAAATCAGGTGGTGCATAACTTTCATGCCAACCATAGAGAGGAATAGAAGACAGGGGGAGAAAGCTTTCAGACAATCTCATTCTGAGACTCTGAGAGGCAGGATCACCATTTTAGACTGAGGTTGAGGTAAGAGCCAGTGGATGGCTGTTTTGCTTTTCGAATCTTTACGTTGAATGCCAATTTCTGACCCTGAGTTTTTATTAATCGTGCTTCACAGTGGCAAAAATACCATACTCTTCAGGGAACTTACATTGTAGGGTGATCAGAAAACAAACACAAATCTGTAGTGTGCGTGTCATTAGTTCTATATGTGATGAATTATGGTAAAAAAAAAAAGTAGGAAAAATTCTGAGACAATTGTGTGTACCCATGGTGTTTAGTTAAGGTTGAGGAGTCACTTCATGGTTTTGATTGGAAGTACCTTATGACTCTCATGCCAGTTAGGAAGGATCCTCTGGCTATTGTTGAACAGAGGCGAGATGAGGTGGGGCTTTTGTGGTAATTTGGGAATACCGCAGGATTGACCAAGTTTTCTAGAGGTGGCAAAGAGCTTTGAGAGGTGGACAGACACTGTTCCGTTCCATGTATCTTTATAATAGTAAACAGATTGGCTGGTGCAAGACATTTGAGAAAAATGTGATTTGAAGCTACCTTCGATTTTTTTCACTCAATAATGAAAAGAGATGAATGTCAGTTTTAGAAGTGATGCACTACAAAAGAAAAGGATAAGGATGGGACAGCCAGTTGTTTTTCTATGGCTGTGTTTGAGGTTCCCGGCAGATACCTAAGTAGAGATGTCCTACAGAAGGTTGTAAGTGTGATTTGGAGTTCAGAAAGCTATTTGGACCAGAGATTTATCATTTTCATGGGAAAATTATCCCCACACATTTAATAGATATGATTATATATTTTTCAGATAAGCTGACTCAAGGGATGGTAGGAGAAGAGACATAATCAAAGATCAGAGTCAAGAAAAAATAGTAAAGGAAACAGGTAATGAATGCCCAGCAGGAGGGAGACCAACAGTGGAGCATCATCCATGTCTGAGGAAGGATGCCAAAAGTAAGGGAGTAAGAGGAAATGAACCCTGCTCAGTGTGTCTAGTCAGTTCTGGGCAGAGACACTGTATTTAGTCAAAGGTGGCAGGGTAAAGCTGCAGAGGGGAGATTTGGGAGGAATGGATGGCACAAGACTTTATGAATCTTCTTAGCTGCAGTCACTAGGGATGCTCAACTTGCAAACAAAACACACCCATGCTGCTGTAGGCCCTGAACTGTGGGTTATTAGCTGGCTCAGACCTTTAGCCTGAGGAGTGTGGTTTCCTTTTTGGACTGGTAGGACTCAGCCATTTGCTAATCTACTGAGAAACACTTGTTTAATCACTTGTAATCCTTATACAACTGGCCCAAATACAGAGAGTTGCATTCAGAGGGAGAAATGGTGTGTCATCCAAAGAGCATTGACAAGTGGCTGAATTCTTTATCATGGCTCTTTAAGAAGCACTGAACAGGGATTATTTACTAACCCAGAGCAAGAATTCTAAATCTCATCCCCGCGTCTCTCTGACCCTTTCATTTATAAGGTGTTGAAGCCGCCTCTCATCTTCGCCTCTCATATACACACAGTCCCATAAACTCTAAACAAACATGACCTAGGCTGGCTCTTTCCTCTCACTCCGTATCTTTCTGACACCTTCAGTCTATCTATATTATTTATTTATTTTCCTATCATGCAAGACTTTCTGCCCTTTCTGGTGCTGATTGACTTAGCCTTTCTAGTGGTCTTTCAATTTTCTTCTCTACGATTACTACAATCAATAAAGCAAAGGCCAGGAGGCTGGCCAGGCAAACACAGAAATCTTAAAGAAAAAAAGAAGTGGATAAACAATGCCAAGTTATCTATGCACTACAGTGAGCTTGTGGGCACCACAGGGGGTGGGACAGCTGCTTGCAATGCTTGTTCTTCTGCAACCTTCTTAGGGTCCACACAGTCCTGAGCAGATGCCAGGTTCAATTATCTGCCCAGGGACACAGAGGCATCTCTAGCTCAATGAGTGACAATCCTGATAAGACTTGATCACTGCCAAAGAGGCAGAATCTTTTTGCTGTTTTTGTCCTGACCTCTGTTTCTTTCATTCTTATCCATGTGACTTGTTTTCCACAAATGAGGATTTGCCAAAGAGGGAAAAGATAATGATCCCAACTCCTTGTCACTTATTAAAAGGTTTATTAGATTTATCAAAAGGCACATAGTGCAAAAGAAAGAAAAAACACAAAGATAACTTCAGATCAAGTAGTGTCAACTTCAATGGACATAGGTCATCCCAAAAATCATTGCTGGCGAGGTAAGCCCAGCATCTCAACCAGAGAAAATGACTTGCGGGGGGGAGGGGGTACAAGAAGCTCTTGATGAGCCAGAGCTGAAGCACTGGGTATGTTCCCCAGTTCAGGGATTTAGGGCTACACCTCAGAATGGCTGCTGCCTCCTGCCACTTGGTCAGGGCTGTAGTGAGAGAAGACTGGTAACCTCCAGTCCTACTGTGAACTTCTAGGGCATGCCTGAGGTAGAGAAATCCCTCAACTGGATAAGGAAATGGGAGCTAGAGTTTGACATTGGCTATTCCTATTGCCACATTAGTCCCCTAAGAAACCCTTGGTAGCAGTGATGAGTTAAAATCAAAAGTGACAGCTAAGGAACAGTCAAAACTTATTTAGTGTCTTCTTGAACACATAATCCTATGTCCCCATGGATTGAAAACAACAGCCATCTCCATGGTTACAGACCATCATTTTCTAAAAAGAATATAAGCTGCTTCAAAACAAATGATGAGAAAAGAAATCGAAGTTTGGGAATGAGTATGGTGTGTGTGTGTGTGTGTGTGTGTGTGTGTGTGTGTGTG
>JAQHUG010000052.1:5314854-5328269 GCA_028555095.1 Dicrostonyx torquatus
GAAGCAGGCAGGTCGGTGATCCGCGCAGAGAGAGCCTTTCCACGTGGGCCTACCATTTTATACCTCTCTTGGGACCTGGTGGTCCAGCCCCATTAATTAATTGAGGGGTGGCATAATTAGCTAATGGCAGGGCGTGGTCACAAGCCGAAATGGTCAAGACCACACCCCTTCAAACTTTATATGATTTTTTTGATAAAGTTACTCATTTTTACAATTATTTCCACTTTGTCTCTTTCTCATGATTTGCACTATAAATATGACTAAAAGCCAGCTATAGCCTGAATGCTGGGCTATCATAAATTTATGAATCTATTTTCCTGTATGTATAAAATATTTTCATACTTAACACATAGGGCTACTGTAGTAGTTCAATAAATGAATATATGCAAAATACTTTAATATACAAATATGAAACAAACACCTAGTATGTGTATATAAATTATATATGTATATACACATATATACTTATCTGTGTATACACACATACACACACTGTTGTACTGTGTATGATAATGTTTTGCTTAATGATTGACTCTCTAGATAGTGATGGAATTTAAAGATAATATTAAATGTCACATCTATTGTGACATCATGCCTCAATGCATCAGTCACATATTTGTTTTCCTGGACAATTAAACAAGGAGTAAAGGAAGGTAAAAGTTATTTGGATACTGAGATATTTCTGGTAATTCCTATCGTCTAAAGATACCATAGGCATTGTGACATAACCATTGCTCATGTGTTTTGGCAATGGTTTAAGAAATTACTGTGTGTCCAGATACATGAAAGTATGGCAATAAAATCACATAATAGCATAATATTATAACAACAAAATATTGGCTGGTTTAGGTAATTATACATTATACTTTTAAATCACTATTTTAGAGTTTTATCCTAACCAAACAGTATGCCATGTTAAACCTTCAGCCGTATACATGTAGTTCATATATGTCACATCTCTAGATTACATAGGAGGCTAATTGAAATGATTGACTTACACCACTTTGGTATGTTTACATATATGTTGGCACAAAGACAACATCGCCTAGCAACACATTTCTCAATGTGTTTATGTAAAGTTTGACTGCATACATGCTGCTTATAATTCTTTAAGTTTAAAGGTTTCCGCTGACAGTCTTAAAACTTGGAGTTAGAAATCTATCTCAGAAACTCAAAATTCAAAGTTGTGTTACAAACTATGTGTCTATTTTTTGGTATTTTTGTATTTACCCAGGAAATACACAAATTAACACATCTAATACCAAACTCAGGTGAACTTTGACAATCAGCCCATTCTCCTAAAGTCCGTTCCCATCTTATTTAATGGCATTTCCATCAACTGAATTATCATAGGTAGAATTCTTGATGTCTTTATCTGTTATTCATTTTCCCATTACCATCCATGGGCAATTTTGAACTAAGAACTAGATGTTGATCTTCAAAATCGTCTCCTTCTTACTCATTAATCTTTGTTTTTGCTAATTTTAAAATATACAGAAAATAAATTAAGAATTAAACAAATACATATTATATAACTAATTCTTGTGGTCAAAACGTCAGTTTAATGACTTCCTATCTCTTCATCTTCTTCTTCCATACCCAGCCTTCTTCCTGTCTCCACCCCCCCTCCATTTTTTTCTTTATGGCAAATGCTCAGGCTTAAGGTGAAGGACAAACCTCACATTTCCTGGGCCACCCTGAATCCCAGTTCCTGCCATGAGCTAATGTGCCACACTGAGCTTTCTTCTCTCTGCTCTGAATGCTGATCTCTAACTGCAGGACTACTCCTTTCAGCCGTGTGGTTGTAATGAGCTGCCCTCTGCACCTGCTGTGGTTCCTGCCACAGATGAAGCAACTGTGGAGACATCCATTCACAGCATTGTTTATAGACTGCCATGTTAATGTTCCTATGAGGGCAACTTAAACTGCTGTCCTTCTTTTTGGATTCAGGCACTTCTTTGTTTTGCTGACTGTTTATTGTTAGGTGGTGTATTAGCACAAACATTGCCACTATTGACAGACATTTATCTTGGAGCAGATAAATTGCCAACGATCACATGAGAAAAATTAATGTGATTAATGGAAACTTTTCTTTTGATATATATAATATGTGCTAATTTATTGAAATCTAGTTTATTGGCTAGGACAATACTGTTTTTGATAAATGATTGTTCATGTCCTTTTAGAAATATTTTTCATCTGCTTTGTCTCCTTGTGATTGAGTAATTCTCTTCTCTATGAGTAATTCTAGTAATTTCTAGTAATTCTCATATTTCAATTTTAGGTTGTATTATGCCATACACAGTTCTTCAAAAGTACCCCATTTGTGTCCTGCTATTGCCCTTGTTTGTGACCCAGAAGCTGAAGGCAAATACTTATTGCTGAAGCCACCATGCACTTCAGGTGTAGGACTCAGAGGACCCTGGGCTGAAACTGACCTGAAAGCCTTCTCCCTGAGGGCAACCTTTTCTGGTACAAGAAGGTATAATGTAAGGTTCTGTGGGAAGGAAACAACCAATAGTTCTAACAGCTATGTTGTCTATGAACCATGATGATGTCCTACCCGGCTTGGTAACCCTGAGAGTCAGATTGTGGCATGCATATCTTGGCAGAAATCAACAGCTCTGCAATCAAACAAGCTCTGCCCAACAAGAGGGAAATTATTCTCCATCCCCTTTGGCTCTTGTACTCTTTCTGACTCCTCTTTTTCAGGATACCCTGAACTCTGAGGGGAGAGATTTGTTAGAGACATCCCACTTAAACTCTCTTTCCATGTAATATCTGGCTTTAAGTCTCTACCTTTGTTCTTATCTGCCACTAGAAGAAGCTTCTCTGATGATGACTGAATAAAGCAGAATATCAATAGGAGTCATTTCATTAGTACTTCTTGCATTATTTGTGCAACAGTAACTTTGGTTTTATTCTATATCCCTGGGTTATCTATTCCCTGGTTCTTGGTTAGCCTAGCAGTATTGGGTTTGTGTTTTGTATCATGGTATGGCTCTTAAGTCAAATAAAGTATCAGTTGGCAGCTTGTATAAGTTCTGTGTCGTCATTGCATATTTTGCAGGCAGGACACATGGTAGATTAAATGTTTTGTGGCTAGACTGATGTTTGTTTCTCCTTTGGTAGATTGCAAAGTACCGTCTTGCACCAAAGACCCTAGAATATAGGGGTAAAGGTTTCATGTAGGAACCACCTCAAATTCTTCATGTTCAGAGAGTTGTGTGGGTGTTGTCCACAGTAATGGGGCCCCATTATCAGTTTGCAAAGAATGATCCACTGACTTATCAGCAGTCTGGATTGTCTTGGAATTTCCATGGTACCCCTTTGGTCAGCAATTCAAACCCATTAATATAAGTTTTATTTGGTGACAAGAGATGGCCAGTTGAGACTCAATATTTCCCATTATTAGATCTCATTAGAATTATATATTTTAGATAATTTCCATTGTGGTAAGTTTCCATTGTACTAGGTTTCCTCAAATGCCCCTCAATTCCAGCTGTTGCTCCCACATTCTGTTCCTCTACCTTATCCCTCCTCCCCCTCCTCACCTGATCCTTCTAATACCGTCCCCACTTGCTTTAAGTCTACCAATAAAATCTATTCTATTTTCCCTTCTCAGGGAGATCCATGTGCTCCCCCACCCCAAATCTTCTTCTACATAACCCCTCCAGGTCTACTAATTTTAGCTTGGTTATCATTTATTTAACAGCTAATATCCACTTATAAGTGAACACACACTGTATTTCTCTTTTGGTTCTTAGTTACCTCACTCAGGCTTTTTTTTCTAGTTCTGCCCATTTGCCTGCAAATTTCATCATGTCATTTTCTTTAACAATTGAGTAATACTCCATTGTATAAATGTACTTTATTTTCCCTATCCATTTTTCTGTTGAGAGGCATCTAACTTTGTTCCAGCTTTTGGCATTAATAGAGCAGCAATGAACACAGTTGAACAAGGCCCTCTGAGTTAATTAAGCAAAGTGCACATGAACTCACAAAGCCTGATGCAGCACGCACAAGCCTGCATGGGTCAGGATCAGATCCTCGGTCTGTACATTGCAGCTTTTAGCTTAGCATTTTCATGGGATGCCTGAGTGAGAGAATGAGAGGATCTCTAGTTTTTGTGCCTGCCCCAGGGACTCTTTTCCTCCTGTTGGGTTGCCATGTCCAACTTTAAAGGATTTTGCTTTATCTTATTTTGCCATGGTTGATTGTTATCTCTTAGAAGCCTATTAATTTCTAATGAGAGACAGAAAGGGGGTGGATCTAGAAGGGAGGGAAAGTGGAGAGGGGCTGGGAGGAGTAGAGGAAGGGATACTATAGCCAGTATAATGCATGATAATAGAATCTACTTTCAATGAAAAGAAAATAGAAGAGGGAAACCATGGCCTGGTACTATCAAATTAGACAGTTACCCAGGACTGGTGAAGTCTTAGATCTTGCCATTTTGCTAAACCAGCATTTATTGGCAAAGTATAGCAACAACCACTATTTTACCAAATTAGTAACATCTATAATTGCATTCTAAGTATTTATTCCTATACCCACAGACAAGTGTAGACTTCACTCCTCACCAAGGAAACTTTTCTTTCCAACAGACAGAGGGCATTACAAACAACCACAGCTGACCAAGTTGTATAATTTTTGAGCCCAATCCCAGCTGACTCAACATAACTCCTGCACTTTTAGCTAGGGAATGTTGTGGGAATGGAGTTGAAAGATTGCAAAAGACAAAGGAATGGGAAGTTCCCTGTGAGTCTGAGTCTGCTATGAATGTCAGGAGGTCTCACCAACATGGCTGCCTAACCTAAGCTAAGCAGGGGTGGCCAATAGACACACTAATATAGAAAAGGGAAAGGGGGTAATGTTTCAACCCTAGACAAAGGACTACAGGCAACTAAGGAATACTGAGAAATGGAGCACATACCAACTGATATTTAATACAAAATTATCAGTCCTGAAAACTTGTACATACAAGAAATATTACATGGACTGAGCAGGTTGTACTTAGGAACACACACACACACACACACACACACACAGAGAAATTCTGAAATACAACCTACTTTTTCTCTCTCTCTCCATACATACACATACACACATATATGTATATATACAGAAATTCTGAAATATAACCTACTTTCTCTCTCTTGCCACACACACACACACACACACACACACACACATATATATATATGTATATATATATATATGTAAAATTAAAGAAAAAGAGGCTCCTAATTAGAGAACAAGCAAGGGAAAGTATATGGGAGGTTTGAAGTGTAGGAAATCAATTCATAAATCATGTAAGTAATGTAAAGGGAAAGTATATTCTACAAATGGATAAATATACTGATTATTACTAGAGTTAGCAGTGTTTTATATTTCTATGTTAAATACAATTTATTTATGACTCATTATATTTTGTATAATTGATATAAAATACATTCTACATAAATTACATAATTTGACAAATTTTACAGATGTTCACCCTTGAAACTCAGTATCAATATAATAAACCTACACATGATTTCCCAAATCCACTTAAGTCCCTTGTCATCTTTCTTCAGAGGCACTTCCTACCACCCCTGCCTCTTCCAAGGAGCCACTACCTAGTGGAGATGCAGTCCTGTGCTCTGTCTAGGAGCAGGTGTGAATGCAAAGCTGCTGCAGGTAATTTTTCAGCCAGGTACTTTAACTCATCACAATTATTTAAAATCCATTGCATGTAAATTAACTCATTCCTTCTTATTGCTGAGTAGTTTATTCAGACAATTTAATAAAATGATTGATTTTTCTGTACTTTTTCTTCCTTTAACCAATTTTCATGTTTTTCTCAAATTTTGTATAACTGTTTTGTTTATGCCATTTTTACATAGCCCAAGGTGGTCACGTATTTGAGATCTTTCCTGTTCCTCTGAAGTACTTGGATTACAGAAATTATTTGTCTTAAGTTTATGCTTCTTCTGTGGTCGGGTCAGGACTATGGAGGAATGGGCTTTCCTCTTCCCAGAATTCCCCTGTTCTTATTGACGTTCTTCTACTTCCTGTCTGCTTGTCCTGCCTATACTTCCTGCCTGGCTACTGGACAATCAGCATTTATTTAAAATATAATTGATAGAATACAAACCACTGTCCCACACCACAGAAGAGCTGACCCCACCTCCATCCCTGCCTTCTTATGCTTGCTATAGCAATTGGGAGAGAGCACCCTACACTTTGACTGGGCAAAACAGTAGAACTAACCATGGAGATATTAGTGAGGGAGTCCCAGACTAGAGAACCCTGGAGCAGAGCTAGCTCTATTCCTTGCTGCAAGCTGCATTGAGTAAGCAAGCCTAGGGAGTACTGGAGAGTTGATCTGGGTGTGGCAATGAGAGAAAGCTATTAGCTGACCAACACAGCTACCACCCAGTCCAGAATCAGGGCTATGAAATCACCCACTCCAACATTCATCGAATCTATGAACTATTAATGCATCTGAAAAAGACAAACCTACAGATCCAAAACAGCAGAATCTTCATGACAAAGGACAACAACAGGATATCACATATATTTCCATTGTTAGACATTTATTGCAGGTCTTATTTAAATATGTTGGTTTTTTTCTGTCCTTCATTCTTGTTACATTTTTTAGGTCAGTACATAGTTTGCATATCTGCATTTTTAAAACATTAATGATAGCAAAAAAATTTCTTTGCTTTAAATCTATTGAAATACTTGACTTTTTGAGTTTCTTTACTCCACAGAGGAGTGCCATTTCTGTCAAGTTCAAAGATTTTCCTTTGTTTTACTTTACTTGAATCACTGACACTGATTAATTTAGAAATATGTTTTGCTGCACTTAACCAGGAACATTCAATTGCTTTCAGTGATTGGATTAATCAGATTATCTAGTGCCACAAACTACCTAAAATATGTGCCTGTACTTTGTTTTGTTTATGTAACAATTTGCCTAATGATTCATTCATGTGGCAAGGATGCAATTATGTAGTTAGTGTCTTATACTCTCTCTTCACTCAGTGGATTTTATGCATAATGCTGATATTATCATGCATCTTTTCAATATTAAATTTTACATACTATTGCATCAATATATTAATGCTTTCTATATTATAAAGACATTAATAAATTAAGACTTTTCAGAATTGTATCTTTTGTTTTAAATGTCACATTTCGGGTAACTTTAATATGACATATAATCATTTTTCTTTTATAGTCTTGTCTTTTATTGAAACTTTTGTACTATTTTATTTGCATGTATCATAACTTTGAAGATTTAATATAAGTGTATTATTCATTCTGCCCTTTCCTCTTGCTACTTTAATGTTACTATATGTTTGTGTGCTTGTTTCAACCAAATAATGTACAGTTTAATTCCTAGTAACTGATTTTATTGTGTTTTAAAAGACATTTAACTGTTTAGGTCAACAGAAATCTACTCTTTCAGGACACATGTAGCTCTGGTTAAGTGCTGTCTGCAGCTTTCCACCGGAAGCAAACGCAGGTGTTCCAGTCTTTCTGTCTCTTTTTTGTCACCTGTTTGCTCATCTTCTAAGGTATAACACACAGTAAGATGACGGTGTGGCCTGAAATGACCACATTCTCACTGACTACAAGGAAACCTTGATCACTTACTAGACTTTTATTTCACTCCCTCTAATTATCTGTTGTTTTTACTTACTAATTTACCTTTTGTTTTTAGTTTCGAACATGTAAAATTGGGCTAACTAGAACAGGATACATACACCAAAATGACCATGAAGGTGGCATTCTCAGTAGCAGTTAAAGCCAGCCCACTGGATAATATTGTAAATTTGATATTTGAGTATTTCAACAAAGCACATTGTTTACCAAATTATTCCTCTATTCTAGCAGATGTAGGCTAGGTAAATCACCTGCAGCTTGACTTTTACCTATTCACAGGGTCTGCAAATATTCTTAGACCTTTCTCTTGGAAAACAGTTTGACTCCATCTGAACTCAGCATGTTCCCTATAAATATCCAGGTGTCTCTGTACTCTGCAGTCTGCACTTGTCTCACCTCACAGTCCCAAATTCAGCCTTGGTACTTCTTGTGTGGGGAGAAACTGTGGCATCTATCTTTGAGGACAGCATATAGTCAATATTTAAGGAGTAAAGTATTTTTGCCCACTACTTCCGTAGCAGACCAAATTGTCTTTATGTTGACAGTAGCCTTGTGAAGTTTGTAGATCTTCTAAATCAAAAATGTGAACTAATTCATGAGACTTGGACAGAATTTGTCATTTTGAATGATATCTAATCTTACTACACATTTTCCTTTATTTGCTAAACTAAATGAGAAATTATTCATTTTTCAAGTCAGCCTGTGTCTTCTCAATCAAACGCAGGTTCATGGAAAGTCCTTGGGGGCCATGAACGCAGCCTGAGAACTAGATAGGCAGGCTCAATGGTTGAGGGAGACAGAGGTTTGCTGAAGTCTGATGAATGTTATTGCCAATGTCTGGTCATAGATCATGACCTGCCCTTAGTGACATGCCCTTGATGGTCACTAGGCCCTTCTAGTGGGGTTCTGTCATCATCAGGCTCTAAGTTTGTTAGGAAACTCCTCTGTTACCTATACAGATTCATACTTTTTCTTGCTGATGGAACTCTTTCTGCTTCTTCAGCCAATAGCCCTTAAGATACCAGCCCACTTGGGTGTGGTCTCTCTGGCTTGAGAAAGCAGCAGTAGCTCCCTCTCTTGTTTTGAACTCCACTTCTGACTACCAGATGCTTTTCCTGGTCATGAAGGGGGCTGTTGTCTAGGATGGTGATCTGTAAGTTTTTCCCTTTAAATAAATAACCCTTTGATTATTCATAATTCTAAACTGATGTGGGATTGTTTTATGATTTACTCCTTTAATTCCTACCTAAGTTTCTCTCTCATCAGTCCTTTGCTTTTGTAATGGTGTTCCCATGGTCGTCTCTTTGATAGGGTTCTATGTTCTTATCTCACTCTTTTCCTTTTGGATCACTATGGCTGGGATTAAGCAAAGATGTAATTGTGCTTGTGGGCTTTTGTTATTAAACTCTTGAAGAAGTCAATAGTGTCTCCCATCTCCTACAGTCATACCTAGGCAAATTGCACAGTTCTTCTTCCTTCCTGCTGATAGTCACAATCTAGACACCATCCAGGGGGACCAAACTGCTCTGATGCATTCATACTCTTGCACAAATGGTCCCCACCTTACCATCATTCATGCATCATGCTTTAAGCAAGTATGACATCATGTATGAAGCCTTCTTTATCATTTGATGGCCATCTAAATCTCTAAATGATTAGAGATCCATAGGCATCTCAGTCCCCTACACTGTAATTGTCTTTGATGTCTTCACACCCACTCCTAATAATTTTGTCTAATAATTTTGTTAGCAAAGGTTCACTTTAAGGCACAGAGACAGGGTTCATATCATTAGTCATGTGACATGAAGAAAGTGCAATACTCAGTTCCACCTCACATCCTTCATCCAAATATAGCGATATAGTGGTGTGAAAATGATAGAGGAGACATGGTGACAACAAATAAAGCATTTGAAAAGTTAAAAAAAAAGTATTGAACTTGGTAGAAAATCCAAAATATTAACTATTTTTTGCTAAAACAAAAAATTTTATTGTGGGCATGGCAGGAAATACTTGTAATGCCAGCTCAGAAGGCTGAAGCAGAAAGTTCTCACCTGTAAACTGTCCTAGACTAAAAAGTAAGAATCTCAAAATTAAAAAAAAGACAAAAAACCCCAAAAAACAACCAAAAATCAAAAACGCTTAAAAATGTGCTTTTGAATGAATTAAGTACACAATCTATGTGTAAAAAATATCAAATCTATATGGAGCTAACATATGGCTGGATCTTCTACACATGTCACAGCTTAGAATTTACCTGGTTAGTTTTCACAGAAGAGGTATACAGTGTGCTCTGGTTTTCTTTTCATTAGCATATGAATAGGAGAGACTTAACCAAAGATGGATAAAAATCACTCCAGGTCACAAGACGTGAGCAAAGCATAATTTGATTCCAAGCTGTACGAATCCAGAACATTCTTCACCACATTGATCCTTACTCCATAATGCTTCTTCTATGCAATCTTTTCAAGGGAGAACTTGACAAAATTATGTGCAGATGCTCTTAGTGTAGATAATATTACTGTAAGGATATATTGTGTAAAACCGTATGGGATTTTCCTGTCCCCAAAGAACTTGAACACATATCTACGGCTTGGCTATATCAGACCTGAAAGTATTCAAGATGCACAACTTCAAGAGGAGGGCCATAAAGAATAAGGGAAGGAGACAGAGAGCTAGTGATAGAGGAGAGCTACAGAAGAGCATGGTATAGAAAGCCAAAGCCCAGGGTAACTCAGATCCTCTTCCTCATTCTGCCTTTACTTTGTATCAGCTGTTTCATTTGGTTAATAATTTATTCACATTTGTTCAACATCGGGTGCCCTGTAGTATATTCCAGGAACTATTTTTTCTGTCACCATTCCAACAGCCTCTTACATAAACTGGTGTCAGGAAGGATGTTTGAGAAGATTTAACTGGGGTGTGCACAAAGGTACAACTGAGGGACCTTTTGTGGTAGTTTCTTGTCCCCTTACCAGCTATCTCCAGGCAGGGGCAGAGCACAGGCTTAGTGATCTATGGAGATTTTTTTAATAGTTATAAATCAAATGAGTGCAAAATAAGAAGAATCCTGAAGTTGGATTCTAAGGTAAAGTTTGAGACAGAATGTTGGATCATGGGCAGATTCTCAGATCAACTGAGGAAGCACTGGATTAAGGTTGGAAGAAAGGCTTCTAGTTCCTCTCTGGTTTTTTTCTTTTATCAGCAAAACACTTCTATAAAAGATATGGGGAATATGTATATCCTAATTAACTATAAGACAGAGTAAATGTTCCTTTCCTGGAGGGAAGGGCACCTGGGCCCTTGGCTGTCTTCATTCTTCATTACAGAGATATGTTTTCATTTTATTCCGAGGAAAATAGAATCTTAATAATCTCATTTTAAGTGGTTTACTGGCACATGTCAGTGATCCTATGTCTGCCTAGAAAGTTCCAGGCTAGCCTGGATTACATAGCAAGAACTTGGCTCAAAAAAAAAAAAAGCAAATAGGTTTTGTGAGATATAGAACTCTTACCCATTAGGAACATGTATAATTACATTACTTTGAGATACATAGTAAGATAAGCCTTTTGTATGTTTTCTTTGCAGATCAACTTGAGCAGAACATGCCTCCATTTCTGCTAAGTGTGTTAAAGTAAGTAAAAGAGTTACTAAATTTTCAACTAGGTGAAAGTTTCTGGTCAACGGGAAGAGCATAAGTGCCTCTCTTTAGAATATTTCTCTCCCCATCGGGACTTTAGCATAAGATCACAGTTGCATCCCTGTGTGTAAAACTGAACATTTACTAGCATCCAAGGAGGATCTTGTGGCTGGCTAGAGTCTGAGGATAGGTGCTTTTCTCGCTCCTGAATTTCTGAGATGATTTTCCTCCAAGAATTTTCATGACTTTTTGTCCTACCCTTACTCCCATCAGTTAAGGTGACTTAATTTACCTAGTTAGGATGCAACAGTCATCAAACCATATTTCCCACCATAGTAGTGTTCAGCCTAGTTCCTGAGGATGGGTGTAAGTTCTTGTTCTCCTTGTTTATATTTTCTTCAAAGCCAATGGGAGCATCTCCAATCTGCCTACCAGTATAGCATGGGGTTCATTTCCCTAGCCCTGCAGATGACACAGACCAGGTTGTTTCTGGTGGCAGAGGCAACATTACTATGCATTTTAAGATGCTGAGTTGTTTCTGGCTTCTACATACCAAATGTCATTGCATTTCCACAGTGTCTCCCTTACTCCTCCTAACAACTTAACTTGTCCACACACAAGCATGGGTACTGTCAGAGACATCAGAGGTCTCAGGTGGAATGAACCTCTGTTATATGAAGGGGTCATCCCTGAGATAATGTCCTTTCTCTAGTGTATGGAAGGTTATGAAAGGTTATGAAATGGTACCTTCATTGACCAGGTGGATAGATTTCAGGGGAATGTTCAATTTGTGGTCTCAATAGTATGGCCAAAAGCAAGCAGTATCTCTAACAGTCTGGCAAACTTACCTCAGCAGCCAGCTTGTAGGTAAAATAGTTGGCTGGGGAATTGACTTTTTTTATTATTTGGAAAAGCAGAGAAGATATTCTTCAGCTGGTAAAGTTCCATGCAACGCTTCTTTGTCAAGTTAAAAGCCAAGACCAGGCTGCAAAGTTTGGACTGGCTCTTTCAGAGGCTCTTTGTAAAACATAGCCCATGTTCCTGGCTGGGCATCACCCATGGGCACCATGCACTCAACAGGCCTGATCCACAGAGCAGAAAGCCGTAGTTTTCAGTTTTGCAGCAGCAGCAGCCTTTAGGCTAATTAATAAATCATCAACACATTTGTGGTGTGAAAAAATGAAATATTTATGCTCGCCAGAGTAATATTTCTGTCTTGCAGCCCCATGCTCTGTTGATGCCTGATGGAGGATGAAGTAAATACCAGCTGGTGTAGAATGAGTGGAATATAATTACTCTCCACAAAGTTAAGTGAATATTAAAGCACAGAAGTCATAGATGTTGGCTCTTGTCCCACCCTAACTCTGCTGCCCAATCAATGGCTTCCTGACCTGATGCTTCTCCCTGGCCTGATGTTTGGCTCCACATGCAGCTTCCAGCAGGAACTCAGTGAAGGGCTTACTTGTGAACAATATAAGTGCAGCAGCTCACAGAAAGCTGGAAAATATGGAAGCTGACCTCTTGGAGTGGAGGGATTTTCCTGATGCTAACAGCAGGGGGAAAAAGGAGACTAAGCTAAGGGTGCTGCCTCTGAAAGTGATAAGCTGGATGACCTTGGCCAAGGTGAAAGTGATCCTTTGTACTTCAGCTTGCTTACTCGGTAGTGGGGAAATTCTGCATCATGTGACCAGAGAACGCTGCCTCAGAAGTTAATTAGCAAGTTGCTGTGTGGTAGCATAAGTAAAATTCAAGAGCAGCCAATCAGAGACAAGGTAATTGCCCCTGTATATCAATATGTCAAGGTGATGGCAATGAAAATCCAGAGGACCTCACTCATCAGAAGCAAGGCCTGGCACATGACTCTGGAGTGTTGAACACTTGGTCCATTTACAAATGCTCACATTCACTTTCATTTTTTCAGTGCACAATGGATGCTCTTTATAGTTTTTTCATGACAAGTTTTAACTTGTGTGAAAAGAATGACTTAGAACACTTTTACTTAAAATATTTAGGTATTCATTTGTCACCTGCCCCTGTATGCTTGCAGTTTTAAAACGTGTGTAATTATGCACCTGTCTCAGAGCAGGCACTTGCCAATGTCAGGAAATATGTTTGGTTGTCATAA
>JAQHUG010000052.1:5334064-5368531 GCA_028555095.1 Dicrostonyx torquatus
TACCATGGAGCTGCCAGTGTCAGACATGCTGAATCTTTCCTGGTAAGCCACGGCCTCAGGGTACTATACAGATTATTAGAATGGGTTTAATCAAGATGTGAGAGTTACCCAATAAGAGGCTAGAGCTAATGGGCCAAGCACTAATTTAATAAATACAGTTTCTGTGTGGTTGTTTCGGATGTAAGCTAGCTGGGCAGCCGGAACGAAAAAGGGACCTGCTGCCATCAAAAAGTTCCTCCCTCCATCAACAAGATTATATAACATATCCCCATTCACTTTCCTCCCTTCAAACTCTTCCATGTAACCGCTAACTCTCTTTCAAATTCATGGCCTCTTTTTTCATTGTTTTACACAAACACAAACCCATACACACAGAAAAAACATCCCCTCAATGCTTAGACCATGTAATTTTACTTACATATATGTCTTCAAGACTTACAATTTGGTATTGGATAGTCAGTTGACATGCTTTTCCCAGGGAGAGACAAGTTCTTCTACTCTCAGCATCTCTTAGTTGCCAGTAGTTCTTTGTTTAGGGCTGAAGCCTCATCAGCTTTCCTCCACCCACTCATGATCTTATTTCTCCTTCATCCACTATTTTCTGTTTCTGTGGAACATTGAGTCAAAATATAGCAATAGTCTAATCACAAGCTCTATAATTGCCCATCACAACAATGGAGAAGGAAACATACGTTTCTGGATCATGATTTCAGCGTAGATCCCCAGGGCTGGAGAGAATGATCTATCTCATCCTCAATACCCTGGGCCCCACAGGCTTCCCAAACTTGGACAGGCCCTTTCTTACAAGGTTCTCCATAGAGCAGAGTGAAGTGGAGACACATGCCAGGGACTGGCAGACCTGCTTCTGAGAGGAAGCTCCTTTGCTAATAAGATAAATCATATCCTACACCACATAGGAAGTGAGGGGAGAGAAATAGGTCAGGCATGTTACAGTAATGATGACTAGAAAGAAAAACAGAGATGAAGATGAATATTTTATATTTTTATAGCTTCTCTGCTGTATAAGCTCCCTGAAATCCTTTAGAGTGTCTGTTCATTCATTCCTCCACCATCTTGCTTTCAAATGCTTGTCTGGCAATGTGTGGTCTACTTTCCCGCATCATCTCTGTTGTTCTGCCAGACATTATTTCCTCCCTCCATGTTTGGTGTTGATCACTGGTGACCATGTGGTAGCTCTTCTTGCATTCACAATTATCGGATTTCTTTCAATGGCTTCCCTTCTTACCTCTATCTTCCTTCTTCAGGTTTTCAGGTGAACCTATGAGAATTCAGTATGGCTTAGATGCCTTGTGCCTTTCCTTTGTTCACATTCTACTGGTTCTCCTACAACTCCATTTCTTCTCTATATCTGCAGAGACCCTTTAGGTTCCCTCACCCATGGCCATTCTGGATAATTTTATAAATTTTTCTTTACATCTTTCCTTAAATCTCTCTTACTATACAAATGCTTTACTATATAAGCATTTTTATGTGTTCTCTCTTACTATAGAAATGTTAATATTCTCTAGGCTACCACCTTCAGATGTCTTCTCATTCTCTATGTCTGTCTAGTAAATGCATGATTTCTTCAGTCAACTATGTACCAACAATTCCAAAAGTGTATCTTCCTATCTAAACTGCACACACTCACACCTGTGTTTGCAATGCCCTGTGCATATTTATATGGAGTTGTCATGATGCCATTTCAAATGCCACTCTACTAAAGTAGTAAATCCAACTTTACTTTCTATATTTGTCTCAGTTAATATAATTAGCATCTATTCAATTAAAAACCAAGGCATTATCCATAATAAAACTTTACCTATTTTTTAAATTATAGGTCTTATTACTATTTGACTAATACTACTTAAAAATCTTCTTTAAAACACCTAATTTAAGCATGCACTTCCTATGTACTGGCCAAATAACACATGTGATTAAACATTAAGTTGAATGTTCTGGGAAGGTTTGGGGAGTTATATTAACATTTCAGTTGGTAGAATCTGGGTGATAGTTGCCTTGTGCAGTAATGAGCCTCATCCAATCTGTCGAAGGTCTTAATAGATCAAGCACAATGTCCACTGAGAAGAAGACTGTCTACCAACAGTCTGATTTTTTAGTTGGATTACAATTTTTTCCTGGATCTTCAGCCTGAAAACATAACTTTTCCAAGGTCCCATAACCATGCCAGGCAATTTCTTAACATCTTGCTTCATATATTTGAGTATTTACTTATGTCCCTTGTTGATCTATTTCTCTGGAAAAATCAGAGAAATAGGTTTCCTTATTTATTTTTAAGTGAGGCAATTCATAAATTGTATGTATAAAAAGAAAAAAACAGTAGGACAGATAAGCAAATAAAAATAGTCAAAGAAAATACCTTCAAGCAGAAAAATAATTCAAAGCCACCACTTACACAGCATGTAGTGAAAACACAGCCAAGCATCTGTCCTAGACCCATGGCACACTCACCAGTTCCTATCCTTGTGGACACACAGCACACTCACCAGTGCCTATCCTTGTGGATCCACAGTACATTCACCAGTGCTTATCCTTGTGGATCCATGGCACATTCACCAGTGCCTATCCTTGTGGGCCCAAGGCACACTCACCAGTGCCTATCCTCGTGGGTCCACGGCACATTCACCAGTGCCTATCCTTATGGGCCCAGGGCACATTCACCAGTGCCTATCCTTGTGGGCCCATGACACATTCATCAGTGCCTATCCTTGTGGGTCCACAGCACATTCACGAGTACCCCTGGCTGTACTGCATCTTGGTGTCTCATCTTGGAGTAGTTTTGAGTTTTCTTTTCTTTGGTATTTCTCAGCTTGCTAAAACAAGTTGATATGACCATTTCTTTGCTTCAGTGACACTCTGTCTCTACCTTTATCCTGGTTCCATATTTAATAATAATTATTTATGTTTATGTTGTCCCAAAAGATTCGACTCCTCAATCACGGACCCTGACACCAATGTTGAATGAGATATCTTTCCTCCATAGGTAGCTTTTCTCATTAAGGTCTTTTTATGCACAGAGTCAATATATCCTTTGGTAAAGATCAAATTCTGCACCCTCTTCTCTGAATCCCTGGCATTCAGGCATTTCTTGCCTCTTCAGCAACTACAGTACTCAGAGGTTGTTCTAACCACAAGTAGAAACCTAAGGCGGCAAGATTATCTGACTCCTGAGAGTTGCAGATCCCACATCCTGCTGATGTCCCCTTAGACCCACAGAGTAATCACTAGTACAAAACACAAGCGAAAGGTGACTTTCTATGAAATGTTGCTCCTTGCTCTGTTGACAGCAACAGTTTCAGATTGTTCCACGACCTCTCATTCTTCCTTAAACATGGTGAAATTGGCCAAGTTCTCTCATCATAGATCAGTCCTTAGTGAGGACAAGAATTCTGTAATTCTTATCTTCTGGGTCCTTAAGGTGAGCAAAAAGTAACAGATAAATCAAGGCATGGTGCTTAGTAGATGTCCGCACATGCTGCTTTCCAGTGACTGGTATGTCAGAAGTAGCTTAGCTTGGCTTCCTTGATTGAAGAAAAAAACAGATGTAAATGTTAAAGATTTCAGAGAACTTTTCTTTAGCTCTAACATTCCAAGTTATTGGTCTTCGGGTTCTTAAGTTCAGACACTCCATCCAAGGTACGAATCTAAGTTTCAAATTTTCCACTTATTGTAAAGTCTTGGGCAACTGCTTTACTTCTATAGTTTCAATTTCCTCATCTGAAAACCCCTCTTCATATTGTATGTGACTAAATGAATTAAATATGTCACAGCAAGAAGTTCCTTAGTAAAACGGCTGTTGAATCCTGAATTTTTCACACCTCTCTACTTTAGGCAGAGTTCTCTTTTCCTTCACCCAAGACTATGTGGTAACCTTGCCAAAATACTCAGACTAGATTAATCACACAGTAATAAAGAAAAAAAGCAAGCTAATTTGGGAAGTTTCCAGGAGCAAAATGTACATTAAAATTTGAAAATGGTATACAAAACAATATGACCACAATAGCCTCTTTATACTTTGCTTGGAAACCAGAGGTGAGCATCATATTTCCCGTTCTTAGCTCATGCTGTTTGCTTCCAGAAAAGACAATTTAAGTGCCTGTTATTAGAGTCTGTCAATAAACTCCAGAACCAAAGCAAATCACACTCAACTGACTGACAGCTACAAATTAATTTTGCTTTCTTAAACAACTACCCAGCCAAATGTTCCTGCAGCTGACAAGCCTCACTGTGTGCTCTCCTGGCTCTGTGGAGCCTGCTGCACCTGCCGTCATGTAATACAAATTATTTTCCCTTCATAACTCAGCTTCTTAATAGGAAGACAGTACAGTTTGTTAACACATATCCAATACAGCCCCCCTGTTTCCACTTCTGCATGTTAACAGAATATAGGCATACATGCTTGAAGATTTTCCTGCAGGAACACTGGCCTCACACTTATAGGATGCCAATTCAGTTTAGTTTGTGATTTTTTTTTTAAACAAAAGTTCTTTGGTGCTGGCTGACCAAACCATTGTGTTAAGTATTGGAGTTGAAAAGAAAATGTCAGTAAATTCCTCCAGTAAAGATGTCACAGCCTAAGAGTAAGAAAAATGCAAATAATGTATTATTATTATAGCCATGTACTAATACATAATAGGGTTCTCTACAGAACTTACAGAATGAATTTCTCTCTCTCTCTCTCTCTTTATTTCTCTCTCTCTCTCTCTGTGTGTGTGCCTGTGTGTATGAATCAATATATATATATATATATATATTGCAGGCTGCAGTCCAACAATGGAAAGCCCAAGAATCAAGAGGCTGCTCAGTCTCACAAGGCTGGGTGTCCCAGTCAGTCTGCTGGGATCTCGAAGAAGCAATGGATGTGCCAAGGGAGGTAAAGACAAGCAAGCAAAGAACACACCCTTCCTTTTTCCATTGTCCTTCTATAAATTTCCAACAGAAGATGTGGCCCAGATTAAAGGTGTGGCTTCTTCCCTCAAGACTGGATTAAAGGCATGTGTCATCCAGCCACAAGATCTGGATCAAAGGCCTGATGTCTTCTTTCCTCAATTCCAGATCACAAGAGTACCCTCCATTTCTGGATTATAGTTCATTCCAGATATAGCCAAGTTGACAGCCAACAGCCATCATAAGCTAGAGAAGACAGTGAAAATACAAATGTGTGGTAATTATTTCAGAAGCAGAAGCTGGGTGTGAAAATCTTCCTGAGAGAGGCCACTCATTTATTGGTATTTCTTCAAATGAATTATATCACACATTCAATTGTGCTTTTAATCTCTGCAACAAACTACCATGCACTTTGTATATATGTCCACCCATGGTATCCAGTTCAACATATCAGATAGATCCATATACACATATAAATACATTTTATAGTCAATACTTCTCATCTTTAAAGTCTAACCATCATTTTAGCACTGTGGAGTCATTTTGCCAGTCTTTAATTTCTTGAACATAGACTCATATCTATGACACGCTCTTTTGTACTTGGCTTTTCAGATGAGTGTACATTTTTTAAAAATCAAACTTATCTTGTGCACTTGCAACTTTCTTGTTGCTGTGAAGTATTCCTTGCTGACATCTTCAGGGTATGGTCACACTACTCAGAGAGGGTCATCTGGGACGAAGGAGAGTATATATTTGGGGTAATTGTAGAAGCTGTATAGGAAGGTGGGGTGGATACAGGAGACTGAGGTTGAAAAAAAAGATTCTTGATAATCTTCAAAGGATATAGATGTGTTGGAAGAATTTGATGATGACCATGCCCTGAAGCCATCAGAGGTATTTAAGCCTGAACCATAATGTGATCAAATGATGTGTTTGACACATTACTCTTGCGTAAAATAGTCAAGCACAGGATAGCAATTCGAATCCAGAGCCAAAAAACAAACAAACAAAATAGAAGAAAAGCCATTTTAGTTGCTTAAGCAGCTTGATCTGGAGTCACGAGAAGGAAAGTAATGGAATAGTGACAGACAGACAAGTGGGTGGGCTCAGAAACATGTTCGGACAGGAAAGAGGAAAGTAAAAAATAGGTTTGCTGGATAAACAATTGAGTTAGAGACTAAGACAGAAACTGCTGAGGAATTAAGAAATAAGCCACATATATTGAAAACTGAGAGGTGAATGATACACAGAGATTCTTGGGCACACACACACATCCAGGCACACTTACCTTATCCATGTTTATCTTAGTAGCATTGCTCATAGGAGGAGAAGGATCAAAATACACGAAAGAATTATGCATATTTAATTTACATCTAAGTCTGAATTCCCCATGGCTGCCTTTCTGTCATTTTGCCATTTCAAAGAATAGCATCCCAGGGCTTTTTTATCCCAGCGCTGTGGTGGTACCCTTTCTGAGAGAATAAATCCGAAGTACTGTTGCCAAGAGCCAGTGACATTTGCCATGTTTGAAAAGGCCTCATTTTGAAGAATGATTATTGATTCTTTTTCACATTTCAGATCACTCCTTTGATGCTGCCTTTTACTGGCCCTGGTGAGCGACCCTCAGCTGTGTTCCTGGCTCCCTGACACAGCAGTTCACCCGCAAAGAACGCACTGTTCTTCTAAGTGGCACTCACCCTGAGCCTGTCCAAGGAAAAGTCACTGTTTCTCTGAATATTTCATCACACAGAAAAGCTTCTCTGAGCTTCGTCTGGGTTGTTGCGACATGGAAGATGCACTGGCAAACGAGCACATGTGATGGTGGAGTGTTCAGGGAGAGGTACCTGGTGGCATCGATACACTCATTGGGGTAACAGCTCAGATCACATCATCCTACTGTGAACTAGAAATCCTAGAGCAGAGCAGTGTGGGAAGGGGAGAGTGGCAATGACATATATTATAACTGCACACAGTTGACTATCAAGAAATACAAAGGTGAACTATGTTTTGGGTTCCAAATACTGAGATCAGCCTCAATATAAACCACTTTACTATATTTATACTCCAATAGATGGAAGGGCCAAGAAGGGTTTTCCTCCTGAGATGTCTTCTGTAATAACTGAGAAAATCTCACCTTGACTTAGGAGCTGTTAGGACATAGTCTTCTCTAGATTGTGTTGCTTAAAATTATAATATAGAAAACTCCCACAGTACAATAGTTAACATTTTTTATACATGCTTTTTTCTTTTTTTATTGATTTTTATTAAGCTCTGCATTTTTCTGCTCCCCTCCTTGCCTCTCCCCTCCCCTTCAATCCTCCCCCAAGGTCCCCATGCTCCCAATTTATGCAGAAGATCTTGTCTTTATCTACATCCCATGTAGATTAGATCTATGTAAGTCTCTCTTAGTGTCCTCATTGTTGTCTAAGTTCTCTGGGATTGTAGTTTGTAGGCTGATTTTCTTTGCTTTATGTTTAAAAACCATCTATGAGTGAGTACATGTGATAATTGTCTTTCTGTGTTTGGGTTACCTCATTCAAAATAATGTTTTCTAGCTCCATCCATTTTCCTGCAAAATTCCCTAAAATGTTCTCTTATTATAAATGGCATTTTACAAGGATTTTTTTTCACTACAGTTTTCAACAAGGTACAGAAAGAAAAGAAATGCTGTTAACCATATTTCTTAAAGTGTTTTTATTTAGGGTATAGAGCAACAAAACTCACACCTGAGATGGCTATGTGGAGAAGCTTGGGTTAAAATGTGCACATGGCCCTCTCACATAGTGTAAATTGCTGGGCATGGGGTGCAGGCTGAGTTCAACGCTTAGAAGGAGAGCTGTGCTTATATCTAAACCAATGTTACATGAGCGCTCTCCTGATGCACTGGCTAGTGATTAGGCGTTGCTAAGGAAAATATTGTGAGGCCTTGCTGTTCCAAATGCCCCAGCACGAATCACATCCTCTGTTGGTGTAAACAATGTAACTGGTACCAAAGTATGAGCCTCTAGGAAGTCCTCCTGGGAGAAGCTGTGTGGTGCTGCAATTTGAGTGGTGTCCCTTCCCACAGGCGAAACAAGAAGAGGCATGTTACCATGTGGTACATCAGGATCAATGACATCCTTGATCCGCACAGAGAAACAACTTGTCTGCCAGTTATGAGACGTGGTATCAACGGTCTGGGTTTTAATGACTGGCCCACGTGTGACATTTATCATGGTTATGTTCAAATTTATTTTGCACATCAAACATAATAGTTAAGAGCTTTGGGCAGTGGGAAATTTTTATGGAGCGATTGTTCTGTGCTTGGCATTGTATGGTGCTTGTGAACATACGACAGTCAAATTTATGTCTCACAGCAACGGTAATATATTTACTCTGTATTACTAGGCTTTGGGATACTCACTTTCTTTATCAGCATTGCAGGGCAAGCCAATGGCAAACTCTCCAAGCTACGATCACCTCTTCTCAAAGGCTGGAGACTATCTAAAGTTGAACCAGCATTACCCTCTTGTTCAGACTCTCCCACCTACCCATCCAATCCAGAAATATTTATCAAACAAGTACTCCAAGTATTGAAAGCATCAACAAACTGGAAGTATATAATCCTTCTCAAAATGAAAATAAATGTTCATATGGAAAGTTGACAGTAAACTAAAGCTGTGCGAATAAACACCTAAACATACTTAGAATGGGGCGGTGATGAAAAGCTTGGGGTATTACAAGAGATTTAAAGAGGGCTCCATGCAGTCCAGACCACCAGAGATGCCTGTGAGCAGGAGGCACTGCAGCTGGGACCTTAGGTAAGCAGACATTAGTGTCAAAAGAACCTGCCAGCAGAGGAAACAGTATGTGCAAGGCCAGATTGGAGCGGAGGCTGGCTGGTAGGGATCCAGCAACGGGAAAGGCCAGTGTCACTGGGCTGTGGAGAGCAGGCAGAGAGACAGCAGACTGACAAGATGGACAGACTTGAGCTCGTGGAGAGCCCCAGAGCCCACACAGATGGCCGAGAAAAACAGGGATCAGCTCCCTGGCTAGGCATATTATCATAGATTATGGGGAATGAAATGATGATGGAGGTCCTGGTTCTGGCATTATTATTATCAATTTTGAATGTAATGCATTAATGTAAATGTGTTAACCCTTTGTGACATTTTTCTTAGGTCTATTCTGATTTGTAATGTAATGTAAATGCAAATGAGTTAACCCCTTGTGACATCTTCCTTAGATTTATTTTGATTTGATGATTAGAGAGAATAAACTGGTCATAACAATGAAAATCAAAAAATTAATGAAGGCATATTTTACAGAAGATTGTGTTAGGAGATGCAATAGTATAGAATATTAGATACACAGGATGGGTGGGCTATGTCATTTTGGGCTATCAAATTGCACTTAAGATAATATGATCCAATCTTTTACAATTAAATATTGTTTAATCCACTTTGAGGCTCCAGTGCCCTCTTGTAGTTCCTCCCAGCTTTCCAAATACACTGATCATAAAGACAACAAAACAAACAAAAATCCCCACTTAGATTTCCAATCACTGGACATACAGAATCTGAAAATCCTCCAGTTAATGAAAATCAATGTGTTAAATAGCCATACACTGTGTCAAACCATCCCTGTTTTAAGCCTTAAGAGCTTTGCCAGCCACAACTTCAACATTTCCAAATTTTAATGAAAATCTGAATAGTAGCCATTTAAATAATTTGCTAGTAGTTCAAGAAACAAGATCACTCAACTTGTAAAACCTGAAACTAGGCTCTAATGCTTCTTTCTTCAATGACAGCACCCAACAGGGAAAGCCAAAGTGCAAAGCCTTCATGCTAAGACTTCAATTTTCCAAACTCACCCAATCCTAGAAGGTGTTATTGTCTCTGATCCACAAATAAACCATCACCTTGCACTCTGAAGTCACTGTAAACATCTTTCCTACCATGAACACAGATTCCTGCACAGCTTGCTTTTCCTTTCCCATCCCAACACATGTATATAGACTAACCCACTCTCTCTCCTGCAGGGCTTTAGTCCAGACATGGCTTTTGGGATTCCAATCAAAGTTTCAAGTACCTTCTTCCTAAATACCCCAAATACATAGTATTCCTCCATGCTGAGCTGAACTTCTGGGTAAGCAGCACCTGATTTTGAGGCACCTCATTACAACTGCAGCAAAACAGGTACACATGAACTGGGCTGAGACAGGTCCTATCCACCCTGTTAGGTGAGGTAAGATGCAGGCTAGTGAAGGTTGCTTTGGGTGCTAAAAGCTCAATGCAGCAGACTATAGGATGATTCTTGACAGGTATTTGGGGCTAAACCACCCTATTGATTTTTTGTTTTCCCATGCAGTTGTGTAAAGAATCCTATAGGTCAGACCAGTTCAGGAAGAAAAGCTCTGGGCAGAGTCTGTGCCTCTCAAGAGCACAAAGACTGGGAAATGTAGACACTGGTTCCTGACCTGGTCTAGGTACATCTGCAAGTCAGATAAGCATATGAACAATAGAAACCTGGTATGAACATTGTACCAGAGCAGAGGTTCTCAATCTTCCTAATGCTGTAACCCTTATGTCACAGTGACCCCCAACCATGAAATCATTTTCATTGCTACTTCATAACTGTAATTTTGTTACTGCTTTGAATTGTAATGTAAGTGACCCACAGGTTTTCTGAGAGGCAACCTTTGAACAAAAGAGAAATATATTAACTTTCTACAGACGACTCTGGAAAAATGCTACAAAAGAATGCATTAAAACTCTTTTACAGCCTGACTGATAGGGACACAGGACTTGTAGGAGAAGATAAGGATTCATAAGCATGAAGGGATGTCACTCCAGGAAAAGGGACAAACAGAGCATTTTAAAGATAAATCGATCCATTGGTAAAGATACTGTGAGAAGCTGTGCGGTGAATATTCCCTGCGGTCAGTGCATGAGTTTAGCTCAGGCAAAGACACAGCTTGTTTTAAGCATGCAAGAATTCCCGAATGGCTGGGAAACCAGGCATGAGCTTCTTCCTGCAGTCAGCTCGTGACCTCATCTATGCCCTATATAGGACAGTGACAACCTCTTCTATGACCTGCCATAGGTGAGTGAAGAACCAGAGATTACAAAGTTAAGTCATTATTAACCAGTGAACACGAAACCTCTCTAACAGCCCAATACTCCAACAATATTAATTTGGGAGCATTCTTGCCACATCTTCACCTGTCCCTTTGTCTTTAGTTAGCAGCATTGCTGCCATCTTAAATATGGTCACTCTGATTTCTTCCTATACTTTCAGTAAAAGTGTTCTTCTCCAGGTTTGTTAAAACTGCCAGATTCTGCTGCTGTCAACCTCTGTGGGATGCTTTATGCACATTTTGTCCGTGGCGATCACTGTCCATTGTTTTTCAGAGCAATCCTGTCAACTTCGCTCTTTTTCCTTCCATAGCTTTCTGTCCCTAGGTTTCTCTCTGAGGTACCTGTGGATTATTGGTTTCTGCAATGCTCTAATTCTCTGGGATGGCTCCTCCTCCTCCACTCTTTATGGATGCTATTGCTCTACATCCAGTGGCAGTGACAACCTGGAAAGGCTCTAGACAAAAAAGCTGATTCAGGAGTAAGAGAGAAGCTGCTATATGTTTCTGTGAATTTTGAACTGGATGCGAGAAAGGCTGTCTCATTGGATAACAGTGTTTCCAGAATAAACCAACAGGAACAGAATTAAGTTAGCGTGTACATGGAAGAGATGGTTCTGAAGTATGAGAGTCAAGCACAGAAAAGGCAAAGAGGTGGGGAAGGAGGCAGTTATTGCCAGTGTTTCATGTCTATATCTGCTCTTCAGGGAGCCCTCCCTCAACTATGCCTCATTTCCAAAGACAGTAGAGAAGAAAATGGCAATGTTTAATGATGATAGCATGGGCCAGAAAGAGAAGATTAGTGTTGCCATAACATTAATGATTTGGGAAGACATCTTTGAAAGCAAATTCAGGTACTCTTCCCACTGAAGGCATGAAGAAGGCAAATAAGTAGCACATTTTATTCTGGGAGCATCTTAAAGCTTACCTGCTTCCCTCCCTCCCCTTTCTCTCTTTCTAGTTTTCATAGAAAATCTAAACATATTTGTATATATGAATATATTACAAATCGTACATGGACCATTCAGACAATTAGAAGCAGAAGAGGGTCTAAGGATGTAGCTTAGTCTTTAAAATACTTGCTGTGCGGTTATAGGGTTTGATTTCAGTTCTCAGCAACTATATAAAAAGTCTGGCATGGTGGACCACATTTGTAATCATAGTGCTTGGGCCAGGCAGTGATGGCACATGCCTTTAATCCCAGTACTGGAGAGGCAGAGGCAGGTGGATCTCTGTGAGTTCGAGGCCAACCTGGTCTACAAGAGAAAGTTCCAGGACAGGCTCCAAAGCTACAGAGAAATCCTGTGTTAAAAAAAATAGTAGTGATGGGGACGGGGATGAGGAAAAATATTATGGAATATCATTTTAAGATGTGTTACATTCATTTATACTGTGAAGCATTTGTTTAATGATGCAAAGATGTGTTGCATTCTTTTATGTTGTATTTGTTTAATTCTGTGAAGCTGTGTTACTTTGCCTATCTGAAAACCTTATTGGTTTAATAAGAAACTGAATGGCCAAAGGCAAGGCAGGAGAAACTATATACAGGGACTGGCAGGCAGAAAGAAAAAAAAAGAGGAGAAATTTGGGAGGAGAGATAGAAGGAACAAGAAATGGAGGAGAGGAAGACTTGCTACAGCTACACAGCCAGCCACAAAGAAAGATGTATGCAGAATAGAGAAAGACAAAAGTCCAGAGGCAAAAGATAGATGGGATAATTTAAGTCAAGAAAAACAGGCTAGAAACAAGCCAAGCTAAGGCCAGGCTTTTATAAGAAAAAAATAAGCCTCCATGTGTTATTTGAGAGCTAGATGGCAGACCCCGCAAAGAGCCTAACAATAAAAAAGCAACCAACTACAGAGACAGACAAACCTTTATGGCTCACTCACCAGCCATCCCTGCATACTTGGATGAGCTCTAGTTAATTAGAAACTCTGCTAAATAAACAAACAAACAAATAAATAAATAAATTTGAAACATGCTCAGAGATGGCCAAGTGAGTAAAATTTTGCCACATAAGCTCAAGGACCTGAGTTTCACCAGTAGTACCTACATAGAAAGCTTGTTATTTCCGTCCTGAGGATTCCTGGGGCTTGCTGGACACGTAGTCCAACCAGACCCTTGAAGTCCACCTTTGGCCTCCACATGCATGCACACATGTGCATGTCCACTCCCACACATATGCGCGCGCGTGCGCGCGCGCACACACACACACACACACACACACACAAACACACGCACGCACAATAGAAACAGAAGAGACCGAAACTGAAGTGGTTTCTCAGTATCTGTGCTCTTTTCAGAACAACGGAGATTTTCCAGCATCTTCAGTTTCTTTGTTTTACCTTTGTTCTCTCCTTCTCCATAAGAAGTAGATTTGGGGCTACCTTGATAGTTTCTTTAAATAAGCACATCTCAGTCATTTACTGACAATAACCAATGTATACACAAACAGTTTTGGAATTAGGACCATTCTTTATAAAACACAAAGGAAATTAAAGCAACATCCGACCCCCAGTGGAGGTGCTTTTCTCCTCATGGGAAATCATGGAGGGCTTGTTACCTAATCATCCGGTGCTCAGCCTCACCTGCCCATGGCATCACCTGGGCATCTCTTCATATGGACACTTATCAGAATCTTAATATGTACACAGGTCTTCTATGGTACAAATTGGAGTTGAAGCCAAAGCCCACTGTCTTACTGGATACCTTCTTGGTTTTGATTAGTAGTAAATACAGTATAGGTTGCTTCCTAACCAATTCAAGATAAACTGTTATCCTTCTTGTATTCTCATTAGTAAGCTGACATACCATACAAAATTCAACTGCTAGGTGTCCCTTTTCATTGCTGCGACCAAATACCTGTCAAGACAGAGCTTAAAGGGTTTGTTTTAACTCAGAGCTACAGAGATGCAGAGCTCATGGTGGAGAAGGCATGGAGGTCAGAGGCTGCCCATTCACTCCTGGGAGGCTAAGGTAGCAGAGTGAGATGAACGGGGGAAGTCAGGTTGCTTTTCCTTTTCTCCCATTTTGTTCAACCCAGGGTCACATTCCACAGATGGTGCCACACTTAAAATGGGAGATGCTCTCCCTGACACAACCTGAGTTGTGCATCTCTTCAGTAATTCCACATCCAGTCAACTCTAGGGTGCAGAGTTATTCTCAGACTATGTACATACCCAACATACAGTGACAATAATACTCCATCTACACCACGCTGATAGGCAAGACATGAGATAACATTCTATTTCCCCTTTGTTCCTTCGTGAGTCTTCCTATGAGGGAACAGATTTGTATACACCCATTTCTGGACATCTGGGTTTTTACACTTTAAACCATTTTCTTTCTCACTTGTACATTCTTTTGCTTGCCTTTGGTCTCACTGACTCAAAGGAGCTCACGATAGTGTATGAACATGAGTGCACCCTGTTTTATTCATGTAGCAAGTCATTTACCTCAAGTAATGGCTTGTCTTATTTTTTTTTCTTTCTGAGGCAGGGATTCTCTGTGTAATAGTCTCAGTTGTCCTGGAATTTGCTTTGTAGACAAGGTTGGCCTTGAGCTCACAGAATCCTCCCGCCTCTGCCTCTTGAGTCCTGGGATTAGAGGCATGCACCACCATGTATGGCTATGACTTTTTTTCCTTTGAACCTCACTCCTAGCTTTGAAATTCAGCTGAGCGAGTATCGAGTGATGGTGACAAAGCAGGGGGAATGTATGCTCCTGTGTCCGAGTACGACCTGAATCTGAATCCTAAGCTCCCTTCTCTGACTGGTCCTTGAGAAGTTTCACAAATCTCATCAGGCTTCTATTTCTCTTAGATAAATATTCCTGATATTATCTCACTAGTAGACTTCCAAAAGGATTAAATGAGATAACACAGCTAAAAGCACTGTGCAGACACTAGGGGACCATTAAAACTTAAATGGCTCCTTATGATTCCGTACTATTAGAGAATGTGGTTTTTAAAACTTAAAATAGATCTAACTATTGTCTTTCATATCAGTAAACTTAATTCCAACTTACAACATTGATAGTCGTATGCACTAAACACATGTTACCGTTTTGCAGTTTTCTCCTTTCAATGACTGGTAGCATCGTCAGGTTTGAATGCCCTGCTTGCCTTTTCTTTTCTGCGCAATGACAATAAGAATTGCCTTTTATGTGGACTGACCTATTCATTTTGTGAACTCTATTATCCAGTCTAAACAGGGGCTTTGAATCCATCCATTTGTCTATTTGTTATCAAATTCATTCCTTTTATTTCTCCTCCTTTACTCTGTATTTTAGAGGGTGACATTTCCCAGGCTTCCTTGCCTGTTGGCATTGTTTAGTAAGCCTTATGCAATAAAAACGTCCTTTAAAACATATAGCCAAATTTGTCAACCACTTACTTTACCACCTCTGGATTTTTATATTGATTAGGAAAGATCTTGTTCTATACAGGAATATAAAAAATAATCTGGTATATTTTATAGTCTACTTATAATAGTAATAAAACAAAGTTATGCTCAAAATAATCTCAAAGTTATGCTGTTTATAATCTCAGCCCTCAGGAGAGTGAGCAAGAGAACAGCGAGTTGAGGACCATTGTGGACTACATACTGTGACTCTGTCTCAAACAAGCAAGCAAACAAAAATCAATAAAGCAGAAAGGGTTTTTTTTTAACCTCCCAAGAATTTATATCTGTATATCCTTTGGGATATCTGCTACACTCTCAAATGAAGTGTTCCAACTTCACTTACTGAATAATTTAGTAATCTTCCTTTTTCACAATGTGGAAAGCTACATTCTGCATATACACTTGATCTGTACTATTCTGTTTCAAAAGACGACGTAGCCAGCTATGTCTATTGATAATTTAAACTTTTTATGCTACTGCTAAATCCAGAAATTTCTTTTCCATGAGGCTTTAAAACATAGTGACACAAAGGTCCTGTTTCATCGCTGTATTTCCTCTTCATGACTTTGACATAAAGCTATTTGGACCTAATGATCTTTGGAGTACAGAGTAGCTGTTCTTGCAAGCTGTCATATTATTTGAGGTGTGTTTAAGTTATATAGAAACTCTTAGGTCAAGATTACTAGTTAAATTTTATTTATTTGATCTATATTTATGTGTACATTCATTTAATTGTCTTTAGTTTTTTTTCTAAAATCATTTGGGTTGTGTACGTGTGTGTGTGTGTGTGTGTGTGTGTGTGTGTAAGAGAGAGAGAAAGAGTTCTGTGTTTGCATCTCTATGCTTTCTTATCTTATTTTCTGGAATTTTACATGCTGTGATGGTCATTTGAGGAAATAAAAATATTTAGATGTTTTTAAAGACTCATTTATAAAATCTAATTTTGTTTCAGTTTAAAAGTCCGATACACTAATTGTTATGTATATTACTTCTTCAATTTTATTTGATCTTATTTTGTTCCTCGTTCTTTTTTTAGTTAAATGCCTCTTTCTGGTTTCTAATTTTAAACAGCAGTATAGTGGAGTTTATATCAAGAGAGGAATGTGTCTTCCAAGGACAGAAAGCTTTTACCTCCTAGCCCAATTCCAGGCTTTCCAGCTTCCTGTAGCAACACTCATAATACCTAAGCTACCAACAGGGTCACTGCCTAGACAAGCCATCCTTCATGTTGAAGAGGCATGCTGGTTAACCTTCAAGTCCCCCCTTGACTGGGTGTGGCGTCACCTAGAGTGCTTACCTCTGAGCATGTTGTGAGGATGTTTCCAGAGAAGGTTAACTGAAGACAGAAGATCAAGCCTCAATGTAGGTGGCATCTTCTCATAGGGTAGGGAGTAAAATAATAATATAATAAAAAGATACAGGGAAAGAAGGCAGTGGAGCATCCACTTCAATTCTGCTTCCCGTAGGCACAACGTACCCAGTTACCCCATACATCTGCTACCACGCTTTGCTTACTGTGATGGATTGCATCATTTTAAGCTGAGAACTATAGTGAACCTTCCCGTCCTAAAGTTTCATAAGAATGAAAAAATAACTAGGTATCCCAAGTGCTGGCATTTCAGGTGTGTCTCTGCACCAGAGTCCAAGTAAGGCATTTAGAAGGAGTAAAAGGGGAGGAATGGATGATGAACGATTTATATTTCAACATCCTTCAACTGTGTGGGTGAGGATAGCATGGTTAACAAAAAGGATAGTTCATCTTGAAAGATCCATATAGTTTGTTCTCTAATGCCATTGGCTTTATTTTTGAAAACTGTCGTCATCCATGTTTATGTGAATAACATTGAAGGTATATTCTGTGCACAGTGCCCCTAATTATGTGGAATTCTCTTTTAGATGTATAATTACATATAAATATAAAAGGAAATGAAGTTACATAACTAATATTATTCTTTATAGGCAATGTGCCATTTGAAAATTTAACAGTGTCTTTGGGTCTTTCTGACAGATGTAGGTACATGTTTATTTTAATAATTTATATAGTATACCTTGGGATATAAATAATTAAGTGAATGACTTTTATACTGACAGTATTTAAACTACTGTAATTCTGACTATTGTAACCAATGAGATGTGAATATGTTGCTCCTACAATTTGTACATACTTGTGTGACTGTTTTTATATTTGTGTAATGGACACATGCTTTTGAGAAAATGTCACCTTTAATAACCTGCCAGAATGCACATTGCCCTAACCCTCATTTCTTATGGTCCTCCAGTTTTATAATGTCACTGAGAGCTGAAAGCCATGATACTTAAAATATATCTGAGTGTCTAATTGTGAGGCCAGTCATTTATGTGTTCACTTTTTATTTTTGAAGATTTTACCTTTTGGTTTATCAGCATTCTTTCCTTCTCACTGGCTTTTGGGAATCCAGGACTTTATTCAGATATCAAACCATTGTTGTTTATTGCTATATATATGTTGCCAAAATATCTGTGAAATTTGCTTTTTAGAATTATAGTTACTTTTGTCATATAACTATTAGTATGAATATAGCCAGTTGCAGCAATCCTTAATTTGGCATGCTCTTTATTTAACAGTTTTCATTTTCTTTGTCTTTGAAGGATGCCTTGGTACATATATTTATTTGGCTACATGACATCAGAGTAGGCCATTTTTACTTCTTTTGTATAAATGAAATTTGTTAGGAATGTTTACTCTTTTGTCTACCAAGTTTCCAACATGTGTGATTCTTCTCCGCTGTTGTACTTCTATTGTTGGCGGCAATCTGTGTGTCTGACCTACTTCTACAATATCAATACACTAATTATGTTACTCCATGGCTTTAATATAATTCTTGTTATCTGATAAAAATATTTTCACCTTCTCCTCTTTAAGGTATATCCAGAAAAGGAAGAAAATATCCAAGGAATTTTGTCCACCATAAAGGAGGTGGTCTTCCCCGAGTCATTCCATTGCCATACTTCACTAGACCTGTGAACAGGTGATTTGTGTTTTCATGTGGAAATAATACAGACAAACATGATGAAGAGGGATGAAAAATGACCTAGAAATCCATGACTTTGGACCAGATTTGTTATCTGGATAAGCACCTGACTTACCTCTTTATAAAGAAAAGGATAAAATGAATATTTCACAGTGAGAATGAGGAAAATATATCAAATAAACTTCTGCCCATCCATCAATGTTCTGTTCATGTCACCAAGATGAGAGATGCACGGTTATTCATGTTCCTCTTTGAAGCTTGCTGAGACTTTCTACTGTGTGGATCTGTTCTACTTGTCACTAAATTATCTCTGAAGGGAATATATTTACAGGTAGGGTTTCTTATCACTGCGGAAGCTGTGTTCCTAAAGAAATCCCACTTCTAGGCTCTCACAGGCAAGGTAACACCTTTGTAACAATGTTTCCTCTTGCATTCTAATTTCAAGGATGCAGCATACAGTTTGAGATTAATTAAATTCTACCCCTCAATTAAAACAAATATTCTGAATTGTTTTTGTCATGAATTCTCTTTACTAATCCTTTTGTAACCTGTAAGATGTTTACTAATGAATATAGTTTTGTAAAAATAAAAGAGAAACAATATGCAGTTTTTTTCAACTGGTAACTAAAAATGCATTTCTCTTCATAGATAGATTCAATGTTTGACAGAATTAGGATACTTTAGTTGCTACCTTGCTACCTACCATTTTCTAGACTGAAGTGCCTGATTGATTGGCAAAATGATTGATTTTGCTTTTTGAGGCAAGGTCTTGCTATGCAGCCTAGCCCAGGCTGTTCTTGAATTTTAGAGTCTCCTGCCTCATTCTCCATAATGTTGGGGTTACATGTGTGTACAAACATACTTTGCGTATAATTCAGTGTCATGGATGAGAGGTGGAGTACCGGTCAGAGTCTAAAGATGTATTGAATGTGCTGCCTCTGATTTCAATTCTTATTTCTTTGACTGTTTAGACTGAAGGTTGAGATCAGTTTTTAGGTTTATTTTCCAAATCACCAAATACATTTTAATTATGACAAGTTTGTTACCAAGATTGCATTGTTGTAATATTTTATTTTCTTGTGAAAATAAAACGACAAATTATTTTATATCCTCCCATGGTCAGTGTTAACCTGGATTCGCATGTATAAATTCTGAGTGTTCCCTTGACTCTCCTTTTAATGATATCAGTTGTTTTTGCTTGGTTGTTTGTATTTTAAGAATTGTGTGTGTATATATGTGTGTATGTGTGTGTGCATGTAACCATGCATGATCCCCCTCTCTCTCTCTCTCTCTCTCTCTCACACACACACACACACACACACACACACACACACACACACTTAGCAGTACCTTAGTGAATGGAATCAGGGGTTTTTGTACATGTCAATCCTCTCACTCATTCTACCTTGTGCGTTCTGGGTCTAGAACTCCATTATATGCTGAGTCATCTTGCCAGGACCTCATATTAGGGATTTTTTGAAATTTGTCTTCAATATTGAATAATGCTTTCTCTCTGCTTCCTTATTTGTGTATATGAAGGGGCTCATAGATTCATCTGTAACCTTCATCTACAGAAGTTTTCTTGGCACATGTGACAGTTACTATTGTCATAGCAGTGAGTGAAAGGTACAAGTTGACAGATTTTTACCTTGAGGCATATAAGGAACACATATGGACAAGGAAGTCTGTGCTCCACGAGGAAAACTTCAATTCACCCCTCCCCATTAACTCCCTCCTCATACTCACATCAGAATCCCTATGTTTTAGAACAAGATTCCCATGGACTTTGACCTGTGAAATTGAAGCAGCTCCAGGCCCAGCATGAGAATTATGGCAGCCACTTTGTCATCCTTCACTGTCTGTGCAAACAATCTTAGCTTTCAGAGTTTCCTCACAGTGTATTCAAGGGTTTCATGGTTCTTTGGCCATATTAGGTTTTGGGATCAACACTACTCCATTAGTATAATATCTTCAAACACAGAGCCATGATGGTGTCCCTAATCCTGTGCTGTAGCCAAGGTCTGTGTTTCTGTCTGTGGTGTGTCCTGTCAAGGCAGACCATGTTGAGATCCGTGGTTCATGCTGACCAGGGTCTACGTGAATGTCCCTGATCTGTGCTGCTGCCAACTGTAAAATGCAAGGAAGCTTATTTTGCAGTGGTATGGATGACTATAGACTTACAGTTGAGAATAAAAGACATAGATGGCTTCTGTGACAACCCCACTCCACTCCAGTCCCAACAAAAGAAACAGTCTAGACTGTAATACGTCAAGAGAACTCTTAAAAAACTGTGAGAGGGATGTGGAAATGTAGCTTTTCATGGTTGATATCTTCTGGCAAAGGTAAGGGGTGGGAAAGATTTAGTTTTCTTTATTTCATTTTTATTGTTTTTACTGAGATATACATTTTTCTCCATTTTACTCCTTTCCTCCCCTCTCCCCTTCTATATCTTGTGGCCCCCATACTCTGAATTTATTCAGATCTTGTCTTTTCACCTTCCTATGTAGCTCTATGCATATAATTCTTATCTAGGTTCTCTGGTGTTGTAGACTGCAGGCTGGTTTTTCTTTGTTTTATTTCTAGAAGCCACTTATGAGTGAGTACATATTATATTTGTCTTTCTGGGTCAAGGTTACCTTACTCTATATGCTTTTTTCTAGATCCATCCATTTGCCTGCAAATTTCAAGATGTCATTATTTTTACCACTTTATAGTACTCCATTGTGTAAAAATACCATATTTTGTGTATTCATTCTTCAGTTAAGGGGAATCTAGGTTGTTTCCAGGTTCTGGATATTACAAATAATGCTGCTATGAACATAGTTGAGCACATGCCCTTCTGGTATGATTGAATATCCTTTGGGTATATACCCAACAGCAGCATTGTAAGGTCTTAAGGTAGACTGTTTCCTAATTTTCTGAGAAATTCCTATACTAAGTTCAAAAGTGGCTGTACCAGTTTTCACTCCCACCAACAATGGAGGAGCATTCCCCTTTCCTCACATCTTCTCTAACATAAGTTGTCATCAGTGTTTTTGACATTGGCCATTCATATAGGTGTAAGATAGAATCTCAGAGTTGTTTTGATTTGCAATTTTTTGATGCCTAACGATGTTGAGCATTTCCTTAAGTGTGTTCTAGTCCTTTGACATACATCCATTGAGAGTTCTCTGATTAGATCTGTACCCCATTTTTATTGGATTATTTGTTCTTTTGATGTCAAGTTTTTTGAGTTCTTTGTATATTTTGGAGATCAGTCCTCTGTTCAATGTGGAGTTGGTGAAAATCTTTTCCCATTCTGTAGGGTGCTGTTCTGTCTTTTTAATGTGTCCTTTGCTTTACAGAAGCTTCTCAGTTTTAGGAGGTCCCACTTATTCATTTTTGCTCTCAGTTTCTATGTTACTGGGATTATATTTAGGAAGTGATCTCCTATGCCAATGCGTTAAGTGTACTTCACATTTTTTCTTCTTTGAGGTTCAGTGTGCTTGCTTTTATGTTGAGGTCTTTGATCCATTTAGACTTGAGTTCTGTGCATGGTGATACATGTGGATCTACCTGCATTCTTCTACATGTTGATATCCAGTTATGCCAGCACCATTTGTTGAATATGCTTTCGTTTTTCCACTTCGTATTTTTAGCTTCTTTGTCAAAAATCAGATGTTCTTAGATATGTCGATTGATATCTGGATCTTTGTTATTTTTTCCATTGGCCCTCCTGTCTGTTTTATGCAAATGTGCTAAGCTGTTTTCATTACTGTAGTTCTACTAGTAAAGTTTGAAGTCAGAGATTGTGGTGCCTCCAGAGGTTTCTTTATTGTTCATTTTTTTTTTTGGCTATTCTTGGTATTTTTGTTTTTCCATATGAAATTGAGACTCAGTTTTCTTTAAGAGGCTGGACTCTGGACGTTTGATTATGCTCCAATGAGTATATTTGTAACACAAAGTGTACCAGCTACTATTTACTTTTCTTTTTTTCTTTTTCTATGGAACATTGCAAGGGGGTGGGTGGATATGGGAGGGCAAGCGTATTGAATGTGATCAGGGTGCATTATGTGAAATTCCCAAATAATAAAATTATGTTAGAAAAATACTCTAGATTTCTTTGCTGCTGGTGATAGACTTCAGTGCCTTTTCTTCATGTTTCTGAGCAATTTTGTCATCTTTCACGGAACTTTTGAAATAAACAAGAGAGAACTATTTATACTGAATGAGAACTAATTCAGAAAGCTCACAACCTCCAGCCTAAGTGAGGGCATTTAATAAAGATTTTCTATGTAAAGTTCCAAGGCACAGCCACATGTGATATCTATTTATTCATCTCTCATTTCCTTGTGTGTGTGTGTGTGTGTATGTGTATGTGGTGTGTGTATCTTTACAGAAACATGTATAAATAATGTCATACTGCCTTGTCCATGGATGGATGCTCATCTTTCTAACGTTTCTATTAGACTTCCTCTTACTGTCACTGAGCTGGCTCTAACCCACTCTTTCTGTTCTGCAGTTCCCAACTTAATAATGTCCATCTTTCATGACTAAAACTTTTGGTAAGTTTTCATTTGAAAATACAGTTTTCCGATTGTGCAGTTTTTCTTCACATGCATTAAACAATCAGATCTTGATAAGTATAGGAAGTAGACTATCCCTGAAGGATGTTTGTCTTCTTAGTATAAGTTTGTTTTAGAGAAACATTTGATGACAGCCCTCTGCTTCTGTTTCCAGGCTGCTTTTGTGATCTCTTTGCTCACTTCATAGAAGTATTTTCATGCCTGCCCAACACTGGGAATCAAGATGGTCATGGGTTGATACTGGGCAGCACTTTCTTCTTTAATTCTAGGGTGTGATGCGTGAGATGATTGTGTTAACATTTGTTGGACTGCTCTTTGGGGCAGGGTGTACGTTGTCTGAGCAAATAAGAGTAAACAAAAAATATCTTCATCCATATTGTATTGTTATAACAGAATTCTTGATGATGCTGATTTTAAGAAAAGCAAGTTTCCTTGGCTTCACTGTTTGAGAGGTTGAAAGTCCAAAAAGAGCAGAGAGCAGCCATACTTAAGATAGCATCAGGCTCGATCCTGATATCACAGATGGCATCACGTGATTAATGAGTGTGGGACAGTCTCTATAGCAAGAAAGACTCAAGTGGAACACTTGAAGAAAGCTGAATTCACAAGAACACCCCCACAGTTGGTATCTAATCCATTGAGGCTTAGAACCGACTCATTTTTAAAGACTCCATTGCTCCTCTGAAGAATGTACTCACCTGAAATCAGTTACTTTGGTGAAATAAGTCATCAGTTTTAAGGAAGCAAAGAGCTCTAATACCATAACAAGCAGCTCCTGTGTGCTGGTGTAGATGGAGTGCTTTATCTCTCTACTGTAAGACTCTTCTGACTTCTTTTCCCATTTTCTTCCCTGAGATATCTTCAGGGACAGACCCTCATTAGGCTTCCTTAGGGGCAGAGTCTCGTCCTTTCCTTAGTACAGAGTCCCTAAGAACAGCTCAGAGCCTGCTCATATGGGCTTTTCACAGCTGCCTTTGCACACTGCCAGTTATGTAATGCCAAAGGTTGCCTTCAGGCTCTGCTCCGTGGAAAATGGTCTTGATGTTGGGATCTCCCAATTTTATATTTCATCAATAAGGTTAGTGGAGTTGTTCCAGGGACAACTAGGTGGGTTTAAGTTGCTATTTGAAATGAAAGTCCGGCTAATTGCAGGTTTAGCCTCACACCTCTGTCTTCCTCTAGTCCCTAACTTGGGAGGTTTAAATGCGTTTTTCTTGTTGCTTGGCTGTCTTGCAGACCCGTCTCTGATCACCTGCTCCTTGTAGATCTCACCTTCTTTGTTGTTGTGTCACGCTGTTGGACTCCTATCTGTGGCTTTCATTTGCATTCATATTGTTGTTCTCATTTCACTGAGGAAGTGTCTTCACTTTTGCTAGGATGCCAACGTCTTGATGTTTTATTATCTTCCTTCTGTCAACAACTCCCAGCACACATACTAGGCTTTGCTGCCCCATTGAGTGTGTGGCTGTACCTTCTCTTTTTTGTTCCCTGGCATCTGTTTTGTGTTGCATTTTCCCTCTGTTTTACTGTTAGGGCCACCATATAATTTATCATTCATAACAGGACAATTTTGAAAGAGAAGGCACTAGGATAATAAAATGGCTCAATTTTAAAAATCTATCAATAGACAAGTTAATATGATTGTGTTAAAGGCCAATAAAAATAGTTTAAGAATCCTAAGCAAAATATCAGTAAGTAAAATTCAATGATATATTAAAAAGATGATATGTCATGAGCAGGCAAGTCTAATCTGGCTCTATAACTATTGTTTTACATTTGAAAATTGAAGCACATCATTTATACATCTACAAACATAAGAGCCACATGATCATTGTGACACACAGAGAAGAAAAGATGCGATGGCTTTCTCTAGTTGTTAACATCAAAAGCATGAAGAGAATAAGCCCCTCGAAGGTGTCCATTATGAAAACATACATTTTGAAATACTGATTTTTGACACCGGATGTTAGAAATAAGACAAAAATGGTTTCTTTCCGTTTCTATTTGACCTGGCATTGGCAGTCCCATCAGATGCAATCAAGACAAAGGACAAGTTCTAGGTGGGCCCTAATGCTTCTTGAGAGGTGTTGGCCTGTTTGGTTTTATTCAATTAAAAAAATCTTTTCAATGGTCTAAATATGAAATGCCCTCATGGATTCTTATATTGAAACCCAGATCTTTAGTGCAGTCACCTAACTGGAAGAAGTAAGTTACTAGAAGTGTATTCTTGGTGTATATGCTGTCCTGGCCCCTTCTGCCATGAGAGGAGCAAATTTTGTACTTTCTTCCCTTGTTCTCATGGTATTCTGTCTCTCCATGGTCTAAACACAATAGAGACATGTGAGCCAAAATAAACATTTCTCTTTTAGAAGTTGTTCAGTCAGTTATCTTGTCATGATTACAATGGGTTATTTTTATTGTCATGTTGACTGGATATAGACTTGCCATAAGGACATACCTATGGTGTGTCCTTGACTGTATTTCTATAAAGGTTTAACTGAAGAGGGAAGGATTGTGATTCTGGACTCAATAACAAAAAGGCAAAAAGTGAGCCAAGCACAACATTGTCTTCCCTGATGCCTGAATGTGGATGCTATGTGACCAACTGCTTTACTTTCCAGACACCATGACTTCCTCCTATGATGGACGATACTCTCAAACTATGAGTCTAAAGTACACCTCCATTTCTCACATCTCTTTTTTCTGTTTCCTGTCAAAGCAAAGACAGTAGTGACCAGTGTAGTGATGAAAAGTTCACTAGACTGCATGGTGGAAAATAAGCACAGATCAAAAAATTGTGAAAGTTACAGGTTCATCTCTACCTTTGGAATTTTTGTATCTTCTTAAAAATGATGTATACTCATAATTATATTCTTTTGTTTGCAACTGATGAAGTGTTTGTAGAACAATTTGTAATGAGCAAATAAAAGTAGAAACAAACCATAAAATAGTTTTGGATTTATAACATATCATGAACAAGAAAGCTACAGTGGATCAGGGCTCAACACACCGCTCACAGTGACAGAATGACTTGGCATTTAGTTTCTTTATCTATTCTAAGTGTGTCTACTCTCCACTTTACCACATTTGTTATGTGATCATTTGACTAGCAGATAATAGTTTCATGAGCCTGCCTGATTATAGATGGGTGACTACATACTAGAAGGAGCTGAGATTACAGTGCTGAGAACCCAACATCAGAAGGAATTAGCAGAAACTGACCACTCTTCTCTGAGCAACTGCATGAACAGGCTATCTGCATTAACCATTGAGAGGGAGAACTTGGTGCAATTATCCTAGAAACAGAAATGGAATGAAGGGTTACTGCTACTCACGTAATAATGTCATGCTTAGGGATTTAAAATGCTTTAACTCTCCCAGTTTCTTGTAGGTTTAAGCAGTGATATACAATGCATCCACTCACCTTAAAGCATAAGGTGATCCATGTATTTGTTCACATATTTTTAGAATACATACACTTTTAAAGAAATTAATAGGAAAATAATACTTTATATTCATCATATTAATGTTTTCATGTATTTGTGAAAATTTATGTTTCTCTCTTTTGTAACATTTTTTTCTGGTTGAAAAACTTTTTTCTAATATTTTTATTGATCTAATCATTTTTCTCCACTCTGCTCCTTTTCTCCCCTTCCCCTTCTACACTCTCCCATGACCCCCATGCTACCAATTTACTCAGGAGATCTTGTCTTTTTCACCTTCCTATGTAGATCCCTGTATGTATCTCTTAGGGTCCTCTTTGTTATCTAGGTTGTCTGAGGTTGTGGATTGTAGGTTGGTTTCTTCTTTGCTTTATATCTAGAAGCCACTTATGAGTGAGTACATGTTATGTTTGTCTTTCTGGGTCAGGGCTACCTTGCTCAATATGCTTTTTTCTAGATCCATCCATTTGCCTGCAAGTTTTAAGATGTCATTATTTTTTTTACCGCTTTGTAATACTCCATTGTGTAAATGTACCACATTTTTTTTAATCCATTCTTCAGAGACACATCTAGGTTGTTTCCGGGTTCTGGTTATTATAAATAATGTTGCTATGAACATAGTTGAGTGCATGTCCTCGTGGTGTGATTGAGTGTCCTTTAGCTATATACCCAACAGTGGTATTGCTCGGTCTTGAGGTAAATTGTTTCCTAATTTTCCGACTCACCATATTGATTTTCAAAGGGGTTGTACAAGTTTGTACTTTCACCAGCAATGGAGAAGTGTGCCCCTTATTCCACAACCTCTTCAACATAAGCTGTCATCAGGGTTTTTGATATTGACTATTCTTACAGGTATAAGATGGAATCTCAGAGTTGTTTTGATTTGCATTTCTCTGACGGCTAAGGATGTTGAGCATTTCCTTGAGTGTCTTTTAGCCATTGAGATTCATCTGTTGAGAGTTCTCTGTTTAGGTCTGTACCCATTTTTATTGGATTATTTGTTCTTTAGATGTCAAGTTTCTTGAATTCTTTGTATATTTTGGAAATCAGTCCTCTGTCTGATGTGGGGTTGGTTTTCCCAATCTGTAGGCTGCTGTTCTGTCTTGTTGATATGTTCTTTGCTTTACAGAAGCTTCTCAGTTACAGGAGATACCATTTATTCATTGTTGCTCTCAGTGTCTGTGCTAATGGGGTTATATTTAGGAAGTGATCTCCTGTGCCAATATGTTCACCATTGATTATGTTATATCATCTGACAATAAATTCAGTTTGGCTTTCTTTGTCCAACAATGCCTTTGTTTGACCTTCATTTATTAAATGTAACTGATGTTTAGGGACTTCTATATTATAGAAGTTGAGATAATTAACACATGCATTACATTATTTTTACTGGTGCTTTGTGAGTACCTAAATTTTATTTTGTAATTTTAAAAAATATGCTGCATTTTATTAAGTATAGTCATTATTCTGTGCAATATATTTTTTTAATCTTACCCCTTCCCTCAAGTGGAATTTTGTATCATTTATCTAAAAGCTAATCCTCCTTCTTCCACTTACCAATAGACTGGTTATAGTATATCAGCAGGGTATCATTGACTCTGATCCACTATATTCTGACTCTCATAGTTTCTAATCAGAAGTCTGCAGTCATTCAAATAATTATTCCCCTATGTGTAAGTATAAGTAATTGTTAATATGCTCTGGTTAGTTTTTTATATTTATTTATTTATTATGTATACAATATTCTGTCTGTGTCTATGCGTGCAGGCCAGAAGAGGGCACAAGACCTCATTACAGATGGTTGTGAGCCACCATGTAGTTGTTGGGAATTGAACTCAGGACCATTGGAAGAGCAGACAATGCTCTTAACCTCTGAGCCATATCTCCAGCCCTGCTCTGGTTAGCTTTAACCTTTTTCCATTGACTTCTTGAAGCTAATAATGGTGTTTTCCAATGTGTTTTTATGTTGAATATTCATGGAATTTTTATATAGATAGATGATTGGAGTTTTAGAATAAAAAGTTTTTAAGTTTGGTGACATGTTATTCTTTAATTATTTTACTCATCCTTTCTTTCCCTTTCTTCAATGACTCCAATTTTCTGAAGGTTTGAAAAATGCTACCTGGTACATTTAACTGTACTTAATCTATTTCTTGTGTTTTATTTTCTAGTGATCTATCTTTCTATTTAGTGATTTATTTTTTATTGGTATACTGCTATTAAACACATTTGTTGAAGATTTAATTTTAGGTTTCATATTTTACAGCTCAGTAGAATATATTAATTTTACATTTTCTATTCCTTGCTGGGAATAAAAATCTTTAGTTTTTATTGTAAGTATATTATCAATGTATTTTCTATCATTTTAACCCTCATCTCTATTTAAGTAACTGATGTCCTAATGTTTTTGGTCTCATATATTTTGCTGCTTCATCACCTCTAGGTTGTTTACTACTCATATTTTTCCTTGATCTTTATATTTTTAGTGGCATTAGATGGTATCTCGAACATGCTAAATGTTGTATCATACAGATTCTTTTATCCCCCTAGGGCTTTTGTTTCCTGTGGGAAGGATTGGACATAAAACCTTGTGTATACTGGAAGAGCACTCTACTACTGTTTATACCAACAGCCCATTTGATGATTGTTCTTAATCAAGTGATTGCTTATCATCCTACGATATGATGGCACACCCATGATGTATAGTGGCTTAAATGCCAATCCAGCCTATTGAAAGTTCTGGCTACCTTCACTTTGCCTTATATAAGCAGGGTTTGTATGTCAAGACTTTAAATGTTTGTGCGCAGTATTAAGACTTTGTGAATTGGGGCTCTCAGATTGACTCAGTGGGAAAAAAGTGTTGGTCATACAAGAATGAAAACCTGAGTTCTAATCCTTAGAACACTTGTGAATCAATGCACAGAAGAACATGCCTTTTATCACAGCACTTCCATGGTGAGGTAGAAGACAGAGACATGAGGATTACTGGAAGCATGCAGCATATTAGCTTAGCATAGGAAACTTCAAATCATCAACATACCCTGTCTCAAAGCAGGTAAAAAGCTAGGAACAATACCAGAGGGCATCTTCTGATCTCCACATGCCTGCTATGGCATATGTGTGGACACACTCACACAGAACACACATACACACACACATACACACACACAGGGGATTGCACATACAGAGACATACAAACAGATTAAGAACAATAATAAAAACACAAGCATAAAGGAGTTCTATACCTTTTTTTTTCTGTCACTCCCTCGTCTCTAGTGCCCCTTTCCCCCTTGATGTCCAGTATACCTACTGGCACCAGATATTTTCCTACCAAACAGTCACATCTCAAAAACAATCTTCTCTTTTTCAAGCTTAGTTTATTACTGTGTTTGTGATTATGACAAAGAAACGCAGTATGGTGGCACTGAAAATGTGCAGAGGGAGAAAGAAACATGGAGAGAGGGGAGAGGGCAGAGAGATGGAGGAAAAGGGGAAAAAAGAGAGGGAGAGAGGAGAGAGTAGAGGAGGGAGAAATAGAAAGGAAAAGAGAGAGAGGAAGGGGAGAGAGAGGGGCTGGAGGACCTCTTATGGTGGAGGGAGTACCTCATCCACTAGATGTGTCTTCTCTAGCAATCTCCAGATGATTAGTTTTTTTCTCAAACTTTATCTATCTTAAATACAATTGATAATTCATGACTACTGATTTTGGATATACTCATTAGGATCTTTCTCCTCCACAGTGAATTCCAGGATGTCAGAATGTCCCAGCAGAGGAGCAGAAATCATCGCAAGCTCCATACCACAAGTGCTTGGCTGATGATGGAGTTCTTGCTAATTCAAGAGATATCCTGATTCAGATTTAGTATTAGGTAGAAAGTTAATTATATACTTACATGTGGAATTGTGTGTAGCAGAATGCTGTAATTCATGTCTCATTAAAACATCAGAATATTAAAGATGCACGTTATAAAATAAACTATAATGGATCACAAAGAAAGAGTTCAAAATAAATGAACAACAGCTTCCATACAACTGAACAAAATGATATCCCTCCACACCTAATAAGTATTAAATTTTACTGTTCCCTCAGGGAGTGGTGGGCCTCACAGCACTTTCTCCATGTATGATGAAACTTCACTGAGCCCAACTTTGTCCATGTCTTGTCCAGATAACCATAGGTACAATGAGCTAAAGAGAGCAACAGCCAGGTCATGCCTAGAACATATCTTTTGCTACACAGTTGCTTGACCCCAATCACTTACGTTCTCAATACCTTTTTTTCTGTGATGTTTCTGAACCTTGGAGGGAATGATATAGCTGACTAATTTAGGACCTGGTACTCTATCATCCCTTAGTCTCAGCACTCTGGCCAGTTAAGGATTTCTGCAATGACTGCTTCTCAATGTAGTGGGAAACTTTGCTGTTATGTCTGATGACAACATGAGTATTTAGCAGTGCAATAGTAGTAGGTCCCCCACAGGGTCTATGACACCCCTAGGCATGTGCTCTAGAGCATGGTTATAGAGTCAGCCTGTGTTCCTTTTGATGGAGGAACTCAGGCCTCACATCATCATAAAGTGGCTTGACACAATTTCCATATAGTCATGCCACAACTGTACCACGGTGCTCCCACTGCATAGGAGATCATTATCGTAGCTTGCAGAATTCACAGGTAAGACTAGGTAAGACTGTTGATAGCTGTTCTTGTCTAACAGCTTACACAGCACCATCCAGCATAATAAAAGCTGTCCAGGAAGGAGGAAGCTTCCAGTTCAGCTCAGCATGATTTCTCTATGTCCTGTGACCACGCTGGACAGTATCTTCTGCAGTAAGCTCTTACCAACAAGTTCTGATAGAGAACTGAGAGCAACAGTGAAAGTGCATAGTATTTACTCTAAAGGTTGTAAAGAGGAAAGAATAACACAGTTTTATGGTAGCTTTTCCAGGGACAGAAACTTCAAAGTCAGAGTTCACAAGTGCCAGTCTAGAGACCTTTTCTGCCATTTGTTTTTCTCCTTCTTCCCTTGAATTACTGACAAAGGTTACAGCAATATGGATTCCACCTACAAAATAAGTAGCCAATGCTGCTTTGGTAAATTATAAAACTTTTTTAACTTGACACTCATGTCTTAATTTAGGCTGTGTTTGCAAAGCAAAGAAACCAGGGAGGATGGTAATTTTGTCTAACAATAGAGCAGTATGGTATGGGGAATAACTTATCCTGGGATATAGCAAGAGACAAAAGCAAGGTCTTCTTGAAGTTTATGCTACTATAATTTGTGCTTGTTCACTGTGGTGGCATTCTGTATATTCATAAAGGAAAGAATGAGCAATCGATTTGGCTTGAGAACCCCAGAGAGCAGCAGAAAGGTTTTGACATTTGCAGTGGGTCTTAACAGCATTGAATAATAAAGAAAGAAAGCAATATGAGCAAAGATATGGATTTTAGAAATTGCACATTCTGGAGAATTATGGGATGTATAAACAATAGCATTTGAACTTGCAAATAATATTGGATTTGCAAGTGGTCTGAAGTCGACGTATTGAAAATAAGTTGTTCCTTGTGTATGTACAACAAAACACAGGTAGCAGGAAGCTACCTGATGGGTTCCCAGCAACAGGGATTTACTAGCAAAGTACATTCAGAGGAAGAATCTTTTCTTAACACAGTGGAAAAGAATGTTAAATGGAGCAAGACTTTAGGCAGAGGCATATTGTTGAAGTGTGAGTTCAGGTCATACAGTAGACAGGTGATATTTACATGGAAGAAAGAGGGGACAGTGGTGATGGAATTGCTCACCTTGGGACCAATAGAAGAATGTCAGCAGCAGAGGGGCAGTGAGTGACACACAGGTGATATGCTTTGGGGTTTGCAGCTGACTAAGTGGATCACTAACACAGAACTGGTAAGAGAAAGAACTTGAGGCTTGAGGGGTGGGAAATAAAACTGTCTTGGAAGATATTAATGTCGACTCTCCGAAGTTAATCAGGTAATTAGTAACGGATTACATTTGATCAGTGGACAATGTGTATAAAAATAATTTATATTAGTAACTTTAGTTTCAGATATGGGCACAGAGAGAAAAGGGAGGACACTTTGCAAACAAAAAAAATGAAGTGTCAGCAGTAGGAGAGGCAGAAGAAAGTGACACCGTAAACCTCTATGACAGAAAAGAATTCAAAACCAACTTATTTATATAAGTGTGGGGTTATGAAGCTAGGCCAAATACCTCCAAGAGCCCAGTTCTTCCAAACTGTTAATGGAGTAGGGCAAGAGAGTTGGGATGTCATAAAAGACAAAAACTAAGAGCACTGGATGTAGTTTTGGCCTCATATGAGGAGAGAGATGAAACAAAGGTGTGAGCTTCACATAGAAGAGCTGAGAGACGGTGAGTCAGCAGAGTAGGAATGCATACAAACTGCTAGGGAAGACACACAGTGAAAAATGAGTCGCCCTGTGCCCTCTGCAACTTCTGCAGTGATTAAGAGCAGCACTGAAGGGTAACAGCATCTAATGCGTTCTTACAAAATGTGTCTCCTGGTCTTTTTACCCTTTGGTCAACTTTAATTAATTTAGATCTGGAGATAATACTTGACAATCGTGTAAGAAAAATTGTATAGATAAAGCTGGATGCAGGGAGTCATTCTGAAACCTCTCTGAAATGAGAAACATAGTCTTCCTACAGAGTCTGTCATCTTCTTTCTCTTTTACTATCTCACATTTGCCTTAAAGAGAGATTATTAACCAACCCATTACAGAGCATGTGTGGTTTGCTTGTTTATTTGTTTATGCTTATTCTGATTTATATTTGGATTTATATATATATATATATTTAATTTTTTAATTTTAAATATCAACCCCAGTTCCTCCTCCCTCCCATTCTCCCACCCCCACCTCCCTCCATCTGCTCCTCAGAGAAAGTAAGACCTCGCGTGGGGAGTCAACAAAGTCTGTCATGTCAAGTTGAAGCAAGATCAAGTCCCTCACCCCTGTATCAAAGTTGAGCAAGGTATCCCGTCATAGTGAATGGGATCCAAAAAGCCAGTTCATGTCCCTGGGATAAGTTCTGGTCCCACTGTCAGCCCCCTCCCTACAAGAGATCAAGCCACATGTTGTGCCCAGAAAGAAGAGTGATCTAAAACCAAAGGAACCTGAACTTCATTACTGGTTTTAGTACCAAGAATAAAAGTTGACATGAGATATAATCCAGTCTTCTGAAACGGTATTTTGCCATGCACTGGTATGGGGCCATTTCCTTGGGAAACAAAAGAGAATTACATGCCAATTATTTTCTGAAAAGATTAGGAGGTATGTAAGTGAGGTATCTGCTGCTGTTTTGAAATATTCAAAATTGTATGAATGGTGTTTAGCTATTAAGCAAAATTGGACATAATGTTGACATTAATTCAGTATTCTGTTATTCTTAATCTTTTATAAATTTGTCAGTTTGTTTGTTCTCTCTCTTCTCTAATTTCTCTCTCTCATATCTCTCTCTCTCAGAAAAGTTTGATAACAAATTTTCTTTTCTAAATCTAACTAATTCTTTCAAATCAGGTCAACTTCATTTGCTAAATTAATAAAAACTTAATCAAATCAATGATAAAACTCCTAAGTGGAAAATTTTCTTCACTGAAGATTCCCTTAGGCTCTCAGGGCATTAGAAAGTGAATATGCTCCTGTGGAGGGCTCATATTCAACCGCCTGGATTCAGAAGCCCTGTATGTGGAAGGAAATCACCTTGGCTAGATCCTGGCATTCAGCTGATGTTAGTAGCTCAAGATTATGATGGTGAAGTTTGTAACCCACTTTATCCCATACTTTTCTGCTGGCTCGATTACTAATTTATACTAAAGATCTTACTAGACTTCAAAAAATCCTTGCTTTTAGATCACTATCCTAATTTTGAGATATGCTGTACTATAGAATCTCTTTCTTCTTCTTCTTCTTCTTCTTCTTCTTCTTCTTCTTCTTCTTCTTCTTCTTCTTCTTCTTCTTCTTCTTCTTCTTCTTCTTCTTCTTTC
>JAQHUG010000052.1:5375336-5458588 GCA_028555095.1 Dicrostonyx torquatus
TGTGTGTGTGTGTGTGTGTGTGTTATGGGGAGTGGTTTGAGTATGTGTGCTCATGTGAGCGCAATACCTACTAAAGTCAAAAGTTGGCATCAGAAAACCCAGGCTTGTAGTTATGGGTAGTTATGAACAATCAGATATGTATGCTAAGAATCAAACTCAGGTTCTCTGCAAGACCAAAATGTGCTCTTAGCCCCTGAGCCATCTGGCTAGCCCCATTCTTTATCTTTCTTATCCTTATGCAACTTCTCATTTTCTTGATACTTCCCTTTCTTTCTGCTTTGTTCCTTGCCCCCTTTTAAATTTTTCTTTGATTTTAAAACAATTATTTCTGTTTATTTCCCCTAGGAATGAGATCTCCCAGTATAATCATCAGTCTAGTCATTGACTGAATTTGAAATGTAGGGTAAAGAATTGTATGCTCTACACTTTCCTCTTTTGCAAAGTGGGCCAAAGAACACAAGAATGGGGGACAAAGAATGTATGATCAGTAGGCTCTGGACCCTGAATTTGGTTTGTAGTACTAAAAATGAAGAAAAAATAAAACATAGTCATCTGAGAAGTTTAACTAAAGCTATTTTGAAACACCCCAGTCAGAATAGCTATCTCAAGAGCTCTAGCCACAGATGACGGTGAGGATATTTGATATTTTGAGACACCCCAGGCAGAATGGCTATCTCAAGAGCTCCAACCACAGATGAAAGTGAGGATGTTCACAAGGAGATACCTTACTCACTCTTGCGGGGAGTGCAAATCTGTATGACTATTTTGAAAATCAGTATGACGTTTTCTCAAAAAATTAAAAATAGGACTACCATATGACCGAGCTACACCACTACTGGGCATATATCCGAGGAGCTCTATATCTGCTTACAGAAGTACTTGTATGTTCATGTCACGTCTGCTCTATCCAAGGAAGGAAACAGAACCAGCCTGGATGTTCATCAACAAATGAATGAATAATGAAAGTGTGTTGCTCATACAAAATGCAAGTTTATTTGACTATAAAGGAAAATGAAAATTTCTAAAAATTGTATGAATTTGGAAATTAGAGCATTTAAGTGAAGTGACCCAAACAAAGAATGACAAAACCCACATGTTCTTTTTTACACATGGCTCTTAGCCTGCAATGTGTTTGTGTGTCTGGAAAAATGGATATATTGTGAATAAAACTTAAAAATTCAGAAAGGAGATCAAAAGAGTAAAAATAGGATCTTAAAAGGGATTTGGGGAGGGTATAAGACACAGGTGACATGAAGAAGAAAATAGGCTGGGTAGATGGCTACCGGGAAATGGGGGGTTCAGGAGATAAGCCAAAAGGAGACTTTACTATAACATACTATGTTTGAAATTAATGATATCTAAGACCTTGTATGTTAATTTAAAAGATAAAAATATTGCAATAAAGTATACATATCCTCTAGATCAGTGGGTCTCAACTTTCTTTCCTAATGCTGAGACCCTTAAATTCAGCTCCTTATGTTGTGGTGACCTCCAATGACCTATGAAAGGCATCTTGACCTTTCTGTAGTACAGAACGGGAGAGATCACAATAAGTCACCACCAGTCATCTACCCTGCAAATACCACCAGGTCAACTGTGTTCCAAAGTTATCCCCAAGTTTCTATTTCCCCAGACCCAGTTTATCCTGATTTTGTCAGCTCTTAGCAGAAGTGGTCAGATTGCAAAGTTCTTCAGATTCAAGTGGCTCCAAGGGACTGAGATCTCTGTACAGAAGAGGTTGCTCAGAACTGCTGACAAAGACCCAACGGCCTCTGCCTTTGTACATAGGTGTTGTCTAGAGGTCTACTAGCTGTCCAGATCTGTGGTTCTTTCATTTCTTCTAAGGTAGATGGTGATTGTCTAACCTTTCTGGTTCTGCTGGCTTTTGATATAGAATGTTTAGCATCTTTTCAAAGCAACAGAAGCCCTGCTGTTCTCGCCGACATTGAAACATGACCTTACTGTATGTTGATGCTTCTGGGTACACACAGTATGCACACCAGAGGATCTAATATCATACAGAGTGTGTAAGAGGCTCTGTCTTTGTTTATCACTAACCTGCCTGCAGAAGGGAAGTCTAGGAGGCACACTGGGACAAAGCTCTCTGTTCTTTTATATTCAGGCCTAGTTTTAACTGAACTCCAGTTTCAGAAAGATGAAGACAAAAGCGGCAGTTATGGCATCTGTGCGAACAAGGAAGTAGAGCTTAGTGTGCCTGATTGTCAGCAGGCGGGGGGGGGGTTGTGTGTGTGGGAGAGGTGACAGGTGGTAGGTCAAATAAGGGACGACGGGGAGATTGACCCCTGTGGTGTTCCAGAGTGTGACTATGTGGTCCAATTGGTGTCCCATTCTACTCTCTCTCTTGAACATCAGGGCTTTCTCACTGCTGTTAAAGCACCTATCTAGACAACAATGAGGATCCTAATAGAGACACACAGCGATCTAATCAACATGGGTAGTAGAAACAGACAAGATCTCCTGAGTAAATTGGGAGCATGTGGATCTTGGGAGAGAGTTGAAGGGGAGAGGAGAGCAGGGAGGGGAGCAGAGAAAAATGCAGAGCTCAACAAAAATTAATAAAAAAGACTGAAAAACAAACAAACAAACAACAACAGAAAACATCTATCTAGACACCATTGCAATGCCTTTCAGAGCCTTGATAAGTTTGTCAGGTAATGTCTTATTCAACCAGAGATGCAGACTTCAAGTTCAATCCCCCTTTCTGGGAAGGACTGACAGGATACAGTTCAGGAGAAATGCTGATAGTGATTTCACAGAATCCTTAACACCCTGTCCACTGGCTCCTGCACCACATCTTAGTAGAACACTCAGTGTGGATGGAAACCACAAATCCTTCCGGAGAAAGCAGCATCAAGTCAATTGAAGACATGGGCAGGACAAGAGCTGCTCATTTGTCACAGCCAGTCTGTCTTATTAACTAGCCATAAAAATGTATGGTGGGGAGAGTCAAAGAGCTTGCTCACATGGCCTGCATGACTCCTCTTTCCTGCCACTGTCATGAGTTCAGTCTCTACTCATTCCCACACCACTGTCATGTCTGTGATGTTTTCCACTAGGGCAGGTGTGTAAGCTGGTCTCTGTGCAGCACACGTCTGGAGATAATTTCAGTAAAGAAGGAGTCTAGTGCTCCCGGCCTTGTCATGGTCAATTACATTTGAATTAAAACTGTAGAGTGAAAGCGTGCCATGGAGCAGCCCTTGGTTAAAGCACAGTTTGGCATTTTGTGCTTCAGAATACTTATACACAAACACAGCACAGAGAGCAGAATGATTCCCTTAGTAACCATTCGAAGACTTGGGAGCCACATTTGGATAGAGAAGTGACTGGATCTCCAGTATTGAGTGTTTGACAAGTTTCCATATTGCCTTGCAAATTCAGTGGAGGGAGGAGGCTTCTTTTGTGTGAAAGATGCAGGCAACCACCCTCCCACCCCTGTTCCTAAAAATTGAATTAACTAACAGACTTCCCAAGTTTTGAAATAAGAGATTTTACAATTTTGAACTAAAATGACCTGATGCTTGTGATCTCAATGAGATGGGGAGACTTAAGAAAACTAGAGTTCAAGGAGGAAGAAGAGAGCCACTACTATCTACAGGTAAATGTGCTAAGCACATTACATTGCTCAAAGGGTAATTAGCATGTAAATTAAATTATGAAGTGGAGAACACAAATAATCATGTCACCAAGGACCTATCTACTGTGGAATTTTTGGTGCCAGAGTTTGACCTACACTCCTCTCTAACGAGGTGATAATGAGCTGTGAAGGCCCAAAGGAGCTGTTGGATAGCAGCTTGTAAAGTGAGATACGCAGTAAGGGCACTGCTATATGCATGATCAGTCCTGGAATATAGCATGGGAGTCACTCATATCTGCTGCTATGACTTCTTTATGAACGGGAACATTTTGTGGAAATAACATTTGCTAAGGCTTCTTTTGTTCTGAAGTTTCTGGTGTGTTCCAAGGACTCACTTACATATTTAGAAATATGAGTATGCTTGGCAAAGTAAAAGCATAATAGCAGCTGTCCTAGGATGCAGACAACTCACCTTAGAGACCAAGCTAAGACCCATTTCTCATCCTTACTCTAACGCCAAACTATGCAAAAGGGAATTCAAGGTTTTCTGTGTGTGTAGCATTTTGTCACTGTGATAAAATCCCATGCCCCAAAAGCAGCCTAAAAAAGAAAGAGTTCATTTTAGCTTGTGGTTTCAAAGGGCTAGACGTTCATAATCACAGACATGCATGGCAGTAGATGACCAAAACAAGCTGCAACAGTGGAGAGTCAAAGCACAGGACGTGTGGTCAGAAGCATCGGGGAAGGAAGTCAGGGGCGGAGGAAGACTTACTAGGTAAGAGAACACAAGTTCTTAGAACAAAGACAAAGGAGAAGCAGGAGTTTTAAACAGATCCACATTGAAAAATTACCCTCCTGTCAGTGGAATGCATGCATTTTTCAATCTAGGAAAGCTTTGTTGAAAATACATGAATACTAAAATAAGCCCGAGGCGATGATAGGATCCTTGGTGTGTGAGGGTATCCACACAGCACAAAGTTTGCCCAAACTTTGTGCAAAGGCTGATCCCAGCTCTCTTTAATTGGTAGTTGCTCTGTGCGGCAGTCTCTGCTGATGTTTTAGAGGAGACTGACCCATTGTATGCATACTGATTAGATTCCAGTTGCTGCCCAGCCTTCTAAGACACTGTGTTCTGGCTCTCTGGCCCCTGCTGGCCACTCGGAATTTCAATGTCATTTTTTTTGTGGTAAGTTGTAAAGAGACATATATGCTACAAGAAGAATAAATAACAAGGGGCTGGTCTGAACTGTTGAGGTCAGATAAGCCTGTCTGAGGAAGGAGGATTTCGCAGGATATCTACAGGGTACAAGAGGCTTTGGTTAGAAAAAGGTGAGGGCTGAAAACATGGTGCTTTCAAAGCCTTGAAACACAAGGCTGGTAAGATAGTTAATTGAGTGTGTCCTGGAAAATCTGCCTCCTGGGCAGTTCTGCCTGGGCATACCATTGCCTGGGAGATGGCTGCCAGAGAGGAGGAATGAAAGAACTGGCTGTGTTTGCAGAGATACCCACCCTGCTCTTCGAGGGGAGGACTCGGGGTGGAAAAGATTAACTCGTGTTTTCTTTCCTGCTGCTCTGACCACTGTTTCTAAATCAATGGGAGAATATTTGGTATTTCCAATATGTCATAGCATTCCAGATGACCTCCAATCACAGGTAGAAAGAATGACAAACCTCAGGGTCAAAGGAAGTTACTAAGCACAGAATACACACACATACACACAGAGAGACAGAGTTACACAGAGAAGAACAAAAAGAAAGAAAGAGAGAGAGAGAGAGAGGCAGGCAGATAAAAATGGATAGGAACAAAGAGAAAGGCAGAAAGAGAAACTGAGACGAGAAACTTCAGTTTTTGTAGTATTGAATGAGCTGCAATTCACTCCATATTTACTAAGCTGTGCATAACAATTACCAAATAGCTAAATGGTCAAGAATTTCCATAATTTCCATAACATAGCATACAAATACCTGATAGTTATTTTATTTTAAATTCTCCCCTTTGAAACCATCATAATTTAACCCTCAGCTTGGAGAGTCCCTGCTGACACTAGAGTTTGACTGACAGACAGGATCGGCCACTGTATTTTGTTTCCATTGGGATCACATTACCAACCTGTAATTTCTCCATATTAGAAAATAGGGCACGTTTTCCAAATAATGAGCAGTTGGAGGATGGCTTTGCCCTGCTGCCACCTGACACTGTGCCATTTATATCCCCTACTGTGTGACGGCTGAGACCTGTTTCATAGACACTTGCAGGCAGGCAGTGTATCCCAAGAAGGTGAATATGATCTTAACACCCAGAGCTTGGTAGACTTCCCAGGACCGGATACATCGCTGTGAGAGAGCTTGCTTCAGGTTTCAGGGGAGGGAGAAACCTGGGCTACCCCTCCAAATGTGGAGATCTGAAGCTCTGGTTGCATTTCTTCCCCTGGCTTTGGTAAGCGTTGGTCTAGCTTGTGACCACCCAAATGATCCTTGGACCCAGCCAGGAAGGGTCTTAGACTAGAAGTGCAAGGCAGAGTAGCAAATCCCCAGTGACACATTTATGGTTGGATTGTGATCTATGCTCACTCAACAAAGACACTTGGATGTCAGTTGCTCAGGCTTTGCCCACAGGTACAAAGAAAAATGTGCTTCTGAGCATTCCTGCTATGGTACATTTTGTTACTTCTTCAGGAAGTAGGAAGCAACAGGCAGGCCTCATTCTAGGAATCCCTATAGCCTTCACTGGAAAACATCATTTCAATTCTAAAAGCACCATCCAGAAAGAACTCCCTGCCCCTTTCTTCTGTAATGAAGATAATCTCATAGAATATCACTAGCATAGGAATAGGGCAGACATGAGATAAAATTCAAGTTCTGACATAATTAACCATACAACCTTGGGCAAGCCAGCATATTCGTCACTGTCCATGAAAGGGAGGTGATATTAAGTTGAAATTAGACATGTTGGCACAAGAAAGAAATAGTCTGTCATATACCAAAAGCTAAGCATTTTCCTTAATCTGTCATGTCCTAAACCTGTACATAACTACAGAATCATCCCTCCTGCTATCTCCTAGAATATATTCATATTCAAAGAAACACTCAAAAACATTCCAGCTCCCCCCAGCTGCCGAGCCAAATTTGTTTGCCTGCATTTCCCCTTCATTTAATAGTGAGATGCAGACCACTCAGGCTGGATATTACACTACTGAACCTCTGAAGCATGAAGCTCATTGGGGGAACCCGTAGTGACATTTCTTTTTTATGGAGTATCTGAGAGGGCCATGGCTCTCCAATAACTTATGCCAAAGGGACTTTGGACTCCATGAGTTTATCCTTCAATAGGAAGCTCATTTTGATTTTTGGCAATGGATCTTGAACTTTCCAGGGAAATGCTGGACTGAAGAGGTTTTTCAAGGATCATCTTCTGTGTCTCATTAATATTCCATCACGCCCTGTCATGAACACACAAGATGCAGTGTGCCCTTTGTGCATGTGAAATGATTGAAGCAGCAAGTAGTAGGGGCTGACGCTAATTGAGCCTTGCTCAGCAATCCCAAAGGAAGAAATGGTGAGGCCACATAACGCTGAACCGCAGTTCTGCAGACACAAGCTGTTCCTTGAAAGACATGCCAATCACCCCATATGCAGACTGTGAACAAAGGTTCCAAGACATTATTCACCTGCTGTGTGCTTCACATGGTTAAGCTGCATTTGGTGTTTGTGTGGTTGACAGTTTGTTTTCTTGATTGCTTCAGGATGCCCCATCCTTCCTCTTCGGAAGGCCTGAGAGTCTGTTGCTGGCATCTCGTGGTTTCTCTGCCCAGTGCTGTCTGACACACACAAAAACTTATCTGGCTTTGTCAAGCTGACAATAAGTGCTGCAAAGGTCCAGAGGACTGAGAATCTTGGAGGATGAACTTGTGCCACTTGCCCTGGAGTCCAGGGAGATGCCTGCATGATTGATCTCCTCACAGGGCCCTGGGAGGATTTAGTTCAGAGATCAAAAACAAGAGGTTCCCAAAGAAGCATTAGGCCAGGAGTGTGCCCTTCTCAGTAGGCATGGAGACAGCACCCTTGCATAATAGGAGCAATGTAATTAAATATAACCAAGAGATTAAATTAAAATTGGCACACAACCCAAATTCCACGTTCAATTTTTATCTCAATCCCCACCATGGCTTTAATATCTTTTTGTTTCATAATATATATCACAGAAACTAAAGCTACAGCTTATTTGAGTCCTGTATCTTATATTTGCCTTTTTATAAAAATTTTCACACTAGTACAATATCAGGTTATTTTAATTAGTTTTTCTGTAAAAACACATTTGCAAGCACAGCCTGGTTTAAAATCTAATAGAATCGTAGTTTGTAAATGCTCAGTTAAAGATTTAGGCGAATATGACTACCCCTTCAATGAGTACCGTGGAAAGTTGTTCACAGAAATTAGATTTTTGATGCTGTTTCATTTCCCGAAGTGGCATGCTATCATCTTTTTTAGCTACATTTAGCATTGGCTTCTTGCTGCAGGTGGAGCTTCAATGTCAAAACTTTTGGTGGAAGCAACTTCTTACCGTGAACAGGTTCTAGCAATAACATGCCACCATTTGGGGACGGTTGCAGTCTACCTAAGTTGAATACCATCCTTCCCACACCAACATTACAGAAATCAGAGTCACGTCTCTGAGATGGCTGTCCCTTGCACAGGTGACAACCGATTTAAAAGCCACGTAGGACTAATAACTGAAAGGCGAGAGTTGCTGAGGAGGACAGGGCTGGCAGTGGCTGCTTGGAAATTGTCACGGGGTAATTGCGTGCCTGCCAGGTTATCATTTTGCACTCGGGGTTGTGCAAGGATCACATTAATACAGTGACAACTGACTCCTGAGGAGAATAGTGAGGGAGCAAGTCATCATTGCTCAGGAAAGATTCAGCACACAGGATGGGAACCGAGGAAAAATTTCAAGTTTCTCCCCAATTCTTTCTGTTTCTTATTAGCTTAGTAATCTCACTGGAATTATAGGAATGGTTGAGAAGCAGCTTCTGGTCCATGAATCCACCTGAAATAGGACCCAAGACACTGAACTATATAAGTTTAGACTCCATCTATGGAAGGTTTCAACAGACATTTGGGAAAGACCATTGCCATCGTGATGAACAAGGTTTCTGTAGGTGTCTTGTCTAGGCAGAAGAAAGAAAATGCTGGGACTCAGGAGAAGCAGAGTGTGTGTGATGCCTTAGAAGTGGCTGCTTGCTTGAGACCTGCCCTCTTGATGGTATGTTTGGAGTCTGCAGAAGGAGCCTGCAGAATAAAGAAACACACCAACTAGGATGCCTCTTAGAAAGGACCAACCAAAGTGAGTGGGGTGAGAGCCTGGATACGGACAAACAGGTGTAATGCTGCGTTTACAATGTGCCCGGAAAACTTTTCATCTGGGAAGTAGGAAGACATAGAAGGGATGGAAGGAGGCAGCAAAGAGGCAGGTTTTGGAGGGAGCTCAAGGCTTTGCTAAGGACAGGACAGGGCTTTATGCAAAGAGTGCAGTAGAGCGCTGTTAGATCTCCAAAACAAAAGACTTGTGGGTCCTGTGCAAGGGGCAGGTAAAAGAAACGAAGGCAAGCAGCTACAGTTTCTCTGATAGCCGCTCTCTACTTGGCACGGCCACAGAAAAGCTGTTATCCTGAAGATGCTTCCTCACTGATGGAGTCCCTCCATTTCCATTGAAATCCTAGCAGTGCCAGTTACTAGAACTGCTGTTGAGATGAGGAGAGTCCATTGCCTATGTCAAGTATGAAGATATACCACTTAGATTCCCCTTCAAGAACAGACTTGCTGCTCAGCCGAAAGGAGGGTGGACAGCTGTCACCTTCCAGCTTCTAGCAGTGTCTGCTTCAGCTTTTGGGTGGAGATCAGGCTGCTCGTGGGACAACCCCCTGCCAGTGTGTAAGTATTATGGATAACATCTATCTCCTCTGTAGGCATTTACTTGAAAGGGGGCCCTATGAAGACGGACACACTTGCCTCTGCACTCAGCTGGGTCTGCAGAGATTTTCCGTGTACAGACCATGGCCTGAGGTTGCTATTAGTTAAGTTGGCCTCTTTAGTGGCTCCTGTATAACGAACGACTCCAGCACAAGAACCTATTTCCCAAACCACTTCCCAGAGAGCTCAACTGGTGCCATGACCTTGTGCCTCAATTTCCTGACTATAAAATGAACTCAATAAATTTAAAATCAAATGTATGGTAATTACAACCACTTCCATGACAACTGTCAGCCAAATGAAGACCAGAGAGGTCCAGATTCTACTGTGTTCTCCAGCGAAAATTCGGTGGCTCTCTCCCCGGCTTTTTTTTTTTTTTTTTTTTTGTACTTTCTAGAATTTGACTATTTGGATGTTTCCTACCATTCAAGTTTTTGGACCCAGAAACTGATCCTGATTTTATGCTAGCAAGATTTCTCCTTGTGTATCCTTCATGTAGACTTTTAATTTGTGCTCCCACTGCTTATGATATAGGCATAGTTGACTTGTGAGAGAGCCTCACTTGCTTTATCATGGCGAGCCTGTTCTCTAGAATGGAACTTTGAGTTCTCTACATGGTCTGCATCCTTGGCATCTAAGACACAATCCAGGGGTTCCAGAAAGTCTACGTAGCACCATAAGTGGTTCTCTTCGCTTATCTTCAGTGGGTTGCTATGAGATTTCAGGACAAACAGACCTCAGAGAGAGTTAGATGACCTGATTATAAAGGATTTGGAGTGTCATGCACTCCAGATGTAGAAAGTGAGGTCAGGAGAGCCAGTTTTGTTGTCAATACGGCCATCACAGATGGCAGTGATCTTTGAGAGATCATTAGAAAAGCCTCCTTCTCCTATGTCCTGCCAGCCGCCTAGGCAGTAATCATGGAGATAGTTTTCTTGGCAGTCAAGATACTGTTGACAACTCCTGGAGACTGCAGGGGCTTATGCTCCATGCCATAGTTAACACAGCAAGGCAGGTATGGAAAGGTAGTACTTAAGCTACCTCTCCTTCTTCTATTTTGTCTCTTTCTCCCCTCTTCTGCTTGCTTCTTCTCTGTTCTTATTTCTTTCCTAACTATGCACCAATTATGTATCCTCTGAGCATATCTGACCTCTTCCTAGGTTCTGGAGTCATACAAAGAGATGTAAGCACTACTAACTACTCATTGTTCCAGAACCATTTAATTTAAAAGACATAAACCAAAAAAAAATAGCATAGTTTGGGGAAAATAGACTTTATGAAATAATTTAGCTTGAGGAATCAAACTAAAGCTTTGAGTCTCAAAGAAAGATTACCAGCCCTCAAGACAAGGCATAATACAGGGTGGTGGGTGGTATTGGTAATATAAATACAGTGATAAATTCATAGCAAAATGACCAGCTATTATCATTTGAATGTGTCTCCCTCTCAAAGTTTATATATTGGGAACTTTATTCTTAAGCCCATATATTAATTGCGTTTGAAGATAAAGCCTTTAAAATTCACGAGGGTGGGTTGCAGTGATTGACATATCTGGCTTTACATATTATAGGAGATAGAGAAACCACAGAGAGCATGTTTGCTCAGTCTCAGCCCATCACACCTGCCCTTTGGTCTGATGCAGCAAGAACACCATCAGATTCCAGGACCATGCACTTGAGTCTTCTGGTCTCCACTTCTTTGAGTCAAACTTTATGTTCTTTATAAATTACCCCATCTTAAGTATTTTACAGTACTAGCAACAATGACAGAACACAAACTAATCCATAGCAGAATCAGGTGCTTGTGAAGATAGAGGGGTGGAAGTACTACAGAGGAGAATATACAGCTTATACACAGCTCAAGATGTAGGAAACATGACAACTTTGGAAAAGTCAAACCCATGCAAAACAAGCACGCTGCAATGTAACGGGCCCTGGGAAGGAAATCGGGGTGCCAAATGCAGCATGAATTCCAATTAGTCTCAATAATAAAAACTCAGAGATAGATGTTAGGGGATGAAAGCTAAAAGATCAGAGAAGCAGAGCAGTCAGCCACTAGAAGGTTCTTACCTCTACCAATGCTCAGACCCAAGGGAAGATCCTGTCTCTACAAATCCTCAGACCGGATGCTTTCACTGAATCCTCAGATTGCACCTGTCTCTCCGAAACTGCAGACTGCCCTGAGTGCCTGTCCCCTCCCACCTTAGGGGACATTTAGGGGACATGGTATTTTGTAGGGTCCTTGGGCCTCATTTACATGGCTTGTTTTTATTAGAGTTATCTAGATAGAACAATGTCCTCCAGACTGGACGCTTTCCATCACTATTGCTTCTCTGAGTAGCTCTATGGACAGGAACCCATGAGCAGATTCTGATTTGCATACAATTTGAGTGAATAATGCAAATGTGGTCAAAAGGGCCAAAATGTGGAAATATTTAAAATCAATAAATGCACTCAAAATTTGCAGTTTCCTAAAAAAAATATCTAATTAATGTCTTTGGTGTCATTTCAGGAAATCTGTGACAGACACTACACTTGGCAGTGGCCTGTGCCTGTGGCTAAATCATTTCCTTGACCTTATTTTCTATATCCATTGAGATCAACAAATTAAACTCACCTACCACCATGCTCTGACTTTTTAAATTCAGTTTCTAAGTATTCTTATTCATCAGACTTAGCAAAGTTCTAAGGTAGTATAGACAGTTTACTGAAAGTATTTCTCAGGCCAGTGTTTACAGTTAAATGCTATATGCTTTGCCATAAACACAATAGGCTTATGGTTCATGATAAGCTGTGAGCTTTTTCCCACAGACACAGCTCTTCCTCATTTTTTTGCATTCCTGAGCATCTGCTCTTTAGCTTGAGTCTCTTTGTTCTGAACAAGGTTTCCCATGTTACTATGATACTGTGTCTCTTTTGAGGTGTGTGTTAGTCAACTATCTATCACTGTAACAGAACATCTTGAGAAAATTAAAGTAAATACAGACAAGTTTCTTTTATCTTATATAATTGAAGGTTTGGATCTGTGGATGGCCTGGGTGTTTTGGAGCCTATAGAAAGATACCACAAATGTCATGGGGGCACGGTGGGAGAATCTTTTTGTTCCATGGAATTCGAGAAGCAAAACAAGTTGTGGGGGAGGACTAAAACACCAATAGCCCATTCAAGGACATGCCCCAGTGATCTAGCTTCTTTTCCTTCCTCTCAAGTGTCCAACCAAGCCTCAAGTCCCTCAAAAAAGGTAAACCTTACCACAAAGCTTGCCATAATCTGTCAGAAGTCATCTTCTAATATAAAGTCATTACTAATACAAAGAGAGCAATACAAAGTCATTACCTTCCCATCCCTCTGGACTATTAGAGAACTGACTCAAAGTTTCTGCCCTTCATAGATCAGGTATAAATTCAATGTTGTGAGTTCTTCAGGGAGTTGAAATACCTGGCTGAAGGTTCGGTCTCCGATCCCTGTGGCTGATACCTTGAACCACAAGTAACTGTTTCACAGCACAAAGTGGGAAAGGAAACATCCTTAGTCCATCCATAGAGGTACCATACAGTCTTCTTTTACCTCCCCCTCTCCACCCACACACAAGGTGGGGGCGTTTCTTCTTGTTCTTATTCAGCTTAAAACCTTCCTGATTACAGAGGGGGAAATTTTAAGGCATTTTTTTTGCATTCCGTAAATCTTTCTCCTGAATAGGCTAATGTATTATTCCCAGTACATTGTATACAAGGACGGTTATAAGAGGTTTTTCAGGATTGCCAGGGGGAGAGAGAAAGGGAAAGAATCTTATATCACCTATGTGAAGGTTAAATGTTTAACACGCGGTAAAATGGGATAATTACAGTTTCACAAAGACTGTATACTCGCAGAGACTTTTGATCAATCCCTCTTACAATGAGTAAATGAAAAATATTAGAAAAGCACCTCAAGTGGACATCTTTCTAGGTGCATGACTTTGGGCAAGTCATGAACTTTCTATCCGGATTTATAAAACAGGAGAGTAATGACATTATGTTCATCATACCACCATTATGAAAGTGGGATAGAGAAAAATGCATGCAGCACTGGGAATACAGCAAGTGCTCCCTAGATGTTAGATATTATTATTGTCTGTCTGAGCCTGACAAAATCCACAAAGCTCATAACACTGGAAAGCAGAACTCTACCATATGTTTGCTAATGCACATGGCAGCCCCACTGCTCCTTTGACAATCCTGTAATAGTTCCAGTAGGAGTTTTGTTTGTCTGTCTGGGCTTTTGAGATACTAGACTGAGGCCTTTGGCATATGAGGGGAGGGAGGAATGTGTCCAGCATGTCTCATTTCTCTAAAACAGCATGAATGGCACACAGACCATGCAAGGGCCAAGGCATGGTGCAATCTGTCCTGTGTTAGACGTCTTCACAGAATGAAACGCTAATGTGAGAAAGATCATTTACAGATGGCCTACTAGTTATTTAAGAAAACAGCAATTAAACACGTTGAGATAATTAACAGTGTGCACATGATTAACAATGCTTTTTCGATGCTAGAAATTAATGGAGGAGATGCCAAATAAATGTAATCCCACACTTCAGTTAGAATTTCTTCCTTAATTACATTAATTTACAAATTTAAAACAACAATCACATTCATTCAAACAGAATGAGTATCTTAAAGGCAGAAACAATCAAAGGGGGTCCCCGCTTGGAGAACAGAACATACTGGATTAGCCTTATTTTTTGTCCCCCAGAGGACAGTGTAATTAAGGACAAACAATAACCTGCTCCGGTGCAGGGCTGTCCACAATGCATTCATCCAACCTTTCCATAAGCATTATTTGTTTTCAGGATAACTGGTCCGTTGGTATCCAACAAAATGGAATGGTTCTGCATCTGTGATTCAGGTGCCCTTCCTGGGATCGAAGTCCTGAGTTGACACCCAGTACAGCACAAATTCTACCAGCACTTTCTTTTTTAAAGTTACATATAGATATACCTGTGTGTATGGTATATGTTCAATGTGTATGCATGTTCACACATGTACAATCATAACTGTGCTGATGTACATATGTGCCTATGCACAGGGAAACTCAATATTGACATGGGAGAGATAAACTATAAGGCTATTCTGGGAGCTGGTTTGCTCTGAGGCTACCATTTCTCCTCTCTCCCATCCCTTGAATTACAGGTTGCCTGATGTGACCACCTGATATATTTTGTAATTATATTATAATCTCAATATGTGTATATACATTGAGATTATAATATAATTACAAAATTTTTCCCTTCCATTTCTTCCCTCTAAACCCTCCTACATACCTTTCCTTATTCAAATCCATGATCTCTGTTTTCATTAAATATTACTACATACAAACTTGTATGTACACATATATTCCTAAATGTGACCTGTTCAGTGTATATAGTTTCATTTGCATGTAGGTTTTCAGGGCTGATCATGTGGTACTGGATAACCAAGTAGTGTGTTTCCTCTGGGGAAGACAATTTCGCCCATTCTCAACATTTTTAGTTGTCGGTAGTACTTTGTGTAGCTTGAGGTCCCACGGGCTTTCTTCCATCCGCTTTGACATGTCTATTCCACCTTATTTTTTTAATAGGTTCTGGGCATTTGGACACTGGCTTTAACTCTTGTAAGGCAGGTTTTTTAAAACTACTGAGGCATGTATTCAATCCAATACAGTGCTATTTCTAAATGACATTCACAGAAACACCAGGTGCACATACTCAGTACAGTACCTCACTGTCCCTGCCCCCACCAAATCTCATGTTTCCTCTCTGCTCACATTCCCACCAATATCCTACAATCCCATGACCGTCCCCGAAATTATCAGAGCATTTCCTAAGGTGGGACATACACACTATTGCATCTGGGGCATCCAAGGACATATGTCTGCTGAGAGAAAGAAATAACATCCTTGAGAAGCAACTTGGTCCAGGGTAAACTTGAACAGAGTAGCTCTTCCTCTTACCAGCTGGCTGATCTTGGACAAGATTTCATGATTCAATGTTTCTAAACTTGTAAAGTGGGGATAGTATGTTATTATCTACTTCATGGAGTTATTTTCAGTATTGAAATGAAACAATCCCTTGCATGTTAATTCTTTCCACCCATTGAGACTGTGATTAGATCCTCAGTATTCAGGCAGCTGCGGAGGGGTTCATTTAACTTGAAGCGAAGAAAGGGGTGGGAGAGAGTCAGGATGTTTAAATGTTTTAGTTGACTATCTCAGTGATCACAGTCAACAACAGGAGAGGTTTATCTATATAAGAAAGGGTCAGGTTATAAAAAGGAGGGGACATAAAAAGTATAATTGGGATATAGCTTTGATTCCAAGAGCATTATTAGGAAAAGGCTGCGGAAGAAAATGAAATGGCCATTGATCAATTACTGTGCCAGCTTGGTTCTGTGTTTAATGTTTAACTCATTACTCTCCTCATAATTGATGAGTTTCAACGCTCTGGCTTGAAGCCATATCTCTGTTGATCTCTGTTCTGCCTTCTTAGGTCTCTGAGATCAAGACTCTGTGTCTGGCTGATGACCAGCTACCTCCAGATCACATCCTTGGGTAAAATCATGTCACGAGGCTCCAGAAAGGACTTTTCCCTTTGCCCATCCTTAGTGAGATGTTTGGTGACCTTCCATGTCCAGAAAACACTGTCTCAGAGTAGGGCACTTGTTTCCTTTGACAACCTGCTTCTCTGTCTACACTAAAAGGGTTCCCATACTCGGGTCCAAAACTGAACATAAATGTACTTTCTTACAGCTCTTCAAAATATACTAATTTGGGCTTCTGAATCCAAGATCACATAAAACAAAGACAGCAACAAACCCATAGACAGCAAAAGGAAACAACATTCTAAGCCTTTCTCTGCCTCCAGGCCCTTTTTCTGTGTCTTCCCATTGTCTGATAAAGGTCCCATTGAGCTTTGCCATCTCTAACAGTCTGGTACTTCATGAATTATCCAGTATCATTTCAATAATTGTCTTATCCTAAAGTCATCCTTGGCAAGATGCCTCCTCCCACATATGGCTGTGAGTTTCTTTCCAAGGCTTTTTTCTATCATCATTTTGCTTATTACTTCTTTGCCCACCCCAACTCATTTTACTATACTAAGCCCTTTCATACCCAGTTTTTATCTAGGTCTTTACACAGAACCAAACATGTTAACAAAAATATAGTTACATTTAACTTGATTAATTATTCTGGTAAAGATGAGGTACTTCAGAGTCCAAATTGCTTCAGTCATTCAGATAAGATACTGTTGGAAGACTTCCAGTACATTCTCATTAGAATGGCCATAGATAAAAGTCATTAGGATGTCCCATTCACAATCCCTGAAAGCAAATGGGATCTATTTAGAAGAGACAGTTAACCTGCTCCCCTCACTAAGTTCATCTCTATCTTCAGGCAGTAGGAGGAAGGTCAGCAATTACCCTGTGATTTCCTCAATGGAGAACTAACCGCCTCAGTTCAGCCTGAAGGAACCACCTGTTCACCAAAGCCCCTTTTTGAATCTTCATAGTTCTGGTTGAAAATGAAATTTTCCTCTTGACCCTGTTTTCTGCTCCCTGGGAAGCCTCAAGCCCATAAGTGTCATGTGTTGAGGAATCACCTGCAGTGTTGCTCAGGTGCTAGCTCTGATTTTGGAAGGTTCTGGTTAGAGTCTGAGGCTTTTAGAGATTACAACAAGTTCCCAGGTTAAGGCTGCACCTGTGCATCTGCAGAAGACACAATGAGTAGGACAGATGTGCATCTCTCTATCTCAGTGTCCTTCTGAATCACCTGGATAATTGTGTATAGAAGGATCCTGTCCCAATAAAGCCCTACCTCAGATCGGGTCAAAATACACATGAGACTTGGGCACGATATTTTGAAAAATTTTCTATGATGCATCCAATAGGCAAATGTCTTAGGGTTTCTATTGCTGTAAAGAAACACCATGACCATGGCAACTCTTATAAAGGAAAACATCTAATTGGGGTTGACTTACAATTTCTGAGCTTTAGTTTGTTATCATCATAGCGGGACGTGGCAGGCAGCATATAGGCAGACATGGTGCTGGAGAAGGAGCTCAGAGTTTGACATCTTATCCACAGACACCGGAAGCAACTGTGTGTCATACTGGATATAGCTTGAGCATAGGAGACCTCAAAGCCCTCTCCTAACAGAATCACACTTCCTCCAACAAGGCCACACCTTCTAATAGTGCCATTCCCTATGAAGGCCATTTTCTTTAAAACCATCACAGCAACTAAATGTGTCCATTTGTAAATACTTATTCTTAAAAGTCAAGGTTGAAACAAATATGTGGTTCATGCCTTGAAATCCAAGCACTTAGAAATCAGAGACAAGAGAAGATAGTGAGTTCAAGCCCAGCCTGGGCTGTATAGAGAAACATTGCTAACAAACAAACAAATATCAATAATCAAAGATCTTTCCAAGTGTTCTGAGAACAGTCATAGAACAATGGCTTAGGCATTATCTATAAATTTATCAGAAAGTGAATAGGTTTATATGTTCTGCCAAGTACAGTGAATATGGAGTGAGTACTCAGTAAGAAAAGGGAAGGAACTGATGATTTGTGCTACAAAATGGATAGATCTCAAAAATCTTATGCTGAGTAGTAAGAAATGGAAAGAAAAAACCCCACATATTTTAGAGTCCCCAATTTAATAAATCTGTGAAGACTGAAAGTAAAATTTTCCAGGGCCCTAGAAAAAAGGTGCAAATGTCCTCAAATTGAGCTTCAATGATAGCACCCATGCTGGTCAACTTTAACCACCAATTTAACACAACCCAGAATTACAGGAGAAGAGTCTCAATGAAGCATGACCTAGACTAGGTTGGCCTGTGAGATGCCTGTCGGGGGAATCCTAATTGGCTGATTGTAGAAAGGCTGAGCTTGTTGTGGGCAGTGCCATTCTTGAGCACAGAAGCCCTGTATTCATGAGAGTAGAGAAAACTAGCTGCGTGCTTGCCAACCAGCAAGTAGAAAGCAAAGGTACATATGTCTCTTATTGCTCTTGACTGTAGCTGTTTTGCTTCAAGTTCTTGCCTTGACATTCCTGCCATCCTGGGTTTATTTATATAACATGATATTATAAGTCAAATAAACCCTTCCTTCCTATAAGTCTCTTCTGGTCAGGATATTTTAATCACTGAAACAAAAAATAAAACCAGGATAGCCTTCCAAGTAGGCAAAGTTTCCAAAAATGCATTATGTAGTGTGTTTTAAATAGTTGAACTTTATAATATGGATCATATATCTCAATGAAGCTATTATTGTGTGTAAAGTGTATCTCAGTAGGAAACCATGAAAATTGTCTGGCTTTACCCAGACCTAATATTTCTAGTGGGGGAGACAGCACCCAGTGCTTAATGAGTCCTTCAGGAGACTCTGAGGGGCACTTGCAGCTGGGAAAGTGTTCTGCGGGAAGTTTTAGGGTACAAAGACAGCCACTCAGGGTAATTGCTTACAGGAAAGCAAAATTGTATTCCAGAAATGAATAAAAGCCCTCTGTAATGAGTGTGGAGTCGCATTTTTATTTCCACTCCTGCTATTCCACCTTCCAGTTTAGTGCTGAGTGTGAAACTCAGTCTCTCATGCATGCTGGGCAAGAGCTTTACAACCAAGCTACAGCCATATCTCCCCCATCTTAACTAGTGACGATTCCATGGAGCTGGGGAAACAATCTGCCTTGTGTCATCCTGGGCAGCCTCATCTGTGAATGGGTGGAAAAATGTTTGCTGGCTGATGAAGACTCTTAGCACTGATAGACTTTTGCCAGGCATGTGTACAATGTATGTCAACAATAAGAGTTATTGGTGTTGTTTTTCTTCATAGAAACTGCCATAATTTAGCTTTTGAGAAGCCCATCCTGGAATTTTCTGTAGCACCAGTGACACTTTCTTCTGCTGTATTTAGAAGGTTGTTATTCCAGCAAATGTATATTTTTCTGGATCTTTCTTTGCTTCAGGGCATATTTTCTTTCAAGTTGCTTATTTTCAAAGTCTGTGTATCTCCTATTTTGGAAAAAGCTTCAGGACAATACCCTGCATTCAGTTTCACCCTCCCTGTTATCACAAGAACAGACACCATATTTTACTGAAGAAATTTCCACCCCTAAAAGTGCTTTTGTCCTTATCCTGGAACCAAGGAATTGCTCTTTGCAGTCCTTAACTTAGTGGGTAGGCTAAACATCACAAAAGAAGAGTGCATGCGTGCCCCCAAAGCCATCAAGATATGTGCTGGGCATTTGAGTTCAGTCTCAATGAGACAAGAAGCAAACAGAAACGGATTTCTGTAGAATACATCTCAGGCTGGCATATAGCACTTTATAGCAATTGAAGATCACGTCAAGACGAAATCAACTAATCATCGGTAATCATTGGTAATTCAGGTATGAATCAAGCTAATTATCTAGACAAAAAGCCTTTCAAGTGATCCCAGTGAATTGCAAGGATGATTTCTCATAGCATTTGGACCCAGGAAAGAAAGCCACCCAAGTGTGCTATGGGGCAGTGAGTTAGTGCTGTTAAATTCCCACCATCTTTGTGTGCATTTTACCTACCTCAGCCATCCCACAGAAGCACAGAGCAATGATCCTTCTGCCCTGAATTCATTTCATGCCCTTGAGAGGCTTTCATTTTAACTGGCTTTGTATTTCAATTGCTCTACTACTTTAACACAATTCAAATGGAAAAGACTTCGCCCCAGCCAAGGTTCTCCCATCTTTATTCAACTGTATACTTCTCAAAGGAAGCATGAAAGTGTGTGTCTTGTTCACTGATGTACAAACTCAAAGAATCTTGCACACTATGATTCGGCATTAGACATTTATTAAGGTTTATTAGCAGTTCATCCTTACCCTGCTCCTGTAACGTAGACATTATTGGATGGAATTTACCAGGATACATGGGTTAGAGTCCTAGGCCTTTCATATGCCAGTTCACATATTGCTTTTGGTTCCTCTTTTGCACATCACATCTTTGTAGCTAAAAGAGGTAGCTAGTTTGTAAACTGAGATGACCTTCTACTTCTCTCTCTAGTTTTCTGTATTGTATAGGACCCTAGACATTTGCAAGACTCACAAGTCCATACACTGATTAGAGATCATGTCTGTGCCCTCTGCTTGGTGTGTTCTGAGACAGCCTGATTCTTTGGACCAAACCCATCTCTGCTGAAGGCTCTGAGAACTGAGTCCAATTCTTCCAGTAAGCTCTTTAAACAGCTTGCTCATCCAGTCTATAACAGTAAAAATCCCTGGTACAACAACAGAAGAATTGCTTGAAATTCCAATTAAACCAAGTCTTACTAAAGCCTTTTCCATTATCTCAGTAAGCTGCTTTCTACATTAAAGGACGCCTCTTAATTAATTTCTTGCTGGTCTGTGGATGTGCAATACTTTATTATGACCTGTGAATTCAAACAGAGGAACATAAAGCATCAATGAGCTGTATGCTAAGTTCCCACCATCAAATCCAAGCAACACCTCATTGCACTATCGTATGAGAGAAAGAAAGCAATTTCTTTAAGAGAAAGTTGTGGTAGAAACAGCAGAAGGCTCCTTTGGTGACTTAGATATAAATCATGGCATCTACTAGAAGCTGTTGACATAGCTGTATCACCTCCAGCTCTAGATAGGCAGGAGAGACAGAAGGGAGATAACTCTTACTTATACTTCTTGACGAGTGATGAATGCCCACAAAGGGTTTGGGTGCTGTGTGTGTGTGTGTGTGTGTGTGTGTGTGAAAGAGAGAGAGAGAGAGAGAGAGAGAGAGAGAGAGAGAGAGAGAGAGAGAGAGAGAGCATGCAATTTTTACATGGTATGAATGAATTGCTAGCATCTCTAATCGGCTCATCATTGTCTTCCCACCAAGGATTTGTTGAAGTAAATCCTACTTTGCTGAACTTGATGACTTCTTTGTTGTCACCTCTGCTCAGACCTCCCAGGTATTATCAGGTCCTAGTTTTAGAGGTTGCAACACAATACGCACAAGGACCTTGAGGAATTCAGCCTTCTGCTCAGCTTCTCAAAGTCTGGCTCAATGCTAAGTTAGAGGCCGAGAAAGTAGATTTATCTCTACTTAGTATACACTCATTCTCTCTGTAGGCTTCATGTCTCTCTAGTTTTGATTGTGTTTTTACTATTTAGTTAGTTTGAATGAGGCCTTACTTTTTTGTTGTTGTTGCAAACTATTGTTAGTTCTGTGCATGTGTGTTTGTCTCTGTTTTGTTTTGTGTATGTGTCTGTTTCTCTACACATATGTGTTTTGTTTTAAACAATATTCCACAGGATATAGTGCAAATCTCCAAGTTGAGAAGAAAAATCCTTCTTCAACTTTTGCCATGTTTCCCCTTCATTTCCTAGAAGTCAGTTACATATAGAGGATAAAAGGTTCTCTGATTCATATACATTCTTGAGCGAAGAAGTTACGCAGGGTCAAGGAAATGGATCAGTAGGTAAAGCACCTGATTTCAATTCTTGAATTCCATTTAAAGATGAAAGGACTACACAAAGTAGTTCTCTGACCACCTTATTTGCATTATGGCACATGTGCACACCCATGAACTCTCTCTCTGTCTCTCTCTGTCTCTCTCTCTCTCTCTCACACACACACACACAAATGGACTTGAGAGGTGACTTTGTATTTAAGAGCATTAGTTAAGAGGACCTGAGTTAATTAAATACCCAGCATGCACATTGTGACTCACTACCACCCATAAGTCTAGTTCCAAGGTATCCAATGCCCTCTTCTCACCTGTGTGCATACCAGCTACATAAGTTATGACCAGATATACATGTGGGCAAAACACTCATATTCATAAAATAAAAACCAAAACAAGTCAAAGTTGAGAGTCCAAGATCTATAGGTAAACAGAATCCCTGAGAACCAGGAGTATGCAGCTTTTTGTTGTTACCAATAATATCAAAATATATTGTTCACAACCCCTGCACCCAAGACTCAGGGACTATTGCAGAAGAGAGGAAGGAAAACTTGTATATGCCAGAGAGTTTTCTGTGAGACTAAGTCTCTTAGTGATGTCAGAAGCTACAGTCATAAAATCTAATGAATACTACTGCTGAACAAGGCAACAGCAACAGACCTGTTAAAACGGATGGAGGAAATCCCATTGAGGCCTCAACCCTACACAAAGAACTAAAGGCACTAAGAAATGCTGGGAACATTGGAAATAGTCTTCTCTAGAGAAGAGCACATCAACTGTGTATCCACTGCTAAATGGTCAGCTCTAAAGACTTATATACATAATCAAAATATACAGACTGAGTAGGGTATATTTATGTACTTAGGAATATATATTTATATGCATAAATGTGTGTGTGCGTGTTAGTCAATGCTTTATACTTTGAAAAGACACCATGACCATAACAACTTTTACAAAGGAAAGCATTTAATTGGAGCTTGCTTACAGTTTCAGAGGTTTAGTCCTTTATCAGTAATGCAGGAAGCATGGTGGCACACAGCCAGACATGATGCTGGAGAAGGAACTCAGTGTTCTACATTTGGATCTGCAGGCAGCAAGAAGAAACAGACACTGGGCTTTTCCTTGAAGAAACCTCAAAGCCCACCCCAGTGACATATTTTCAAACCATACCTAATCCTCAAGTAAAGCCACTTCCCAATGACTATGCATTCAAATATATGAGCTCATGGGAACTGTTTATTTTTTTCAAAGCACCACAGTATGTATCAACAACCAATGAAAAATGAAGTCATGAATTTGAAAAAGAGCAAGGAAATTCTATGGGATGAAAGAGAAGAGAGAAATTATGAAATTATGTTCTAATCTCAAAACAGCAGATAGAATAGAAATCTGATGATCTCACTAAAAGAAGACAAAACAGAATTCCGGTGCGATCTGACAACAAGTTTAGATTATTTCAATGGCAAGATAAGGCTTGAATGAAGCTGATAGCACACCTACAAATGAGTGTCACCAGTAAGCATGCTCAGATGTCTGTTTTTCTGTGATTCTGGGCACAGGTCTATGAGAGGCAGGTCCTTGTAGAGTTCTGTCAATTAACACAGCATGATGAGCTGACACCAGAATATGGTATTGATAGTGATTACAGTCATGACTACCTTTCGTGGGTGTGCAGAATGCCAACCTTGTTTGTGAGAAAGAAGATATTCTGAAGGTATTTATAATTGCTTCCTTGATGGCATAAAAAGAAAAGCAGATAAGAGAGACAATCCTGGGGACAGCATCTTGCTCATAAAATAACACTTGATTAATGACTTTGTATAACTGAGTTCTAGGGTTCTACCTCCTACCTCTTTCTAGAAGCCACTTGTTTATCTCCATCCACACTGATAGTTCAAGCACGGAGCATTTCTTACAGAAAATATCATGAAAATAGCCAGTATCGCCCACATTGCTATCATGCTCCCTGAACTATGTTTCTACATTGAAAAAATAATCTTGTCTGCTCCCCAAGGGATCCCAACCATTGTCCCTTGCGTCCCCTTCAGGGTGACAACTATATGCTCTCATCATAAAGTTGTGAGGGTTACCAAGAAGATGCTCAGCATGAGGCAGTCATGGGGCGGTTGTTCCCAGCCCTGTTCTGTCACCCTCTTGCTTTCTTCTATAGCTTGGAGTTGGCAGTTTTCTCAACAGGTATTCACCACCTCAGACTCTCTGTCGTTTCTGACCCTTAAAAAGTTTTCATTGACTTTTCCTAATCTACCACCATTTTTCCTTGTTTGCTTTAGGAATGCTGATGCAGCCAGCAGAGGAATCCTTGCTCTCAGTGAGCTCAAGCAGACAACAAAGGGAGGCACTTCCATATATAATTCAGGGTACAGACACTTGAGAAGGGTGAGGAAAGGCGTCCTAAATGAGTTCCAGGCAGAGAGAAAGCCAGCAACTTTTGAAGTGAGACCATGCTAGAATTCAGAATTGCTTAAGGGCCAGGATGCAGCTAAAGGGAAAACTGGAAATTAACAAGAAGCATAGGGATCATAGGCCTGCTTACCAGAGATCGGAATTTGTTCTCAAGACAAAAAAAAGTTATCGGAGAATTTTAAAGAAATGAGTACCTTGACCTCCGCAAGCATGGTGTAGGCCGCAACGCAAAGTCCAGCTGACCAAAATGATGGGAGCTGACAGGATGAGAGTCCACGTGGACGACAAGCAGATGGACGTTGAGTATGTTTGGAAAGAGCAGGTAAATATATTTGCACGTAGACTGGGAGAGTGGCAGAGGGAAGGAAAGGAGGAAGGTAAGTGCGGGAATTCTCAGCCTGGATCATTGCTACAATGGGATAGCCATTAACAGGTGCCAGTTATGCCTGGAGTGGCAACAGGAAGGCATTGGATAGTCTCTTACATTGTTAGTGAATGGTCAGACCTCTTCCTTCTCGGGCTTTCCCACTCCTGCCATCTACTTGAGACACTCTGATGAAAAGTTATTCTTTACTATAGCTCCAGTCTGAGTTCTAGGTAAGCCCCACAGCTCATTTATGTCAGGGCTCATCTCCAGTGGCATGTCCCTCCGGTGATATCCCCCTAACATAGATCAAGCTTCACCAGCCCCGTTCTGCCTTTCAGTCATTTGCCCGACTCCAGCCATTTCCCTCAGAACTCTGCCAGGTGCCCTTCCCTTTGAAGTGAGTATCAGAGAGAATGAAAGCTACCAGGCTGGTTAAAGCAGGATTCACAAGACTCACCTCTTGTTCTAGAATCCTCCAGTCATTACAATATTTGATAATTTTATGAGATTCTTGAGTGTTCAAACAAGTGGGTCTCTATGTCTAGATATGCTTCTGGACCTTTCCTTGGGCTTTTTTCCTTCTGTTTCCTTTGTTGTTGTTGTTCTATTCTGATGTGTTGGTTTTCATTTTATATTATTATTATTATTATTATTATTATTATTATTATTATTATTATTATTATTATCCCTTAGAAATGTGCTTGTTTTCTACTGTGAAAGAGAGGAAGTGGGTAGATCCAGATGGGAAGAGAAATGAGGAGGAAGTGGCAGGAGCAGAGGGACGGGAAACCATAAACATGATATTATATAATTTTTTAAAGACTGAACCACGCTACTCATGATCATGCCCTTTTTGCATTTCTGCCTAACCTACACAATGTATTGGCTGAATTCTTTTCTTGTTCTGGATCACTGCCATAACCAATAGCCAGCTGGTCTCCCTTGTGTTCCAGTGTGGCCTTTTCTCCACTATCCTTACACCAGAGAAGACCCTGGTCTTCTCTCTCAGAGGATTGCTCTCAGGTTAAAGTAAGAACGGAATTATTTGGCCTGACTCATGTGTCCCAAACATAGTCACCATTCTTTCCTGTCAGTTCTTGTGACAAACTTGGCCATTGCCTGTCCAAGGCTTGACACCTGCCATTTCCTTGTCCTTTTAACTCCTGTCCTCCTGACATGTCCCATGATTGCTTTTGTCTCTTCTTTCAGGTTTCATTTCTAGTATTGTCCGCTTGCAGTATCATGTCTTTTTCTGAAGCATCCAGTTATCACCCACTTTAACTTTCCTGGTACCTGTATGCAGGTATAGCTGACTTACATTAGTTCGCTTGTTTATTGACCATTATCCCATGACAATATAACCCCACAAAGAGGGCTGGATAAATAGCTCAGTAGTTTAGAGTGCTTCCTTATCTTCCAGAAAAGCTAAGTTTTGTCCCCAAAACTCAGGTCAAGTCATTTGCAATTGCCTATAACACCAGTTTTAGGAGGTTCAACACCTTCCTCTGGGTTCTGGGGGAACGTGCATTTGAATATGCACAGCCTCCTTCCACTAAATGTACCTGTAAGTCAATTTTTAAAATTACAAACCCAGTAGTACCAAGAGTATGCTGTACAGCATCTAAGAAACATGGCACCCAATGTCCCTCTGTGACCAGAAGAAAGCAATGTTTTGAAAAGTAATTGTAAAAACATTTTAAACAAATGAAAATTCACATTTACTTCTCAATTCATTGATTATAGATTGGCAGTTCAAATAGCACTGGACAAGCAACTTTCAGAGAATGATTGAACTTGACACATATTAAAGGAAGTTTTTAAACTTTTGTCATTTAACACAGTTGATAGCCCTTCTACATTTTTAGTAATATTGATAATTTGCATTTTTACTACAGATAATGCAAAATAGCCAATTTGCATTAACTATTTTTTCACATTTAAGGGTGTCTTCAGGGGCTGAGGAGTTGACTCCATTGGTAATGCTCTGGCTTTAACAATACAAGGATTGACATTGATGCCCAAAATCTATGTAAAAAATTGTCACAAATATCATATATATATATATATATATCAGTCGTATATCTTCATCTATTTATCTATTTGTGGAACTCCTAGTGGTGGGAGCAGGGCCTATCCCTAATTCTTTGACTAGCTTCCAAGAACCTATTCCTTATACTGGATTGCCTTGTCCAGCCTTAAAACAAGGGGAGGAGCTTAATCCTGCCTTAATTTGATATGCCTAGCTTTGCTGAAACCCATGGGAGGCTTGCCCCTTTTTGAACAGAAGCAGAAGTCAGGGTGGGGTGGGAGAGTGGGAAGAAAGGAGGGAGGGGAACCTGTGGTAGGGATTTAAAATAGATGAATAAATTGAATTAATGATAATAATAAAGGATCAGCAGAAGTGGGAGGGGCAGGAGGTGCTGACAGGGAAAATGATCAAAATGCATTTCATACCGGTATAAAAAGTTCATGATGAAATCTACAATGTATAATTAGTATACTCTATAAAAAACACATTTTAAAAGAAAGTCAAGCATGCTATGTGCTTGTAATCCCCTGGCTGAGGAGGCAGGGATAGTATGTCTCCTGGCATGCACCTAGATTTTACTGAGAGACCATGTCTCCAAACTGAGCCAAACAAAGTAAGGCAGATGGTGACTGAGAAGCAACAGTCAGTTTTATCCCCTGGCCTCTGCATCATCCACACTCCCCTGTGCATTCCATATAAAAGAATAACTCCGTTAGCCTCTGTATTGCTTTAGTATGGCTCTGTGTGAGACAATATTTAAAGTGCAGTGATAGTTTGGTACTAAAAGATTCTGAAAAAAAAATCCCTGTAAATTTTTTTGCTTTGCGACAATCAAAATTAAAAATGTTTGGCGTTTTTAACGAATTCTTTGTTGTTTAGTTTAAAACCATATTAAGTGTTTTATAACTGTAATTATTAAGTGGGTATTCTATCAAAGGTTATTATTAAGTAGCAAGTACTTGGAATGTTGCATTATAATTAGTTAATTAGAACTTGCAGAATTTCGACTGTTGGTGCTGGGGAGATTCTCTTGTTTTCAGTATTTGTTATAATTCATCTATGGAAATACTCCATTGGCATGACAAAGGTTTATTTCTAAAGCTCATAAATTTATTTTATTTTTAATGTGTGTGTGTGTGTGTGTGAAAGAGGGAGAGAGAGTTGAGAGAGAGAGAGAGAGAGAGAGAGAGAGAGAGAGAGAGAGAGAGAGAGATTGGATGCAGTTGCAAATGGAGGCCAGAAGGGGGAAAGTCACATCCTTTGGAGCTATAGCTAGAGATGGTTGTGAGCCACCTACTGTGGGTCCTGACAACTCAGCCAATACTCTTAATCATGAATACCTCTTCAGCCCCTAGACTGCACATTTATGTAGATGCATATTTGATATCTATATCTTAATACTTCACTGATTGATTCATTTTTATGTGATTTTTAATTGTTGATTTCTGAATGTATCAAATACTGAAATTTGGGAAAATGTATCAAAAATGACATTGTCAGTTTCCTTTCATGGTAATATTTTAACAGTGAATTCCTTGTAGTCTTTGATGATTATGTATTCAGTACATGCTTGATAAGTCATTGTGTTTCTTTTTAAAATATAGGCTAGAGATATAGGTCTAGGCTAGAGATATAGGTCAGTGGTTGAGCACAAGTTAACATGTAAAAACTTTGGGTTATATAGTCAATAACATAAGAGGGTGATTAAGAAAAGAAGGGAAGGAATAAGATAAGGAAAGATTGTGGTAAAGAGAGAAAGAAGGAGAGGCAGGGACATACTAAACATTGGGCTGTGGATACAGCATGCCCTTAGCATTTGCAAGGCCCTTGGTTCGATCATTAGAACCAAAAACAAATTAATAAATGCAAAAATAATTACAAAAATAAACCAATTTAGTGATGTTTACATTTTTCTACTTAAATTTCTTTTTGTCTGACATTAGCTTTTCTTCATCAGCATCCTGAATTTTCCCTTCCATGCTCTAATGTTCTTCTCTTCCTTTTGTAGCAATTGCTGCAGGGCTGTTTATTTGTAAGAAGCTTATATTCGAGTTTGCTATTGTGTTTTGACCTTATGTGAGACATCACATTTCAATAATTGCTACATATGAAATATTTTCTCTTACTTTAGTTTTCTTATGAGTCTGTGCTGTACCTTTTTCCTTCTCCTTTCTTTATTTTTTCCCCCTGAGTAATTTGGAAATTGTAGCTTTCATGGGGAAATTAAAAACTCTGCTGAGGCATTCAATTCAATTAAATAAAAATCAATTTTATCCACACAATGGGTGAATACCATGGTCTTGGAATGTGGAAATGACCTGTTTCTTCCTCTGCAAGCTCCATTATCATCCCCCATAGTTAACTTCAAGTTACTCTCTGAAACTATGGAAGTGATGGTCTCCTTGCCCAGACACCTTTACCTCTGTCTGCCTACTGTTTCTCCCTTGTATACCAGGTGATAGGGGCTCATTATTTTTCTAATATTTTAGCTTTCAAAAATCTATTCAGATTCAATATTGACACAAAAGACAACAGTGTATTCCATATAAATTGGTCAAATAATAACATTAACATTCAAATCATTTACTGGTGTGTGTGTGTGTGTGTGTGTGTGTGTGTGTGGTATGTGTATGTGTGTTCTGAATCACTTGTTAATATGGGGTTATTCTGATGATCCTCTTTCTTTACAATTTTCTCAAGAACAAAATCATTTTATGTAATGACAGTAGCATTGTAAAACAGTGGGATTTAATGTTGATACATCTGCTGTTAGTTATTATATAATCTATATTTGAATTTTACTAAATATCCCAATAATGAAATTTGTGGATAGCATAATCTGTTTTCTTCTGTTGAGCATCAATTAAACCGGTAGCTCTAAGGTAGTTAACATTAACAATTTTGGCACAAAAGATTATCTCTTGATAGCAAGCAATGAGAAAAATGGAGTCTGTCTTCAGTGGTGTCCTGATAAAGCACACATAAACCTGAATCTAATCATAAGGAAACTCCATATGATCTCAAGATGAAAAAAAGTTTGCGAAATTACCAGGATAAACTCTTAAGGTTGTCAATGGTAAGAAACACAGGAGGAAGCAGAAACTAACTCAGGAGAATTAGAGGACCTGATGACGGAGTGCGAGGTGTAGCTCTGGTGGGGACTGGAGCTATGTGATTGTAAAGCAGAGGTTGGCAAGCTATTTCTGCAAAAGGCCAGATAGTAAGTATTTTAGACTTTATGGGCCATATGGTCTCTGTTTCAAGTTCTCAACTCTGTGCTTATGAGGTGAAAACAGCAAGAGACACCATGTAAACAAATGGGCACTGTCCGGTTCCAAAACAACTTTGCTGTAGAGAGCAGAGGGCAGGATCTCTATGGTTTTGCTTATTCCTCTTCTAAAGGGCATTATTAGAAATGGCTGAAAATTTTGAATATGGACTGAAGAGGAATAATATTATTGTGTTACCAGTGTTAAATTCCTAATGATGATCGATGTGCAATATCCCTTATAAAAGATTATATACATAGATGATATTGAAGCAAGACAGAGGGCTTGCTAGAGAATAGATTTTATAGATGATAAAAGAGATAGGTAATAGATATATAGATCATAAGCAAGAGCAGATGACTCTTATTTATGTCATTATATGTTTCCTTTTGCTGATCCATGCTCCAATCCAAGGCAATGGTTATCAATTGGTCTGCTGATTTTTGTCTCTTGTTTCTCTTTCACAACTTTAACACTTGCAGAAGGTCAAGGTGATGCTTTCCTCAGAGACTATTCTTCAACTTGAGGTGTTCACCCATGAGAGACCGGCTACATAATTTTGGTTGGCTCTACTATGGCAGTGACATTCTATCCTTTCCAGTTTACGCTAAAGGTAGACACATCATGCCAGTTTATTCCACTGTGGGTGAGGTTAACCCTGACCCATCAGTAAATGTGCATTATCCATATTTTTCACTGTAAAGGGAACTTAGGTCACTATTTCTAAGTTATTATGTCCAGATCCATTTAAACAGCTTTCTGTACTGATGATTGGTATCTTCCTTGGCTCACTGGCACTATCTAACATTTCACAGCCTTACAGAAAGGACATTTACATTGTGTCAGCAACCTTTAAGCTCAATAGGTACCAGTGAAATTTTGTAAGGGTCTGAATTTGTTTCTGCTGCATTGAAAATTCTTTCCATTATATTTGCACATAACAGTGCACCAGAGAGGCTGAGCCTCTTAATCATGTGGGTGGGCCCCTTGCAGAGACTCAATATGTTTAAAAACACACTCTTCTATTTAAAGGTTATTGTGTGAATACCAAATAACTACCACTGCTGGGCATGAGGTGCTGGCTTTGATTCATGGGCCTTTCAGGGCTTTTATGATTTGCATTGCTATAGTTGGAAGGTTTTATTAAAAGTTATACATTATAATAACCTAGATTTTAAAATATGAATATGTGGTTTAAGATATTGATGTACCAACTCTGCAGCTAATTAAGAGTTCAGAAAAATCAAAATTACAAAGCTTAAAGTTTTGAATGTTTCAAATGCTTCTAAGGTGTGAAAAGTGCACTGGTTTGGTTATGAAGGTGGCCTTCAAAATCATTTCTTTTACTTGAACTTCATGTCTTACAAACTCTGATGAAGAAGCCAATTTCTGAAGTTATCATCTTGATAGGTACCTCTGGGTATAGCTTAAAGTAGGCCATCAGATTTACCTTAGCAACTGGACATATTGGCACAGTGATGAACATTGACTGGTAATACATGAAATGGCACATGAGTGATAAAAGGGAAATGAGCATATGCCTTGAATCCTAATGGATCACTGACATTGGAAAGTATGGGACATCCTTCACAAGGACCAAGGCAACATAACATACCCACCTACAATGGAAAAATGCCAGTCACCTTCCAAAGCCAGTGGATTAAGAGAATTCTTGGAAGCTTGACACATTGGAGCTGAAATAGCAAATCATTTGGTCTTCTGTCACCTTGATGGATGGGGCCATGTAGTACATTTGGCTTTGAAAACAAACATACCTAGAAGAGTGAAAGGGGAGGATGCTCCTGGAAGAGAGTAAACTAGGAAGCCTCTGTCCTCCCAATTACCTTGTGGAGAGATAAAGATTTATTAAGGATGTTTATTCAGGATGATCAATGGTTCCCTGTCTAGCTCAGGGTATCCAGCAGAAAATTCTCATTTTATCTGGCAGGTGGAGAACATCAATTTATTTCTCTTTTCCGAGGTTATGCTTGACTGGAGGTGCGGAGAGCACGCACACCTAACTTAGGCTCCTTCATTGCTACCTTCACAGAAAGGCATTGGATAAACCACCTTAGTTAAGAGCCATCTCTGCATTTGCTTCCTATAGGAAGCTTTGATGGCTAGTCTTCTCAGATTTGGCCTCCTAGAACTTATTTGGACAGAAATGGTCACACATACAGAAGAAATACTGAGTCACAGTGAAAACACACAGTTGATTGCCAGACCCTGAGTTACACGAGGCATAATCCTTGCTGAGTAAAAGTTAACTAGAAATGCCTAGAGTTGTCCCATTGGGAACAATGGGATCAATGCTTCAAGCTGGCTCTGAGTTGGAGGACAGATTGAAAGCAGCTCCCCCTTCTGTTTACATGGGCATGGTATACATTGGGTGGCATTCATTCCTAGCATACTGCTTATTCTCAAAATGTCCACTCAATGCTCCTACAGCCCACAAATGCCCCACCGAATTTTGGGCAATAATATCCAATGTGGATCTGAGAGAATACGAGGACTTTGGCAAGAATGGATGAGGGATAAGAAAAGACTTTTCAATAGGGTGCCTCCTATGGCAGTAGAAATTCCTATTTCCCAGAGTCTGACTCCTTCCATGCCCCTGTCTACCCATCTGTTCTAACTGTCTGTCCTTAGAGACCTCACACATAGCCCTAGAAAGACTTTATTGGGTAGTAGCTCTATCCATTCCCTATGCATGTGATCTGAGTCTAACCCAATTTTCCATCTGAGTTAGCAAGACCAAGTGAAGTGAAGCAGTTTGACCTTGATTCCCAGTGAGTCTGTAACAGAGTCTACATTATGAAGAGAATTCACTTCTCTCCTCCCCAGGCTGCTCATGACAGTGACTATTTCCCCAAGCCTTTCAGCTCCACTTAGATATGGTCTAGATTAATATCCACTTAAACTTCAAATGAATGTTTGTCAGCCTGAACCAGCTGGCAGGCAGTATGGAAAGAGTCCTTCAACCTCCTCGGCCAGACAGCATCCACCCTTCTCCTGGTCAATCAAATAATCAATTAACTTTGGTCAAAGAGTAAAATAGGTTTTTTGTAAATTAGTGAAAGAAACTTGTCCCTCAAATATTCCTATCATTGGAGATAATCAGATTGCTATTTTTATAAAGACACAGGAAGAAAAGGGTGGAAGAGTCTTTAGAGGAATTCTCTGCCTGCTGCCTGAGATGGGTTATTTTCTCGAATCTTAGCCCACTCTTTTTGTTAAGATTCATTTCTTTTTTAAAAGCAGCCAAGCTATCTATAATCTGATCCACTGAAATAGTTTCCCAATTACTAATGAAACCAATTTTTAGAGCTAGCATTCAATTTGGCCATTTTAATTATGGACATTTCTCCAAATCTGATCAGAGTACCCAAGAAATATTGGACTGTGATTTTATGTATTGTTCCAGAAGTAAAAAACCTACTCTCAGCTGCCCAGAGTGCTTGCTTAGCATTATGGCAATCAGGAGCATTGGATTGGTGAAGGACATAGATAATTTGAACAGATGGGGAGTCTTCTTTAACGGGTTTCCAGTCATATAAAGATGTTAGGAATGGCTGCAGACAAGCAGTATAAAAGGATGGGACATGAGTCTGAGGCTTCTGGTAGCTGGAACTTATGGTGTAAGGATCCATGTAAACCTATTTTATTTTTGTGTATTTATTATTTTACATATAATAGTTTATTTAATCCTGTATAGGAGTTTTGAATCCTGTAATGCTATGCTCACTTCAACAATGAGAAAAGGCTCTTAAATTTGGTGACTACCCCAGGGTCACTAAACTACTTCCTAAGTACCACCATTGTTCCATTGTTCAGAGAAGTCACTTTCAGGTGATAGAAGTCACACCTCCAAAGTGAACTCCAAAATTTCAAAGACACAGCATGTTCTCAGACTCATTTTATTCTCAGACCCAGCAGGGAGTTCCTCCCTGAGGGCCATCCCAGTCAGAACCACAGACATGAACAGCTCCCTTTGACAGGACATCTTGGAGACATCCTGAAATGCAACTCAGACTCCATCCCAGAAAACAGGCTTTAAATCTTCCCTCCTAAGCCAGCTCTAGACCTGGTGACATCTGCAGAGATGAGTGGTGTGTGGGTTACAGAACGATTTCCACTGCTGCTTGCATAGCTGACTCTGTTTCCTCGAGAACCTATTGTTCACTTCAGCAGATGTAGGCTCAGCTTTCCACTTATCAGTGGGTTATATCCTGAGAAATGCCTAAATCAAGGAAAACTGCTTCCAAGAGATGATAGATACACAGTGCTGAGCCTGGTGCCACGCATAGAACAGAGGCTGAATAAATATTTGTCCGATCAGTAAAATAATTAATGGTTATCTATGGTTCACTTCTTCCACAGTCTTATTCTTATAGGTACTATGATTTAAAAAACAAGTGGGGATCTAAAATAATTGGAATATTTTGACTAACCACTCTAGATCTGAGAGATGGTCTCTAAGACATTAGGCTAATCTAGGCTAACACCCATCCACAGAAAAACAATGGGGAAAGGCAGGAAGTAAATAGAATAGCCAGGGATGGTCCAATTGTACCATCTGTCAGGCATTATATAAAATTAATGTGTCATAACATTTTAATCTTCATAACATCCAAATAATGCAGACACAATTATCAACTCCCCTAGCAGATGAGAAAACAGAGGCCCAAGAAATCTAAGTAACTCACTCAAAGTTCCTACATGGGCAGAAGGCAGATACAGAACTTGACACTATTTGACTCTCATATTACATCTCCTTTCTATGTAGAATGAGCTTCCAAGAATTCATCCCTGGGTGTGTGTGGAAGTTACCCCAATGATAGGGACCATAGTCCAAGTGTGAAAACCAGATGATGGCTGATCTAGAGGAAGAATATGAACATATTAACCCACAATCAGGTGTTTAGCAAAATACCCTGCCAGAGACTATACTTATAAGGACACAAGCAAAGTGGTAGTTACCAGGCAGGATCTTAGGACCAAGAAAAGTGTAGAAAGCCAAGAAGCAAAGAAGTAAATGAGGGGAGAGGGCAAATACATTGCATGATGAACGTGATGTGGGATTAGTGAAGGTTTATTGAAGATAAGCTACCATTCCCTTCTGTAAATGGCCTGCTGAAACTTAGCAAGCTTACCTAAGGCCTGGATGTCTGGAGCAAGAAGTTTCTGAATCTCATTAATTCTAGCAGAATAGGATTGCTGAGGTCAGAAGCCAACACGAGTGTGCAAAGGTAGGCACCAAACCAAGCTTCTATCCCAGTGAGGGGAAACAGGTGGCAGGCAAGTGTTTCTGGCAAGAGGGTTAAAATGGAATTGTGTGTCCAAAGGGGCTCTTCAAGCAGAGGATGAACAAATAATTGGCAGACGGGTGGTATCAGGTGTCCTGGGTACCACAGGAGGTAGCCAGATGATAGCTGTTGATTACCAGAGACAGTAATTCAGCTGATGATAGGCATCTATAGTTGATTTGAGGTCCCGGTAACACAATGAGGAAAACAGACATCAGCACACAGATACTGGTCAACATTCCTCTGTTCAGAGGCATGCTGTCATGTGACAAAATGACTTGCATTTGGTTAACTCTGTGATCACACAAAGACAGGTGTCCTTTGCTGCCAAAGTTCTCTCCTGGTCAATTTCAAGTTTGAATAGGGTTGGATAGCTAGTGCTTTTTCTCTTAGGACAGTTTAATGGGGACTGGGCATTATGGAGTAGGTTGTTTACAATTGCAATGGCTGGTGAGATCCTTGCTGCTGTAGTTAATATAGGCTTTCCAAAGATATGTGTGTAGCTTTTGTGTGTGGGGTCACAGTCCAATATAGGTCTATTTATCCCAGACAGATCAGACAAGCTGTGATGCCCTGAACAGATGATGACTATTGCTTCTTAAAGTTTTTATTCCCTATTTTCCTCTTCATTCCACAAAAAACTCCAGCAAACTACAGGTGGGCTCAACATTTTATACACTACCTACAGAACCTTCTTTCTACAAGGGTGTAATCTAAAACCCCAGAGTAGAACTAAAACCACAGGTAATGCCAAATTCAGCATATTCTATTTCTATCTTTAAATTTTAGATATATAGCTATGGTAGAATTTAATTTATAAATAAGACATTCTAAAAGAATAGAAAAAATATGATTGTTGTAACAATAATTATTAATAACAATAACTAATAATTTTATTATAACAACTGTCAGCCTCAATTTCCTTGTGATTCAGTGCCAGGTAAGGGTTGTTGGAATACAGTGCCTTGACAATTAGTCTGATGACTAAGATCCCTGTACTGTGAACTAAACCCATAGAACATGGAGATGCAGAGGACACAAGCATAATTCACACTGCTGTTAGATGAAACACAATGGCATGAGTTTACCTTGCTGCACTCAGAAAAGAACATAATTAAAAACTTTTGAATTATTTATTTTTGGAATTTTTCCATTTAACATTTTAATTTTTTGAAATTAGTTCATGAGTCTACACAGATTAAAAAAGTAAGGGACTCCTGTATACATCTGGTTCAGGGGGCTGCTTTGCTAGTACTACAAGATACTCATGCAAATATAGACAGGCTGGATCAATGAGCAATCCTGGTAGGTAGAGATGGCCAACCCAAGACCTCAGACCCTACAAGAGACTGTTTGGCCCTCTGATACTTCCACAAGAATAAGAATATTCCAGCCCAGGACTTCCCCATAACTATACCCCATATACATAGAAACAACCCCCACACTTCGAAACACGGCCTTCATAGCACAAGGGTACTCATTTTTTTTCTGGAAATACCACTTATACTGCTCTCCCTGACCACAGTCAATCTTTTCTACCGAGTAGGGTGAAGTCATTCCTTGCCCCTTCTCCTTCACAGTCAGCCTTTTGTAGAACAGACTCACTTTTTCCCTAGCTTCCCCTTAGTCTTTGGAGTAGACAGCAAAGAAATGTGCAGAGCCCTGTATCCAGCACAAAAGGACAAGCAGGACCCCAGTGTCCATCCCACCTGGTGCTTGCAGTGGCTCAGCAAACCCTTGCCCTTGCTAATAGTTTTTGCCCGCAATGGTTTCTGTCGCCTCTTGGTTCTCCTATATCCCTGCCCTTCTCATTAGGCTTCTCAAATAGTCATACCTCTACTGAGACTCCACACTTGCTTTCATGGCCTTTTGGGATAGCCCCTCTTCTCTTTTCTGGGTTCTTCCTATGTAGGGAATAGATCTTAATTCTGTGAAATAAATATCTCAAGGAACCACTGTACTGGAGCTTCTGCCACTCAAGTTCCAGGTTACTGAACTAAAACTAATGTTTTGCTTTCCTACTCCAATGACATAGGTAAAGACAGACAACAGCACAATTTCCCAAGCAGGTTGGTTTCAGTTGACTTGAAAATGAAGTTCTCTTTGCCTTAATGCCAATTAATTTTGAAAGACAAAATAACTTTCATTCTTTGCATTTGTTTTCTTTGTTCTTCTGTGTCTATATAATCAACCATTTCCTCCATGCCATTAAAATACTTACCAATGTCATGGAATGATACCCTGTTCATTTCCACAGTTGAAAGTAAAACTAGACAATATCTTTAACCATATTGTGGTTACCTTTGTCTTTTGACTGTCCAAGTGCCACTGTCCAAGTGCAGAGCCCTGTATCCAGCACAAAAGTTGTTATTAGCTTATGCTAATAAGGTCTCTCACTCCCTGAGGGCCACCACCTGCGTTTGTGACACTTGCAGTCACATATTTTCTGGTGTGGCCTGTTAATCAGTTTCCACCCCATTCCCTGAGCTGCTATTTCACTCACTGCATTCATGCCAGCATTCAATACAAAGCATGAAATTTCTGATCTGCTCAATGAATAATTCCTGGATGAGTGGGTAAATACATGCTATTCTAAATATATTAACCCCAATGAACTCACAGCTCCATAAGTCTCTGACATAGGATGTTCTCACTTGAGTTTTTCATTTTACAGAAGTGTAAAAGTAACACATTAACAGAAGAAAATATTTCAAATTTTGAATTTTGATCTTTTCCCAAGCTAATATTATATGATCGGATCCTCTTTTGTGATTCTGGACAGTGGCAGTGCAGCTCAGTTGCCGGCCAGCCATCCGGTTATAAGCGTGAACGACGGTAGCCTATGGCATGCTGGGTTGCTACGGACTACATTAAGAAGGTATCCCCTGCCCAGGAAACAATGATGAATCAACAGGAAATTTGTTAGGTATTTGTTCCAGCTCAAGTGCAAAAGTTATGGCTATGATGTGCGATAAATGCTAACATAAGATGGGAAAGGGCATTAAATCAGTGTGCAGAAGCCAAACAGAAAACATGTTCCAGTGATGGCAATGTGTATGCCCCCAAAAGAACTGAGCCTCCACCAAGCCCTAAGTGGAATTTCTATGAAGAACATAAAGATTATTAAACAGGCAGTGTTTGCCAATGAAGAGGCAATTCTTGTATTTTTGACCAGGGTCAAAGTTGAATGGAGAAATGGAAAAAATGGGAAGGGTGGTTTAACTGGGAGGGGGAAGAGAAAGATAAATACTAAGGCTGATTGAAAATGCCAATGTTTATATATATATATATATATATATATATATATATACATATCTCACATTGAAAGATGTTCTGATGTTCTGCCACAAAGCACTGTAGATTACAAAAATCCCAGTTTGAGGCAAAGGAAACATCCCTTACAGTTGTTGATCAGGGGATACAGAGACTGTAAAGTTTATGGACCACAATAGTGACCAGCAGGTCAAAATGTCCCTGTGGGTTGTGGTATTTAAATCTTGAGGGCAACTAACAGTTGTCCAAAGGATTTAAGGTCCACTTGGTAGGAGGGAAGTGGGACTTGCTCCTGTAAACCCAGCAAAGTACTGTTAACTGGATGCCTTAGACCCTAGCCGAGAAGCTACTCCTGCCACATCCCTAAACCAGGATCATTTCTAACTGCATCCTAAATGCAATGTATGCCCTCATACTCACAGAGGTGCAGCCTTCCCACCTCTGGAAAGAAGCTTGTCTCTGCAGCAGATAAAGATGTGACAGGAATCTGTAATTGTGAAAATGCAGAGAACAGCTGATCACGAGGTGATCAAGCCTAGTTGTCGCATCTAGAACCCAAGCCCATCCCTAAGACAGGAGAGACAGGGCAGGAGTTGTAGGAGCCCGAGAATGAGAACATCTGCTATGACAGTGTCTTCTACCTACAACATGGAAGCAGCACCATGAAATCTAGAAAACTATTGCTGCTTACCAAGGCCGACACAACAACACCGTTTGGCGTGCCAGTGTAAATGGGGAAATTATATAAGGCCCTACCCCTACATGAAATACAGGTCACTAATGGCTACTGAGAGTAGAGGTATCTACCTCCTCTATGGAAGAGCATCCTCCTAGGACTTACAGAGGGAAAGGGAGGGGTAAAATTAGGTAAATACCATATTTGTGTATGAAATTCTGAAAACATTAATTTAAAAACTCGCAACTGTGTTAGTGATGTAACTCAGTGCTATAACATGAATTTAGCATGGGCAAGGCCCTATGTTTGATCCTAATACTGGTAACCAAAATAAAAGGGGGACTATTAGTCAGTCATTCATCACTGTGACAAAACCCCATGATGACTCGTAAGAAAGAAAATACTCATTTGGCTCACACTTTTGGATATCAGTCCAGAATCAGAAAGCTCCATTGTTGAGGGGTCCATGGGAAGACAGAACCTCATGACACTGAGCCTGTAATGGAGCAGAGATATTCAGTTCATGGTGTCTGGAAAGCATAAAAGGAGACAGGAACAACCCAGGGTCCCAATATCACTTTCACATGTATACCGCACAACATAACTTACTTCCACCTTCAAAAGGATTTACCAGCTTCAGCAATACCACATGCTTGCAACCAAGAATTCAACACATGGAATTTAGTGGACATTCTGGGTGTTTGACATGAAATTAATTAATTGCCATTTATTATTAATCTTTTACTATGCTTAATTTACACATTGCATTTAACAGTAAGTATGTATGAACTGTTTACAACACAATATTTACAGAGTTCATTATGGCCAAGGATTCTGGCATCCATTGGAATAGCATTTCCTGGGACTAAGTAGAACCTACTAAATGCAGAATGAAGACAGCACACATAATCTCTTGGGGTTCTGGACATCAGGGTTATAGATTAAAGTCTCTTTTGGTGGCCTCACATGGCACCTGGCATACAAAATGCCTCCCCATACTTTCAAATTCCTTTGTTCTTTTCTTCCCAGCCTTCCAGCATAGTGAGGACCATTCCTAGCCTGTGGTTTCTCTTCTGAAGACTAATACCTAGTACTGAATGTCTAACTAATCTGTGAAAAGTAAACATACAACACTTTATGTCCCTTAAGCTTCATTTTCTCTCACAGATAAAGTTGTGATTTTAATAACACCTCATAAGATTATCATTGACAAACTGAAATATGCTTTAAAAAGCACATAGGATGATATTCAAAAATTGCTGTTTTTATTGTTTATATTCATCACAGAGACCCAATTAAACACATGGGAAGAGAACTCATGAGAGTTGGCCCAGGATTTGGCAAACCCAAATAGTCTATCAGGACCCTCTAAATTTAAGAGAGCCTGGTACATTCTTCTGGCAATATCTGAAGCCAGTGAACATGGTTAGAAAATTGTCTTTTAGAATTTGACTTATCAGTCTTGTCGGTTCAGCAAACTGCATTTTACTGAAACTTGAAAATGCAAGCTGATCATATTTCCACTTATGATTTCTGAATACAGCTTTTACTGAATTCTGCTAAGATTGGCAGTTGTATTTCTCAATTCTCAAAGGACATACAGGAAAAAAAAGTGGGGGTGGGGGATTCTATTCCCTGTAGTTTTCTGTGTTTTGCTCAGAAAATAATTCATAGAAAGCCAGCTTCAATTCTGGGTAGACAAGAAAAAATTGCAAAGGCCAAACTAAATAGAAGAATAAAGAAACCCAAAAGGCAATGAGAGAGAGAGAGAGAGAGAGAGAGAGAGAGAGAGAGAGAGAGAGAGAGAGAGAGAGAGAGAGAAGAAGGGAGAGAGAACTCTTGAGGGATTCAAAATAGAATGAGGCCACATTGAGAGAGGCCATGGGCAAGTAGTGGCGGGGGGCTCTAGAAGCAGCCCCTCCNGAGAGAGAGAGAGAGAGAGAGAGAGAGAGAGAGAGAGAGAGAGAGAGAGAGATGAGAGAGAAGGAATGAGGTGAGGAGAGGAAACAGTAAGAATTGTTGCTGTCTATTTTTTTAAAGACTACTTTAAAAGAAGCAGGGGGATTTAAAGAGAATTTGCTAAAATCAAGACGTTCCCAAGAGGTTTCTCCAAGTAGAACACTATAAGAGGAAGCTGGGGCTCCATTTAGGAGCCCAGAGCAACTTCTTATCCCTGGGCAGCAGATCTGCTGAGTCAGCCTGCAAGTTAGCCGTGTGCTGAAACACCCTGCCAGAACAAGTAGAATTGTTTAAAGAAACCGATGGAAATGTAGGGTGGAGTGAAGAAAGACCAAGTAGGTCACTGGAAATATCCGGGAAAGACTATCAGCAGAGCAGCCCGACCTGGTGGGCTTGACCTCAGGTGATCTCTGCAAGTCTGGCATTCCAATTAGGACAATTAACATTTCTCTCTTAGGAACACAGGCTTAAGCTCTAACCCATCCTAGTGTGAATGGTGCTTACTGGTGTGAAGGAGTAACTTTCCTGCCAGCTCTTAATGCAATTGCTTCAGCTCAGCTACAGGGGTTTGCCTGGACGTAGATGTCTCATCAGTATCACCCAGAATCAGAGAAATATCTAAAATAACGGAACCTTAGCAGAAGAATCAATGATAAGCAATTCTGGTGAGGCACTTTTGATGCACACACACATACACCCATTACACTTACTTAGAATTCTATGTTCTCTCTGTAATTCCCGATTTATAAAAACTGTTTAATACTTTGGGTCAGGTATCTTTAAAAGTATTTCATCTTTGCCATTCCTATTCATGCTGTTTCCTGACACCTTCCTCATTTACCCACTTTTCCATTTCAGTGTTGCAGACTGGAAAGATTCTGCAGACACAAAAACAGAGCTCAGGTCCTCTCTGTATAGCTTCAGTCTGGCTGTTAAGTTCTCTGAGCCCCTAGCATCCATTTTGCCCATTTAGAACTGATAAGGGTTTACATTTACCACAGAGCTAAGACACCTTTAAGCCAGATTGCTAAGAGTGAGGTTAAGTAAAAAAGACTTTTCTTATCCCTTGGTAATATTACCCTCGGCACTCATTCCATGTTTGTATCCCCACTTTAGGTTAACTACAGACGACTCTTAATTTTATCTTTTTCAGATTCGGACTTGAATCCAGTGTCTTCACCACACATGGACAAAGCTACTGCCATCCCTGACTGTGTTCAGTCTCTGCTCTGCTTGGACTCTGGGAGGTCCTGCTTTCTTATTTCTAGACTGATCAGTAGTCATGGATTTGGCTTCTCTTTTTTTCTATCTGTTTCACACAGTGAAGAGGGGGTTTTAGATTACAATGGCTTTCATGGCAAGAGTGCCATTTCCAAATTAATTCCCATTAAAAATGCCCCTTTGGTTGACAAAGTCATTGATTTTGTTACTCTTCCAAACATGGCCTTAGGTAATTTAACTATGCCTTTCACTGCCGGGTAACAGTGAAAGCTAGAAGTAACTTCCATTTGCACTGCTTTTGGAATCAAATTCTCTTGATCTTGGAGCAGAAAGGAGAGTCAATATTTTTGGACTGGAGTGGCAAGGGCTTTGGAACTGCAGTTGGCAGGGGAGTGGGTCCCTAGTCTGGTCTGGGCAGTATTCACACGATTGAGAATAATTATGTTGACAAAAAGGGGAAGTGTAAGGGCACCCGGTAATTACAAACAGATGTGTTTGGATAGTGGCAACTAGTCTTTCAGGGTCCCAATAGACCATTTGCTTCAGTAGAAAGCACGTCGGAAGTCCTTCAACACCCCTGACATCCCCAATATGGAAGGCCACACAAAGTGATTAAGTTATTTCCACAGAAAAATATACACAGAGAAAAAATTTAAAGGCAGTAGAATAAAACAAACAAACAAATAAACACTAGTGTTTTAGTGGCAGCTTATCTGGTTCACATCCCAAATAATAGGTTGTGACTTTGCCATTTAAGAAAAGGATGACTCGGTTTTCACATCATTAAAAAGACTAGAATGATATTGCCCCTGTACCCACTGTTAGTAGACGGTAGGAAGGGTGTCAATTGCCCAGCATAACACAGACACTGGAAGTATAAACCAGAGCCTTGCTGGCTGAGTGGTTCTCTTGCTTCCATTCTGCTCTCAGGACTATCCATTCTCCAGATGAATCTTTATTTAAAGCATAAATCAGAATGCACAACTGCTCAAAATTTCTCAACAATTCTTCATTATACAGGCTTTTAGCCTTTAAGCTCTGGGCTTGCACTCTCAGACAAGCAGTCAGATTTTACTCTCCCTTTTCATTTATAGTGGCAAGTTTCTTTCACCAGTTTTATTATTCTGGTCACTTCTTGCCAAATTTGTTCCAGCTTGCTTACCACAGCTCCTGTTGTCTTGGGTGGCATATCCTAACAAAGATGCCTTAAGAAAAACTTGCAGAGGGGCAAGGAAGCAGGAAGGTGAAAGAAAACAAAGCAATGGTAGGACTTTAGGTGTGGTCATAGGTAGCATCTAGGCTAGGGTTAACCTCTAGGTTGTGATGGTGTTGCTAGACCTGAGAATCCCAGAAGAGTCTGACTTGAAATAAGATCCCCAGGTTTTGTCTACTACAGCAGTCAGTCATTGGCATCTTTGCAGTCATCTTCTACTAGCTAAGGACCAATCTAAAAGTGGCTGTAGGTTTAGGTTCTCACTATTGACTTATGCTCCTGGATAAGTACCCTAAAAGGACCCATGAAGCATCAGTTCATCTATAAACCCACTGTAGACCCATCTGGCACCACCTACATACTCTAAGAATAAGCTGACTTCAACTCTTGGGCTGGTCCTTATTCTTGGATGACATTTCCTTTTGTTTAATTGTTCTATGACTCTAGTATAAGATCTTAGGAGCAAGACTCTCATCTCTTTGTTCCATGGATGCTCTCTAAACTCTGGAGCAAATGTTGATATGATAAGAGAATGTGGATTATTAAGGTGCCGACTCCATCAGAAAGAGAAAACAGGCTGCATTTCAGGGGAAGGATGTGTCAACAGCAAAGGTGAGCACAAGCTTGTCCTTGTCAAGGGCACCTGATCTCCAGAGCTGTTCTGTGTTCTGAATCCTTTTCATTTTGCATTAGTAGAGAATCAGCTGGCTTTTTCAAGTATTTTAAAGATGCTTGCTTATAAAACTGTGTTTCCTAAGACAATGATACCTGCCACCAGGGAGGCAAAGTCAGCTTTCAACACTTATCCTGAAATATTTACAGAATGGATTTGACAAAGAGAAGGGAAGAAACAGTCCCTAGTAGCTTATCTCCATTGCTTATTAAATGTGACTTATCCCCTGAAGATTTTTCCCAATCAGTTAATTGCTAGAGGGATGAAGCTATTCCCCCTGCAATATATCCCCAGACCTTCCATGGGTATCAAAGCACAATCTGGTATGTGTGTTACTGCTGCTGTCTCCTTCCCCCTCTTCATCTTTTAGGAAAGGAGATTGTGGCCAAATAACGACATGCTAGAGGATTAATGGGATAATGATATGTGTACCTCTGCTTCATACTGTGACTACACAAATCAGAATGATTACCCCCTGTTGAAAGATGAGGGATGCCAACAACTATTGTAGGAGTCCTTTTGAAAGTTTCAGCTTCCAACAGACCTTCTGGCCAGCAATACTTCCAAGGATTGTCTGTTAACTTCTGAGTCTCTTAAATAAAGAAACAGAGGCATGAAGAAAATACAACAATACTGTTGCATGTAGGAATACATAAGAGATGTGAGGATTGATGCATTGTAATATAAAATAATGGCATGCTGTTTGAATCACTTCCCAATCCTGGATGTGGGATTTTCAGACATTATCACCTTGGATCTATCAGAATTCCAAGAGATGTATGATATGACTGTCTACAGACTAAGGTAACTGGTGCATGTAGAGGATATGCATTAAGTTCTTTAGTTGGTATTTATTGTTTATTTTGTTTGAATTCTTTTTGTGGTGATAATTTTATATATTTTAATACTTAAAATATTTTAAAAATTTAAATATAATCTAATATTATTCCTCTCACCCAAGTTCCTCCAGATCTTCTCCCTCTTTCTACCCACCTAACTTTAAGTTCCTTCTCAAAGAACAAAATCATAACACTGCAAAAGCCCCAAAACTAAGAAAATAAAACAAAAGTGGATGGTGACAACTTTTAACCACAAGGAGAGAGCTTGATGACAACAAGTTGACATTAAGGAACACAGAGATATGATATACAGAGGGGCAGAGACCTGGTGTTGTACTGGGAACATTTGGATTCCACCTATATTCCTCTATCCCTGAAGAATGCTTAAAATACTGGTTCTTAGGGAGCCAATGCATTTCCTTTTCTTCTTAAGACAATTTAAAGTGGAATTCTCTCACTAGTAACTGGATGAATCTTAATATAGAATTGAATGGTTAGAGTCACTGGTGATTGGCTGAGGCTCCAATGCTGTGTGCACAACAGCAGAGCAGACACCCTTCGAGGGTCATGCAAAGGAAAGAAACAGTTTTTTCCTTCTGAACTTTTGGCCACTTTAAACAGAGCTCTGATGCTCCTGGCCACAGAACTAGCCTAAATGAAAGGGAAAGAGGGTGAAAGAAATAGATTGGAACACTAAAGGATTGGGACTGGGAATCAAATCACACTTGGGTCAAATCTCAGCTCTGCTACTATATATCAAAGAGTTTTGAAGAAGTTCTGAGTATCTCTAGGCCTCCATTGTCTCATCCTAACGTGTATTGACAAACTCATTTTATAGGAACATTATGAGGAACAGTCATTTTCATGATATTAAATGGACTGTCAGGATAGCCACCAACTATATTCATGATCAGTTCCCCACTCCAAGCCAGATACCTTTTCTAATTGACTACTGAAACTCGCAATACTGGCACAGTGAAGTTGATTCAGCTCTCCCAGTTCTGTTTCCCCTGGAAATTACTGGTTTTATGGCAAGTATATGAACCAAGTTTTCTCAAGCTTTAGGATGTGGGTATAGTTATGACTTTATGAAGACTTAAGAGGAAGGCAAAATGCCTAAACAAATCCATCCCACCCTGATAGAAAAGTCACTTCAGTCAAATAACTGATTGTGTCTTTGGCACCTTGTCAAATAACGACTGTGACTGATTTTCCTCTTTCCTCTAGATAAAGGTTGCCTGGATTGATCAAGCCAATGAGGTTTCTTGACAACTTGTAATAATAGCAGGGCCATCCTTCACCTTCATGATAACCAACTGTCAGGTAAGTAGAACATGGCCCGTGAATGGAGAACAGGGGTAGACAAGGTCATCTACAGTCTGTAGAACTCCTTAAAGTCAATGACACATGGTAATGGAAAATCTAGTTAGAGTTAGGACATAAATAATGGTTTGGGGAGTCAGAGTATTTGTTTCCTGAAGAAAAAGGTCATGCCCTTGTCATCTTCTAGTCATATAAGGGTTTGTCAAAAGGCTATATGTACTATAAAGGGGAACAAAGCTGAGGAAACAGACAGCTGTTGACCAGGCCTCCATGGTAGCTGCAGTAATTAGGATCCATTTAGTCAATATAAAGTAATCAATTGCCTACTGTGCGTCAAAACTCGCTATATGCTCAAGAAGATATGGCCAAAAGCTCAGACAGAACTCTCGTTCTCATGAGGCTGAAGGTCAAGTGAGAGGAGACACAGAAATAGCAGTGAAATCTTCTGTGTGTTGGAAAAGGGTAAGTGCTATGAAAAGGGGGGGGGTGAATAAGAATGTTAGACCTCAGAAGCAGGACCTGAGGTTTGTGATTTAGAATAGTACATAAGAGCTCAAGAAGTGGCATTTCAGAAAAAAATGTCAAAAAAAGGAAAAAAAATTCTATGTGGATTTCTGGAAGAAGTGCTTCCTTGAAATTGAGGCAAGCCTGGCCTATTTGTAATAGCAAGGACTAATCACCCAGTATGGGAGCATAGGGCTGGGAGGTGAATAGCAGAGTGAGTAGGGTAGGATGGGGTGGGACCCAGACTACCTAAAACCTTTTGTCCAGATAAAGGGAAACCAGCTAAGGGGGTTGAGTAGCTCTCATATGTTTCTTGTGTCTAGCTGCTGCTGGTGGAGCTGCAGTTCAGAAATTTGTCTCTAGAGTCACAAGGAGGAGCAAAACAAGACTGAGCAGGCAGAGAAGAGGTACAGTTATTACAATGTCACTACCAAGACATAGACGTGGAGAGAATGGCAAAGGGCCAACTTAGAGAATGACATTATAGATTGGGTCATCCGTGGGCAGAGATAAAACAAGTTCACTCATCATCTAAAGATGTGAGTGACACTGAAAGACTCTAAGGTCAAAGAATATAAGGCAATTTGCAAAAGTGCCACATTGAAGTCACTGAAGGACAAGCTTGTGTCTGGGAAGACGGTTTTTAAGATCTTGAAAATAAGGCATGAAGAATGCAAAGGAATGCTGGGTGTGATGACAGTAATAGGGATCAGGAAGCGAGCCAACAGTGAGGACTGGTGGGGCAGGGTATTTGAGTTCCCCAGCTGTGACACAGAAGATGGAAGCACAAAACCCCATGAAGTTCCAGAGATCAGTAAAACTCTGGGCAGTAACAGGACATTGCCAACAAGATAGGAAGAAACAATGGATTCAATGATTTCCATTAGTTGATCACTCAGGGCATGATGGGAAGAGGAGAGGAGGTGATGAACAGGGAATGATTATGGCCTGAATGAGAATGGCCCCCATAGGGTCATATATTTGAATGACTAGTTATTTGGGAGTGCAACTCATTGATCGTTTTGATGTGCGGCCATGTTGGAGGAAGTGTGCTACTAGGAGTGGCTTTGAGATTAGAGAAGCTCATGCCAGATCCAGGTTATTTCTCAGCTATGGGTCCAGATGTAGCTCTCAGCTACTGTTCCAGAATTGTGTCTGCCTCCATGCTGCCATGCTCCCATCCACGGTGATAATGCACTAAGCCTCTGAAACTGTAAGTAAGCCCACAATAAAATGTTTGCTTTTGTAATAGTTGCCTTGGCCATGGTGTTTTCTCAAAGCAAAGGGACAGTGATGGTATGGGAAGGAACAGATGCAAAGGCCAGTCCTAACCAGGTTTCCCTTTGTGCTAATTCAGAGTGAACACACAAAGTGGCTTCTTTTCTTCCTGAGAACACCACTGATTGAAGATGAGCTCTCCAAATTTCATTGCAGAAAATGAAAAGCATCTCCTGGTGAGCGTCATTTTCTGCTTCCCTGACCTCACCCTGCACAGAACTGGGAAGAAGCATGACTCATCCTTCATGCCGCCTTCTCCAAGCCAGAGGGCAACATTCACCTTAGGGTGAGGAGCATCTCTCACCTGGACAGAAATGGGGATGCGACTACAGTCAGGGCTCATTTGGTTAATCTTCCCAATCCTTCAGGCCAGGGCACACTCCTTCAATAAAGACAGAATGCAAACATGACAAGGACCTGGAGGACAGAGGAGAGAAGCCACAGGCGTGAACTCCTTCCTCTCAATTAGGCAATGAGCAAATACTTTAAGATATTTTCTATACGAAAAATCTCTGAAATAGTCAGCATCAGGGGTTTGAATATGATTCCATGAACAAGCTGAAAACAGTCTAATGATTTTCTCTGTTTAATTTCCTCCTTCATCTATGACCCCCCACATCCTAAAACAGGTTTCTGCTTGTGCTCAGCCTGCCTTCTACTGTTATTAGAATGATGAGTGAGGATATAGCTGCCTAGCTATCACTGTGGTTCTATCTTGATGCCCCAAATAGTAGTGTTTGGGACATTTTTTTTCTTGTCAAACTAGAAGTTTCTCTCTACGGGGCAGAGGCAGAGTGAAGACTGAAGCCACAGACGATATAGAGCCACAAAGCCACTCTGCATCTTTGCTGTTGGCAGCCACTCTCTTTGACTGTACCCCAGAAAGGTCTTCTACTGTGTGTGCTCGCCTGGTAAGAGTTAGCAGGTGACTGAGGCTTACAGATGGGCCTGTTTGAGGGATATATTTTGAGACAAACTCAATTATATATGAGATTTTATTCTTTTCTCACCATAGCTGAATGAGGAAGATGTTATCTACATAAGAAAACTGAAATGCAGAAGGACTGCATGGCCTGTGAGTCGTCTCAGTGGGTTCACTGTGCTGGAGAAGTAAGTCTGGATTCACTGTGGTGGAGAAATAAGGCATAACACTGGTTCTGGCATTAACTACGATTCTCCTCCTTGAAAGTAATAGGAATTGGTCCCAGAAAACCACACCTGGCAGAATTATTGGGGCTTTCAAAGAATTAGCAAGAGGCATGCTGAGCTTTAAGCTCATATGGATTTATAGTTATGAGGGGGACAGGTGACAACCTACTGCTAATAATGTACCTGATAGTTTGAATCAGACAAGCTGGGACTCAAACCTGACACTGCCACTCACAGTCCCTGGGACTCTTACCCCTTCTATTTCCTTGGCTGAGGATTGCGTAAGAAATGATATTATCCCTTAGAAAGAGAAGACTGTAATTTTTTGTGTGTGTGTGTGTATGTATTGAAGACAGCAGTTTCTGCAGCACATGGGAAAAGGTCAGGGATACCGTGAGAGAGTTCGTTTTTTTCTACCATGTTTTCTAGAGTCTAGGAAACAGCCAGACTATCTGTCTTGGAGTTGGGTACTTTTGCCATCTGTACAGATACCTCACCAGAGCCATGGCTGCCTTGAAGCATTTTGAGGCATTTTTGGTTGTGTGCTTGCTATGTTCCAGTGGTAGGACTTGATTTTGAGTGAATAGTACTGACAGCCAGAGTTCTGTCACAGCCATTTAATCTGCAGGACATTTACCTAGAGATATTTAGTCATCATTAGAGGAGACAGAAATGAACAGGTCAACAAGGTTAGGAAAGTTGCTGGAGCAGTATATGCATGGGAGCTGTTGAGGACCAGAATCGTCTTCTACAAAGTGATGAGCCCAGGGGGTTCTAGAGGAACCCCTTCATCCTTGATCTCTCAACCTCCCTCCATCTCTTTCTCTCTTGTTTCCTCATTCCCTCTTGCTGTCTCTTTGGCCTCCCAACATGCAGTGTCTTCACCAATGTTATAATGAAAAGGAAGAGAGGGAGGGATGAATGTGTGCCATGGTTTGAATACCTGTTGGTGGCAGGTGAAGGCAGTTGCATTGCGATGTAACTGGAGGTGGGACCTTTAAGATGGTCCTGTTTTTGTAAGTGCTTTAATGCCTAATAGCTTCAGTGATTTAACTGATAACACTCCTTTCTCCCCCTCCCACCCACTCCCACCACCTCCCTCCCAGTCCATGTTGGAGGAGGCCACTAGTTTGTTCCGGCCACCCACAACTGAAATAATCACACAGAAACTATATTAATTAAATCACTGCTTGGCTCATTAGCTCTAGCTTCTTATTGACTAGCTCTTACATACTAATTTAACCCATATCTATTAATCTGTGTGTTGCCACATGACTGTGGCTTACCAGGTAAAGTTCCCAGCATCTGTCTCCCTTGGGTTACATGGCCTGTCTCTAACTCTGCCTTCTTTCTCCCAGCATTCAGTTTAGTTTTCCCCACCTACCAAAGTTCTTCCCTATCAACAGGCCAAGCCAATTTCTTTATTCATTAATGGTATCACAGCATACAGAGGCGAATCCCACATCACTTCCTCTCCCTTCTTATCTCACCCTCTCTTGCTCTCCTTCTTTCCTATTATATCATTCACTTGTGCAGTCTATTTGGCCCTCCACCGGGCAATGCCTTCATCAATGTTATAAAGAGCAAAAAAGGTTCTCACCCAATCCAGGTCTTTTATCTTGGTTTTATCAGCCTCTAGAATGGTGAACCAGTGAATTCTCTTCATGAACAATTTTACTTTGTATGTAGCACTTTTTTAGAGCACTATAAAATGACTAAGGCAAATTGGTCATTTTCTTAGGTCTCGTAGGCCTGTGTATGTGGTGTGGATCAGGCATAGCAGGGGTTGACTTGGTTGGGGGAATCCATCTTTGCTTTCTGCCTCATCAACATTCCATGTCATCTCCTGTCTGACCAGTATATATGGTAGGACAGGCACCTAGGTATAGTCATCATGGAGGTGAACTTCAAATTTTCTACTTGGTATCCTCTTCTGCCTGTCCCAGACACTTTCATCTTTTCTAGACAATCCCTTCTTGCTCCAGTGGCTTTAAGAATCATTACTTCTCTTGTGATTTCTACTGAAAAGTAAAATGGAATCTAATCTTATTCTCAGGCTGTGGCTTCTAATTAATTCATTAAAGCTATTTGGAATACTTAAGCCTTTTGTATGGATGGGCCTAGGATTCCCTTCCCAACCTATAATGACAATAATCAGAGAAGTTAGAATGCCTGATGATGAGAGACAGGGAAAAGAAATATTTAAACAAAATTTATATTTTTTTCAAAATACAATTCTCATTTATAGAGTTCAAACCTTCTGAGCCCCATAAAGAGAAGGGGCTGTGTTAGAAATGATTATTGTCTACAGTGCAGGTCCATTTGGAAGGTCACAGTTTGAGAGAGCAAGATTTATAGAAGCCAAGCTCATTGCTAAATATAAAATAGTAATTTTCTTTAAAACTACCTTATTGCTCTGTTTAAGGCAGCTCACCTGCTAATTTGTTAAATTTTTGATTTTATTGCCAACAAAATGAGAGAAACAGGCAAAGAAAAGGTGTCGAGGGTGTTTCATACAAAGGAAAAATAAAGTCTTTTCTCTCTTAGCATATTTTTTGCATATTTTCCAGCTCTTCCCCCTCTCTAGGGACAGCAGGGATAGGTGTCATTGTGATGCCCTGTGGGTACAGCCTACTCTATGCAAGGAGGTCTGGATTTCAAAGAAGTGAAGGAGTTTAGGAACATTCACAGAAGAGGTAACCCTGACCCCTTCCTTTCCATATGAGGCCAGTGGAATGTATTCTTCATTTGTGTGTGTTGTCTTGTTCTCTGTCCCTTCATTCCTTCATCTCACTGCTCTTCAGCATTGTTGCTGTAGCATATTAAACCATAAACTGAGCTTCATGAATTACATGTCAAGACTGTCTCTATCCCCACTCTCAGCAATTTCCCCAAGCTTCTACCAATTTATCAGGCTTTAAATGAGAATGCCCCCATAGAATCCTATATTTGAATGAGTGGTCTCTAGTTGGTGGAACTGTTTTGGAAAGGCATTAAGGAATATTATTTTAAGGTGTGCTACTTTTTTATATATTACATTTGTTTAACTCTGTGAAGCTGTGTTACTGTGCCTGTCTAAAACACCTTATGGTCTAATAAAGAGCTGAACAGCCAGGCAGGAGAGAGGAATAGGCAGAACATGCAGGGAGAGAGAGGATAAATAGAGAAAAGGAACTGAGGATCTGGGAACAAGAAAGGAAAGAGGAGGACTTCAGAGGCCAGTCACACAACCACCCAACCAGTCACGGAGTAAGAAGGAGAGAAAAGGTACACAGGAATGGAAAAAAGTAAAAGCCCTGAGGCCAGTCGTTAGGGGGATGATTTAAGTTAAGAAAGGTTGGCAAGAAATAAGCCAGCTAAGGCTGGGCACTTATAAACTAAGAATAAACCTCCATGTGTGATTTATTTGGGAGCTGGGTGGTGGATCCCCAAAAAGTCTAAAAAGCCAAAGAGTAAAAGAGCAAAAACATCACACAACAGGAAAGATTAGGGGTGTGTCCTTGTTAGAGGAGGCATGCCACTGGTGGTGGGTTTTAAGGTTTCACAAGCATATAACAGGCCCTGTCTCATTCTGTCTCCATCTTTTAGATAATATGTAAGTTCTTTGCTACTACTCCAGCACCATGCCCATCTATCTACTGCCATTCTCTCCACCATGATGGTCATAAACTCACCCTCTGAAACTGTAAGCAAGCCCTTAATTAAATGTTTTCTTTTATAAGTTGTTTTGGCCATGGTGTCTCTTCAGAGCAATAGAAAAGTAATTAAGACTCATTTAGTAAATTCAATGTATGTCCTACCTCCTCTGTTGTGTCTCTCTGACTACCACAACTGCAGAATGGCATTCCTGTTGCTTCTGTCCAGAGTCATTGAGCCTTAGTCATCCCAAGTCAATGACAGTTGCAGAAGAAGCAATGTAAAACTGCTGTCTGGGTCTTCAGGGAACTCCTGAATTCCTACAACTCTGATGATCTGTTTTAACTTACTTGAGAAACAATGAAAATGTTCATTTAGCCTCAAATATCATAACCTAGGGCATATAAGAACCACTGTACTGTTAGGATATAAATAGTCTGTAAAATTTACTAATTAGCAAATGCTTAGCCCTCATGATGCGGTTCTATTCAAAGATGCCTTAAAACATAGGAACCTTTAAGTCATTGTGAATGTGTCAACCAAGGGGATAGTGTGATCTTGTCACCATTCTCTTTCTCTCTTTTCTCTTCCCACCAAGAAGTGAGCAGATGTGTGTGAGCACACATGTCACACTGTGATATCCCAGTTCAGCACAAGACTAAAATCAATAGGACCAAAAACCACAGGATGAAATCTATGGAATTAAGAGACAAAAAAATCTCTCTTCCTTTTAAGCTAAATATTCTGGGAGAATTTTGTTAACGAAGAAGACTGCTGACAACCATAAATCAAGATTTAAGTGTGCTAAGTTAGATAGTTGTGAATCAACTCTACTGAGTACTGAAATGTTGAATATAAATCAACACTGAAGAAGTAAAACAACTTAATTCAATTCAACATATACTTCCCTATCCCTAATTAAAAACCAAAGGATTATGTGGGGGACACACCAAGACTTCCAGGGTAAAGTCTGACCATTGGAAAGATACATATCAAATGTGGAAGAAACCACACTGGTGTGGGACAATGGTCTGTATCCTGTCAATTATATTTTAAATAAATGCTGATTGACCAGTAGCCAGGCAGGAAGTAGAGGTGGGACAACTCTGCAGAAAGTAGAAGTAGGGCAATGAGAACAGGGGAATTTTAGGAAGAGGAAAGCTTATTCAGCAGTTGTGACCCCACCACAGAAGAAGCAAGATGTGACTGCCTTGCTGAATAAGGTACCCAGCCAAGTGGCTAGCATAGACAAGAATAATGGGCTAATATAAGTTGTAAGAGTTAATAAGAAGCCTGAGCTAATGGGACAATCAGTTTATAACTAATGTAGACCTCTGTGTGATTTCTTTGGGACTTAATGATTGCCGAACTGGGCAGGACAGAAAACCCTGACAATACCACACAAGCAATGCATTCCATTTGGGGACTCCACTAACATCTGGACACCTTTGACTTTTATTTTTTACCTTCCTATAGTGAGATAAGTATGGATCTCTTGTAGTTTCTTTTCACTACCCATATTCTTCCCTAGGGAACCCACAAAACTTTCAAAGTTCTTATCATGCTACCTGTTTCCAAATGTCCTCAGGCCATTCTCCTCTTAGCCTAAGCCATATCTCTTCTAAGTAAACTCCGAAGTCTTTCACTTGTTCTGTGTTGGAAGATGATGGCTTTGGCACCTGGAACACTCTTTCCTGGTTTCCCTCTGGGTGCTGGTGCTGACTTTGTACATCCAGGCCCCTCCTTGACCTGTGTGCAGAGTGGTCTGGACAGTGCTGTATGAGTTTCCACCTTTCTCAGTGCTGCCAGCTTCTCTACAACCCATTTCCTGGTGGTGATGGCAAGTTCTCCAGCATTTTACATATTAGACATCCCTTTTGACTCTTGCCATTGATACTTGATATGTACTACTTAGTAGAAATATAGTAGATGCTTTTAGAAAACTGTTTAAAACTTATGAAGAAGACAAGTTATGAGCAGCATCTTTCATCAAGCTGTGGTTTCTACTCTAGGGTTGAGTACGGTCCAAGAGTTGAGTCTTCGATAAAGTACAAATCTTTCACCAACCCAACCACAAACACTTGACATACTGTGGTTTCCTGCCTGTAAGATATGATAGGGTCACAGTGGTACAAAGCTTGTGGGAGTAAGCAAACATGACCTGATTTGACTTAAGGCCCACCCCACAAGATGGAACCCATATCTGACATTGCTTGGAGGCCCAAGAAGCTGAGATGTGAGACTAGATAGCCCAGCTGCTCTTAAATGTAGGCAGCTGCATTCCCTGTGGTAGATGTCCAGCAGAAAACAAACACAAGGGTGTCATTTGAGGGTATTTGTCTCATAATGTCAGGGTGCTTTTATCTTATTTTTATTTCATTGTGACATATATTTGTTATGTTACAAAATACAGGTGTGACATATATATATATATATACATATATATGTATATATATGCCTATGTATATATATTCTCTTTTTGCCCTACAGGTGTTGTAAATGCACCTGTAGGGCCGTTTTCCCAGTGCCTGACTCCCAGCTAGCTTATGCCCAAAACAACCACACGACAATTATATTCATTTAAATACTGCCTTGCCCATTATCTCTAGCCTTTGCTTGGCTAACTCTTGCATCTTATTTCAACCCATTCTTAAATAGTCTGTAAGTCACCACGAGGTGGCGGGCTTACCAGGAAGATACAGCATGTCTGACCCTGGCAGCTTCATGGCAGCTCTCTCACTTCCTTCTCTCTCACAGCCTTCCGTTCTGTCTACTCTGCCCACCTAAGGGCTGTGTCCTATCTTATAGGCCAGGCAGAGTCTTTATTTAACCAATGAAAGCACACAAAATAGAGAAGAACCCTCCTACATACAGGTCTTTTGTATCTATGGAAAATATATATACACATTCCAGTTAATATATATATATATATATTTTCAGTTTAATATATATATATACACACACACACATATATATATACATATATATATTCCAGTTTAGTGTTTTTATGAGATTCCTGAGTGTGCAAACAAATGGATTTCAAAGTCTATATCTGTTACACATTCTTTTTCTTGGGCTCCTTTCCTTTTATTTGTTTGTTTTATCCTATTCTGATGAATTAGTTTTTGTTTTATATTATCATATTATTTCTCAGAAGCATGTTTGTTTTCTCATGAGAGACAGAAAGCAGGTAGATATGCATGAGAGGGGAGATGAGTAGAATAGAAGGAAGAAAATAGTAATCAGGATATATTATTTGAATGAAAAGATACTTTCATTAAAAGGAAAAATAATCAAACTCTTGTGAATCACCAGGATTTGCGGCTCCATTTGAGTTTTACTGTACTTCTCATTAAACACTTTATAAATAATTAAAAATACAAGTACTTCATTATGTCAACAAATTTCTATTTTAGAAAAAAAAAAGGAAGTTGGGAGACTGGGAGAGAGAGAAGATAAAACGCTAACACCTGCCATTATCAATATCTTATAAAAGAAAGACAATTTAAAAACAGGAAGGATTTCATTGCAAATTTAAGGATTGTCTTTAAGCATCTCTACTACATATTAATTGTATAAAAACTCACAAAAATGCTGGATGGTGGTGGTACATGCTTTTTATCTGAGCACTTGGGAGGCAGGTGGATCTCTGTGAGTTTGAGGCCAGCTTGGTCTACAGAGTGAGTTCCAGGACATTCAGGGACCCAGGCCTAACAGAGAAACTTTGTCTCAAGAAAAGAAAAGAAAAGAAAAGGAAACAACTCATAAAATTTTCTTAATTTCATAATTTTACTATGAGATACCATACAGGCTCAATCCTCCATGTAACTCTCCCATGAACCTACACTTTTAAAGATGACTCCTGATTTCTCTGGAGCAAATGCAATAGAGACCAGTGTTTCCAGTACATTCCACTTCTGCTACACAACATGAGACCATGCAGAGTCTTAGAAAATATTTGTGAATAAATAAATGCACAGGTAAATGTGATTTATGTGAAATAAGCTTCACTGAGTTAAAAATTATCTCCAACAATTCTTTTGCTCAATGGCTATTGATCCCATTGTAAGAGAAGGCTCATTTGTCAGAGAAGGACACAGCCAAGTAAACGGCTTACTTTCCTTCTGTGACCAAGTGCATTTGTCTTGTGTGACATGGTCTCCTAAGTTCAGCAGAACCTTTGCTTTCCAGCAGGTCTCAAACCCAAACAACATGGTTCTAGAATCTTGACTTCCCACTAACTTCAATAACACTACCCAATAATTCCCTGATATCTTCCATACCCATAAATAAGAAATGAAATCTCAAAGACACAACAGTTGGTGAAAGTCATAGATACTGCAGTTCCAAGGATCGTTTAATAAATGTCTCTGCAATAGTTATCAACAGATGATTACCAAGAGCCTACCTCTAGTCATGCCTATCTTTGATGTTTATATAGTATCACTTGATAAACTTTTCTGAAGATAAGCTCCTCCCATAGCCTTCACCAGGTCAAAACTTTTGAAGGCTCTCCACTTCCCACCCATAGACCAGTGTTAAGGACTCCAGGTATCTTGAACATATTTATTTTTGGCTGCATTGCTTACAAGAGTTTGTCTTCAACTTGTTTAAGCTGTTTGCAACACACACTTTGGCAGTTTGTAAGAGTTTATATCTTATAACCTCTGCAAGAGAATGATGTGGGTAGGTGCTTCCACAAGGCCAGAATACCATCTTTCAAACATCACCTCAAATTACAACTGTTCAATTCATAAACAATGTGGACAGGCAGAGAAAAGGGAAGTTACAACTAGATACACTGAGTCATATTGTGTTCTACCACTGCACCTCACAGTTATGGGTAAGTCAGATGTCATGAGCCTGTAAATAGCAATTAAAAGAATAGCAGGCTAGAAGGAGGGTAATAAAGTAGAAGAGAATTTAACTTATATTACAATCCTATCACCCCATATGGACCACATTGCAAAGGTGTAGGTGGTTAATATTGAAAGATTAAGAATGACTCAGATGTTGTGAGTCAACTTTACCCTCAAAGACTCAAACAAAGAAGAAATACAGACTTTTGTCACAGGTAGTGGGCGACACTGTATAGAACAAAGCAGGGGAACGCTGAATGTCTAATGTAAAACCCAATGGGTCAAAGATTTGATGATAGACAAACACAGAAGGAGGGCCCATTGACTTCCACGTAGTCCTCAGCTTCCACTGTGTGCTCAGCTTCACCACCAAACACCAAAGTCATTTTTCAGCAGTGGCCCCAGATCACATAGGATACATGCTTCTAGTCTCTGCAAAGCAGCAGACACACCCAGGTGTCAGCTTTCCACAGATCTCTCCCCTGGAGTATTCTCTATGAGTTTCAGCTTGTCTCTGCCCCACTTCTCTGGGATGCCCACTCTACGGCTCTCCTCTGAGCTTCTCTGAGAGCCTCGCTTACCTTCTGGACCACACAGCTGTGGAAAGTCTGATTTCTGTAGGAAGCTCTTTGCTCCTCAGGTCTTGCAGTGGATGGCCTTCCCTGAATGAACCCTGACTAGGAGAGGATGAGGAGCCCCTACACACCTGCTCACAAAAGCTTTTCCACTCTGAACATACTTAATACATAAATGATGGCACATCCAAATGCACCTAGGGCTCCTTTTAATCTGATGTGGTAAAACAGCAGATGTGGAAACAGTGGTTATGAAGGAAGAAGAACTTTATATTCTTAGATCCCTACAAACAGGGCTGTCATGCTATGCAGGGACAAATAGAGAAACACCAGGAAGAGTCAGAAGTACAAAGGCATGGGAAGTGGACTTGACCCAAAGCTTTTACTTGAGTTTTCATGGCAAAGAATATGGAAGGCAAAGTGTGTAAACCAAATAAGTTTAAGAGTGGACAGCAAGTAACTTGGGGTTGGTTCTACACTGTATAAACAGCCATATAAGCCATGCCAGCTGTCTCTGATCTGGCCCTGGATTTGGAACAAGGAGGCTATTGGTTTATCATGTGAGATTTGATATGGGACATGGCTAGTTGTTTATATATTTACCTCATGATCTCAGGAAGTAACTTGATGCCTCTCGCTTCTCTAGGATAAAGGCCTCAGATTAGCAGGACATCAAGAATATAGTTAGCTGTCAACTAAAGCATGGTTTGGAGAGATGACTCGGGGGACAGAAACAAGAGTCCAGACAATGGAACGAAGAGCTCAGGACCATCACCAAGGCACACAACCGGGTCCCAATCGATATACCACCCTTGATCAGAGCTGGAGATTTACGTAGCTGGCTTTTAAAATTACTGTGGAGCAGTAATGCTTCTGCAATTTCCCTTTGCTAATTTTTTGTATCAGGCTGTGCCTTTTTAACACATAGTCCATCAAATTAAGAAGAACCATAGAAGCTTTGTTCTCAAGGCAAGACACCTTGATTTGGTGTCTTAATTAAATTAAGATTTGGGGCCTGATTAAATGACAAGACCGGACTTCAAGCCAAAGGCTGATGTAAAACAATAAGATTTTTGATAGCTATTGGGATATAGCATATGTCTTTGGTGAGGGCATAAATAATCCATGGGCATAGGGTGAATTGTGTATCCAATTAAATAGGATAGTAATTCTTTTGCCAGCTGCTCTCATCTAGAGGTGAGCCTCATTTGCTTCTCTCTGAATGCTGGATGCCCTTTTGACCTACTTTGACTAATAGAATGTTGCAGAAGAGACTCTGAGTAACTTACAGTTTCGGGGCCTTACCAAAAGAGGTAGTCTGTGCACTAGGCACAGTCTTAAAGTCTAATAGTTGTGCTGGAAGGAGTCAAGGCAGGTTGGAGGGGCAAGGCAGAAAACAAGCACTCTGTACGCTGACATCCTCAGCTGAGCTCCCAGCCAGGAGCAGGGCACTTGGGGTAGTTATCTTCTGTGTTCAGCTTGTTTCCAAATGATTGGCAGTTGCAGTTCCTGGCAAACAAAGAGCATCAGAAGCAACCCCATTTAAGCCCTCGTGGGCTTTAGAATCATGAAGGATAATAAGTGGTAATTATTGTTTCTAAGCCACTTTGAGCAGGGACATGGTCACACAGCAACTGCTGAAGCTAGTGAAGAGGGGTGTAAAGATGCTTTCAAAATGTAAGTTGTTAAATCCTTTATCTGACTTTAAACATTAACATCGATCTATGAGCCTTTGACCCTCTCCAAAGACCATCTTCCTCTAAATACCACGGGTCAGAAATTTTCAGGGACACCTTGCATGTTTCATTTGGAAAACTCTTGTCTATCGTCAGAGAAGCATTCTTTTTCAATACCTTATTGTAACTTAGACAAAAATACCTGTAAGACACAAAACTAGACAGTTCTCCTTAGAAGTTGATATGCATGGATGGGAAAGTAACAAGCCTTTCATGAGTTCTAGCCACTATGTTTTCATTTTTATTTTCTACTGCCTCTTGCCAATCTTCATATACTGAAAGTATATCTTTATATTCTTCAAACAAAAAAAAATTTAAAGTTCCTTTTTATATTGATGACTGTGAATGAAGAGGTTGCATGGTTTATTTGTCTGTTCCTAGATGCCGTGTTTCCACTTTGCTATTGTATTGCTTTTAGGAAATCCACATATCATAAGACGATATTGTGTCTGCTTGTCTGAAACTTGCTAATATCTCTCAAACATTAGCTGAAACTTGATTAAAATTATGCAGGCAGTCTTGGGATCCAAGTTAGGGTGACCTAATTTGACATGAGCCCTTGGGCTCTTATACTCTTTAGCCAAAGCAGCTTGAAGTGAGAGACACATGCATGCATAGGTTGTAGATCTAACAAAGTAAATATATATCCATAAGCTAAATTCAAGGTTCACATAAAAATACATTTTTATTTAGTACAAGTGGGTTTTATTTTGTATTTTGATGCATTTAACCCTATCATAAAACACCCCAAGATACAGAGAGGTCAGATATATTTCTTACATTCACACATGTCCTACATGCTTTCCTCTTTGCTAGAACTTGAACCTGTGATGTAAAAGGGTATTAGAACTCTAGAAGTCAGAGCAGTGCAGCAAACCCTCAGCTTAGCACTCACAATGCAGCTGTTTGGTTTAACCTCACTTCCTACAACAGAATGGACAGTAGTATATATTCCCTCTTGACTAATGAGGAGACAAAGCCAGAGGAAGATTTGTCTGGGTTACTGAGCTGGTGAGCTGTAGATACCTTTGGGACGCGGACATCTGAGGCTCACATGCCTGTTGCTTACAGTTCTACACACACTAATCTTGAGAGAAGCAGTGGGAGTCGTGAAGAAGGACTGACTTGCTACTGTTTTATGTCACTCCTGTGCTGATCATGTGCTCCCTTATGGCATGACATTTGAAAGCCCTAGTGACAACTATATACTTTATTGAGGACATAAGAAGGTAAGAAAAGACAAGGAAAATGTGGGAAAGACATAAAATGTGTCTCTTTTCGAATCTCTTGAAGGCAGACTAAATCTTCCTACAATGGCTTAAACAGGCCCCCAGCCACTTGCTCTTGTTATGTAACAGATGGTAGCAGATTCCTTTTCTGCCGAAAATGAGCCCAGCAGGAGGACTCTTTTAAACTTGCTGTTAAGTGGTCCCTCTTTGGTCACTCACAGTCCTAGTGGAACAGACAAGTCTATTGTTCCAAAGGCCTCTTGGCACTCTCAGAGACAGCTGAACTCTTCTGAAGGTGTAGAGTGTGTTTCTGTGTCCTGGAATGTCACAGAAGGGAAGAAAGAATAAGAGAATAAGGACACCAGGCAATGTCAGGTAAGTGACAAGTCTCAGTACTCTGTAGTTTTGACCTATTCTACGTAGAAGAGAAAAGAAACCTCTGCCAGACTTGTAGAGGAATTTGGTCGTGAAAACATAGAAATACTCCAACACACTCATGCAGAAATGTCTTTTCTCAAAGAGAATAGGCCAAAATATAGATGCTACCAGACCAGTTTCTTCTCCTTATATGTTGATACCTTTATGACACAATCTAGGGTATTATAAGAAATTCCATGAGCTAATTAGTTTATAAACAATACAAAAGCATTTCTTGTGCTGTATAGAAAAGCAAGATCCAACTGGATCATTAACAATGGACATAAATGTCTTTCTCCCAGTTATGGGAATTGAAAAATCTGAGATCAAGACATTGACAAGTTCAAGGTTTGGTATGAGTCTACTCCATTGATAGTATCATCTCGTGACGGTGTCCTTACATGGCAGAACAAACTGAGGTGAACTCTGTTCATACGGCAGAAGACTGGAATCAATGGAATAACCCTGCAAGCCTTTATATGTCACTCATCCATTTATGAATGCAGCTCTCTCATGGCCTAATCATTTGCAAGGACCCCTTAATAGATTAAAATTTAACATTTAAGTTTTGAAAGAGACACATTCAAACCATAGCAACCCCTCAAGGTTGTGCCTGATAGTGTCATCATCTTGGAGATGAGCATTTCAATATTTGTGTCTGAAGGATTTGTAGATTTCCAGAGCAATGCATTAAATAATTCCAAAATTGGGTTCTATTTTTTATCATTCCTTTTCTTGTGAGCTGGGAATAAACCAGTCAGCATTTATCCTTGAGTTTGACCTGAATCATTTTCTGGAAGGATGCTGACATGAAGGGAAACCAATGGCCCAGAGCTGAACTGAGCAAATGATTCACAGAATGTGTTTGTCCCTATTGTAGCATGTGGGCTCGATGCTGCCTGGAACTGTGATACTGAAAAGAGAAAGAATCTATCTGAATCTCAAGCACTCATGTTTGTTATTCAGGGTGATTCCCTCCCAATGGTATGCACAAGGTCGCATGAGTTATCACCAAGATGAGCTCTGAAATGCTCACACCAGACAAGAAACACATTCACCAAAATTTACTAATGTGGTTCTGCTTGCTTTTTGTCTGCCTCTCCATCAGGTACTGTTGAAATACACCTTCCATTTCTGAAGAAAAAAAAAACAAGCAAGCAAATAAACAAACAAAAACAACAATAACCAAGCCTTCCATACATCTATTTTCAGAAAAAAAAAGCTACTAGATTTCAGCCATGTCTCAAAGGAATTCACTCTTCACTACAATTTACTTATTTAGAGATACATAGGAAGGCTAATTGATGTCTTGAATATAACAAAAATGACCTCTTGTTGGTTCTCTATGGTTAGTTTGCGAGGAATGGGTGCATTGAAATATTTTGAGCAGAAATTGCAGGTTACATAAGTGGGGCAAAGGAATGTAGAGTCCCTGCTGCAATATGGGTTTCAGGCTTCTTTGTTCACATCTAAACTGACCTGTGGTAGATATAGGAAGGTGAACACCTAAGTTCTAGTCTTCAGAGTCAGCGAACGATGCAGCATCCATGACTAGCCAGATATGTCTGATTCCAGATGTGTGGCCCTGCACCTCCCCTCTCCTGCTGGGCTCATAAAGGTTCATATGTTCCTCTTCTGATGGACTGGAGGTCTGACCTTGTCTTTACCAACTCTCTGAGTTTCATTGCAGAGGGACTTTTTTGCTTCTGAAACCAACTTTGTTACTTATTTTATTAGCCAAAATTACTGGAGAGTTAAGTTTGCTATCCTTAAGACACCTCTGTCATGATTTATGTTTTTGACAGATGGACAATTTCCTACCCCACCCCAGTGAGTATCTTAGTCAGTCTTCTGTTACTCTGCCAAATTATCCAAGCTAATCATCTCATTAAAGCCTGTGGACCAGTAGGGAGGTGGCTCATCATGTCAGGGACTGTGATAGGGTTACGCATTTCATGGCACCTAGGAGAGAAAGAAAGGAGAAAGAAATCCATACACTTCATTACCATCAAGAAAAAGTCCCCTGTGATCTAAAATCTCTTATTAGGTCTCAACTCTTCAAGCTTCTACATCTTTCAACAGTCCCAAGCTAAGGATTATTACCACATAAGCCTTTGGGACAGCAGTCAAGATCTTATGTTTAAGGACACGGTAATGAGGCGTGCCACAGTTTTTGTTTCTCTCTTCCTCTAGGCTCTTGGCTTTGACAGTGATAACTAGTTTGCTAACTGCATATGTGTATGCAGTGTGTGTGCATGTGTGAAGGTCAGAGATCTTTGGTAGGTAATTTCCTTTTTTGTCATCTACCTTATTTAGTGAGATTGGGTTTCTCACTTAACCTGGAGCTTACTGTTTTACATAGACTGACTAGCCAACAAGTCCCCAAGATCTTTATGTTTCTCTCCACTGCTATACATAGGGCTATAGATGCAAACAGCTATGCCTAGCTTTTACACTGGTTCTAGGAATCCAAATTCAAGTTCTCATATTTGTACAGCGAGCACTTTTACCACTGAGCTTTCTTTCCTGTCTGGGCTCAGCCTTTTTGACTGATTTTTTGTTCCTTGTGTCATTTATCCAATTCCCTAGTGGTGTTTTGAAGAAAATTACTCTTATCAATGTCTCATGACCTGCTTTTATTAGAATATAAAGGTATGTAGTTTTAAATACTGAAAAGATGGAGTCAGAAAGAGAATAGAGGTGGGGAGTAAATTAGGTCAATAGCCTAGTATAATAACTACCACAACTGTGCAAATTCTACTTTCACTTGTGCATGTGATATTTTAAAAATCCTAATTTACATAACTCTTAAAGTATGACATTGCAGAAGTATAGAAAGTTGCTAGCCCAGCATAGGTGCTCAATAAATATTCTGTGATGGTAGTGGAACTAAAAGGTCACAGGCTGCAGCGATTAAAATATCTCTGGAGGAATTAAAGGTGTAACTCAGAGGCAGAGCACATGCATAACATCTATGGAGCCAAGTTCCTCACTAGTGCCATTAGAACGAAGAAGGTTAATAGGCATGAACTCTAGATCTATAACTTGCTAGCGTTATGAGTCTGGGGTGATTCTATGTCTTCATTTGTACAATAGAAAAAAGCATATTCTTCATGCAAAGACTTTTTGGGGTAGGAAACATGCTACTTGTGCAACATGACAGGAGAAAAACTCTGGATTCTGAACTCTCAGGCCATGATAGCACCTTAGTTTGTTCTTCTACCATTTTTTTTCCAAAGACAGAAATATCCTTCTAAGCAGGGTAAGGTTTTTCAGCCTTCTTGGTACTGCTCTGCTTAGAATTAACATCACACTTGCAATGTCTCAAAGTGATTGATAGGGATTTCATGACGATTTTATCACTTGGTGGAGGGTGAAAGTTGCTCAGTAATTATTAGCTGGGTTCCTCCATTAAGACCCATTGCCCAAGACATACTCTAATTATCCACACATTCCTGTTAGCCTTTATAGTGTAATTGCTATTCATGGTCCAATTAAGGGGCAATTGCAAGCTGAGGGGGAAAATGAGCTTTATTGCTCCAAGTTTGAAATTGGAGTATCTCAGAACAATAATCTATTCAGGATCTACAGGGTTCCACACGCAGAAATGCCCATGCTGTTGCAGAGAGATAGATGGGATTTCCCTGCTGTACCAGGCTCTCAAAGGAGAACTACCTGGCTGAGAGCAGAGCTTCCAACATATCTCTAATGTTGTATGGTCCAAGAAAGTAGAGGGTAAGGAACTGCTTCTTCAGTGATTTGGGGTGCTAAAAGAAAGTCATCAGGTCATCTGAGCATGTCTATTGGCATGTGTAGAACTCTATGAGTGGAAAAGGATAGCCCTCCCTGAAGGGAATGCCACTTATAAATGCTTAGGACAAATGCAAACACCATCTAGGCAGCAAGTCTGCATTCAAGCCCCTGTTCTGCCTTTGCCCTGGGGCATGAACTTGAAGAAAATTATTTAATGCTCAGTGACCTCATGTTTCAGTTGGGTGGTACTCACCTTTTAGAGTGATTGTAAGGACCAGATGAAATAATGTATGTGAAGCATCCAGCACGTAGTTATTTCTAAGCAAACATCACCATCATCACCATCATCATTATCATCATCATTGCTGGTACTCCTGTTTTAGCACAACTGTACTATTCTGGGAAAGTGTGCAAAGATGTAGTAGATCTACTGATTGTGGCAATACTATCTGGAAGGTCTTAATAAAGGAATCAACATATTAAAGAGATTTCTCTACTAAGCACTCCTGGGAGCATTCAGTTCTTTAATTTGCATTGCAATTCTCAAATGTGATCTATAAGGCAGCAAAGAGCTGAGAAGGCAAGAGTTGAGACTTTGTAGTCAAAGATAATCAACTGGGTCTGCCCTACCTGCACTATTGGTCCTCAGCTTCTGTATGTATAAAATAGTATAATAATAATCCCTTCATGGATTTATGTGAAGACTAAATGAAATATATGAAATGTACTGACCAGTGTGTTAAATAAATGTTAACTTAGCATTATCACTACTATTTATATAGTTTTAAAGGAACCATAACCCCTTTCTACTAAAATCAGAGGATCCAGTACACAAATATCTCCAGAAGATCCACTTTGGAAAATTCTTGGTCTTATTACACAAAGTGAGAAATTCAGGGGAAAAAAAAATCTTATTGCATTTTGCTTGTAGTGGATCTTCGCTAGAAATGCATAAGAATTTTAAAGGTATGTGCCTGTTAGTTGGCCACTAATTGATCAATAAAATCTGTGTGAATCACCTGCTGGAAAGAAACAGACCAGATTCCCATGTAGACTATGATCTGCGGTAGGTAAGAATGGAAACTCACATAATGATCCATTGTCCTCTGGAAAGCAGACTATTTCTTTCCCTTTTCTAGGAGCCAACTCTCCATCACAAAGTACAGACACTTGTTGAATTGTCCTACCTGTGAGAGGCACTATGTTAGACACCATGTTGAAGGTCCTCAGAACATCCTTGTTTTCTGCTCTGGTTCAAACCTCAGGCAAGCACCTAAGGAGGGTAGAACAATTTATTACTGGTCTCAAGGCATTGCCCAATTCTCAGAGACAGTCCTGAAAGGCTTCTGTCCACCTGTGGAAGAGACCGCTAGACCTTTGCATCTGTGCCGTGAAGAATACGCGTTAGCACCTTTCCATCACAGGAAGTCTCAAGCCAGCTCCATAGATCTTGTACTGGAGAAGCAGGTGGGTAAGCACCACCTCTATTTCACCAGAGACTTCATTTCATGCTGAACAGAACAGATCATATTTCCTGCAAGGCTGGCCTCACAGTTCCCAGGTTCCCATTGCTGAAACATTACCCATTCACTCTGTGGCCCATTTATTTCTGCTGCTTATTTCCCAGAGACTTAAGGAGGTGATGTGCATAGCTTTTCCCATTTATGTTGTTTTCTTATGCATAACAAAGATCTGTCAGCTTTTATTTCCTTTAATGACCCTCTGAATTTCTCTTGTCATGTCACATGTCTGATGCCAGCCTGATTTCAGAAGCCGAAATAATCTTTCATGGTGATGAGCTGAAAAGAATTCCTCTCCACCTTGTGCCTCTTAATAGGAAGGACCAAGCCAAAAAGTATCAAAGGGAACTTGACTGGAGGAAATTCAAGATTTTGGGAGAGACAAACATATAAAATCAACTTATAAGTTTTTCCATGTCTTAGTGTCAGATCTTGATCAAACCATTTAAATATTTTATGCCTCAGTGTTATCAACTGCAAAATGGAGTTTACATTCACAGTCATTGTGAGATCATGGTAAGGGCTAGGATGTTACATTCTTCAGTGATAACTCGGTGTCGCAGGGATTATATATTACACGGTCTGCTTCATATTGGCTTCCCAGAGACAGACACATTTGAATATATATCAGCATTGCCAAGGAATAAAATTTTCTTAAGTAATATTGTATACTGATCTGTCTTCCCTTCCTTCTCCTATGGATTATGGATTGGCCATGTAGAGTTTAATTTTTATTTCTACCCCTACTATTCAAAAGAATATGCACTGTTAGAAATTATAGCTATGAATAGGGGCTAGATAAAGCCTCTTCCATTGCAAGAACAGTTCAGGTCATATGGAATGAGGTTTTACATGGAAAAAAAGATGACCCTGAGAGGACGGTGACAGCAGAATATAACAGAGATCCTAAAAGATAGACAAAGTAGAGGAGAGCCAGCCAAGCATAGTTTTCCAACAGATCAAGGACTTCTACTAGGGTCCAAGTCTGAGTGAAGGTGGAAGTTAAGCTCCAATGAGATGGGCTGGGACAGGAAAGGCTCTGTTCATCACTGAGGGGATAGAAGGAAAAGGCAAAGAGTCAACCCTGAATCTTGATGCAATTTAGAATGGAGTTATTTTGCTGTATCCTGATAAAAAGTCACTGGTGTTTGCATATTCCTTTAGGAGCTCAGGGGACTCAGAGCACACAGAATTGTTGGACTCTAGCTGAGGTTTTGGGAGTTTGTCTGAAGTGAAAAGATGGGAGGAGGCACAGACAAATATGCACTCATAGATGCATCACTACTATAACAGTACGGGAGCCAAATATTGACCTACATGGTCACACACAACAGAGGCAGAAAGGAAGCGAATATAGATTTCCTCCCATCTTTCCCTGCTGCACTCACCACCTACACGATGGAGTTTGGTACTCTCATGCTATAACTGTGAATTACTATATCCCAGTGCATCATTGCACACTGCAGGAATGCCCTTCTGGTTTTACAGTAGAAGATGGAAAAACCTGAGACCTGGATGGAGATATGAAAACAAAAAGGGAATGGAGAGATAAAGAAGAAATGAAAGGAAGAGATCAGCTATGAGAGAAAAAACTTCCACAGTAAAGCCTGCTCAGCCTGACCTTAAATAGGCTTTCATTTGTGAAATCCAGTGAAGAGGAATTTATCTTAAGTTCTCCTTAATGTTCGGTACAGGGAATGCCCCTGCTGGGAGCATCTCTATGCATCAGGAGACAGATGCCCTGCATAGATTAATAATGGAAGGATAGATGGTAATCATGTCATTGCCGTCTGAGCTCCCATTAGTATTGATGGGGATTATTTCTTCCCAGCCACTGAATCATCCAGCCGCCCACTTTCTTCTGACGTTGTACACAGCTTTGTCTAGGGAATAGGTCTAAAGCAGATATACATTAAGGGCAGTGTTGAAAAGGGGGTCCCCTGGGAGGCTTGCTAGGGCCTGTGCAGATACAGCTCAGGCTCTGCAAACTCCTCTTGTGATAATCCCTCCGGAGAAGCCAGACACTGCCAGTTACTGGGTCACATTCTATACAGGGTAATAAAAATAGCACCTTGCATTTGAAAAATGTCTTACGATTTCCAAAGTACTTCTCATACCTGCCATCTGATTTTGTCCTCAGAATACACTTCTCTGTGAGGAAGGACAATATCCCAATTGATAGAAAAGAATTCTGTGTTGAAAGTCACCTGCATAACATCACTGATTGTTTTTAAAGCATGAGTGGTCTTTCTTCCAAAGCATGGCTTAATAGGAAGTCAGGAATAGCATGGTCCAAGTCCCTCTACCATCTGCATTCAATTGACATCTGTGATCTTTTCTTGTTCAGGATAAGTCTCCACATCACTGACAGTTCTCCTGACCCATCCTGCTTTATCCCCTTCCATTCACTGTCTCTTTCCCTTTCCTTCCTCCTCACTGCTGTGTGCAGAAGAGGGTAAGGTGACGGACTGGTGTTTCCTTAAAATACAAACCCAAGGAATTACTATTCCTACTCATGTTTTTTCAGAGACTCCCAAGAACAATACCTAGGTCCAGCCTTTCTGGAGTTCTCACATATAATTTAACTGTAGCTGTATCTCTCCAGTGTTTTCGGCATCAGTGCTATCTATGCAATGTTCCCCTTTGCTAATGAGGAAGTATCCCTCCTTTGGGCTCCCGCTCATGTATGCACCTTGCTGGAATTATTGTAGTTATGATCCTTGTGATGATAAAACAGTAGTGAGAATACTAGGAAATGCAGTGATGTGAATACTCCTTGATATTCACTATCAACTAACTTATTTCTTGCACATATCTACTCAGATACATACCTTGCAGCACAGAATGTATGGAGAAAACAACCTAATTATGTGTTTCTCAATACGAATGTTATTTTCTTAGATAGACCTTCCCCAACAACCATCTTCCCTACAACCACATGACTCATACTTCCTGTCTTGTAATTCTCTCTCTCTCTCTCTCTCTCTCTCTCTCTCTCTCTCTCTCTCTCTCTCTTTCACTCTCTCTCTAATATTGTATGACATTTTGTTTGTGTTCTGACAAGCCTGGCTGGAGATCAGAGGATGGAGCTAGCTACTAGTTAACTATAGAGACCTGGCAGTTGTGGCACAGGTCTATAATCCCAGCACTCTGGAGGTGGAGACAGGAAGTGACAAGATGGGGTGGAGACAGAATCTCAGCTTTTTGGATTGAGAAAAAAAACAATTGGTGACTGCTCCCGGTTCTTTTATCTTCCAGGTTTTTACCCCAGTATCTGACTCCTGGTTTTTATTTATTAAGATTAATTAGATTAATACTTTATCTGGTGCCCAACGTGGAGTTCGAACCAATAACCCTGAGATAAGAGTCTCATACCGACTGAGTAAACTAAAAAAATTAAACATTGTGTAGTCACAGCTCATTGTATGCATGTCCACACGTAGTTATGTCCTGTCTCTAATACCACTACTATTGACAAGGTATAAACTACGGGAGAGCAGAGAGTGTGTACATTATGTCAGGCACGTGATTGATTTCACATCAATTTGAATATATTAAGGGATTCTAGACAGCTGATATAGCCTGTTATTTCTGGGTGTGTCTGTGATAATTTTTCTACTGGACATTAGCATTTTGATTGATAGAATAAAAGAACATGACTCTAACAGTGTAGATATTCAGCTCCATGCCTTTTCAGTTTATATTCTATTTGGTAGAACCAAAAGGCAGAAGAAGAAGAAACTCTATTTCTTCTTGAACTTGAACCTCTGCCTTTTTCCAAATTTAAACATCAATGTTATTAAGTTCCAATACCTTCATCTCACACCAGGTCTCTAGATTAGAGGTGGAAGATGACAGGACCTACTCATTCTTCGTAATTGCATCATGCCAATCCTTAGAAATGAATCTTTTTCTGTTTAGCTAACATATGTATGATGGAACCTAGTTCACTGGACAACTCTAACTCAGATATTAGTCCTTTTTACGACGTATCCTCATGCTCAAACTCTGTCCATGGATCAAGTTATTGAATAAATGATGTCCATTTAGACCAGCAGTTCTTAGAGGTCACATATCAGATACATCGCATATCAGATATTTTCATTATGATTCATAACAGTAGTAAAATTAAAGTCATGAAGTAGCAGCAAAACTAATTTTATGCTTGGGAGTCATCAAAACATGAGGTATTATAGGGTTGCAGCCTTAGAAGGTTCAGAACCACTGATTTATATGATAAGGGACCCAAGGTCAGCCAGCTGCCCATGAGTAGAACTAAGAGCTGATTCAGATGTTCCTGACCCTAAAAGCCAGTCTCAGGGTCATAGGACAAAGAAAACTATGTTCCAGTACATATGTTTACTTGTTTAGCACCCGAGTAGAAAACCATGTCTTAGAACTTAACTGGGTCTCATAATTCCACATTTGTGTGTCTCTGAAATAAATGTCTTTTGATGTGTAGAATGAGATCGCATTTCACAAACAGCTCTCATGGATTTTGGCATAGTCATTGAGACCATAAAGTTGCTGATTTGCTGAATAACTATGAAGAAAATAAAGTATTATTTCAAAAGTTAAACTGTTCTATATTATTTTAGATAAATGATGCAAGGAATAGTGAAAAGCCCACCACTGCCAGAAGCAGCCTTAGGGAACTTGCTCTAAATGGATGCTCTCAGGATCTTGCCAGACATTGGGTCTATAATTCTGGGGATGTCGTCCTAATGCCAATTTTTCTCGAAGCCCTGCACTTGATTCTGGCTCACACCAAATGTTGATCATTACTTCTGTAGGTTAAAGAGCAGCATTATTAAATGTAATAGAAATGACCCTGGATTGCTACCAGTTTTTCCAGACCTGAGAAACTATTGTCTCACAGTGGAAGGAAGTGCATGATACAGCCACAGCTGTCTCTTGAATGCTCATCTTGCAGCCCTCCCATCATGTCACAAAGTCTTGCACGTTTTCACACCCAGTGCCTCTCTTGTCTTCTACAGTAACTTCATGCCTATGTCAGGAACCAATGCAAATGGATCTTCCCCAGTTCTGGCACTGCCTTTCACTAATCCCTCATGCTCATGCTTTCTATGTCTAGAGGACTGTAGCCTGGTTCCAGAAACTCCTGACATCTTATCTGAACCTCAGATCCTACTGCTGGATCTGCAGCTTACCTACTATGTCGGGGACTATTGCCCCAACATAGAAACTGAAGCTTTTCCCCAAATGTGTGCTCGGAGACACACGGAAAGAAACAAGCTTTCACACCATCACAGTTTAAAAGGCTTCTCTTATTTTTATTTATTCTATTTGCCTCAAATTCCTTCTGCTCTCTAAGGCTCTCTTAAAACCACTTCCCTCTCACTGCTTTCTAAACTCTCTCCCCTCTGCAAACTGCTCCCTGCTCTTTTTCTTCTGCTCTGCTATATTCCTAATTATCTCTTTCTTGCTCTGTTGTTTTTTTTCCTCTCTTCCTTTGAGGGGCTGATTCATATCTTGGCATTTCTCTCAGCATCCACACTGGCATTCACACCTCAGCCAGGAGAGATAGCTGCCTTCCTGGGGCAATCTACAAATGAATCAGAGAAGCTGGAGCAAAAACCTCGGCTATTGTCTTTCTAAATAGTCGCCTTCAGCCGCGAACCTGCACGGCGTCCTTAGTCTAGCAGGTATCAGAGTCCACACTACTACTGCATTGAGAAAGAAAAACTGGCCCTAACTTTCAGGTGATATCAAATATTCTCTTTACTTTATTTGACCTGCTGCCTGTCAAATTTAATTGCTTACAGTACCTACATTCCTGGAACTAGTACTCTCCTTCAGTAACAGTCAAAACTGGAACAATTCCTCAGAGATGTTGGGGCTGAGCTAATTGCTGTTTTAATACAGAGGATCCCAAATTAATTGTTTTAAAGAATTCTTTTCTATGATCAAACAACTCTGACACTGAAATTTCAGACTGTCTTGGTTGGGGATGGGGTGTCAAAATTTTAAGGGTCAAGCTATTCCTTAAAAACCAGTATACCTTCAACTTTGTCCTCACTGACAAGAGGCACATTCCTTCCTAAATTGATCCTTTCCATTTTGAACACCTCAGGAAGTGCCAATATCTCCATATGGCCTCAGTTGACTTCTCCATTGTGTCTGCCTATAATTCCTGGTTCTACAAGCCCATTTAGCTTCTGTTCCCTACAACTAACCATGCCAGAGGATTCATTGATGACTCCCAAGGCATCAGCACTGTGGCTCTAGAGAAGCTTCTGGAGTTATAAGCTTTCATTCTCAACAAACCTGCATCTATTCCTTCAATTAAATGAAAGTCTTTGCAAGGCATTTGGTGTCACAACGCACTGTTGCAATATTTCCAAGTTATGGAATTAGATCCCAGTACTGATACAAGATAAGGAAAGATCTTTATAATCGTGCCCAGCTCTGCCTAGAACTCCCTAGAAGCTTATCTCTGTGAGCTTGACTACTTCTACTTAAGAATAGTTTCATTTTGTTTTTAGAATATTCCTTGTGAAATTAAAAGATTAGAAGGATACAGAAGAACATCCAACCCTCCTCCCAATCCCTGTAGACACACTATGAGGGTACAAGAGAGAAATATAATAATGGGAAAGATTATTAAAACTCATTATCTAGGGTCAATGGACAATTACCCTGACCTCATTCAATCTCAATTTTCTCCCCTCTAAGAATGGGTGCCACATCCCTCTTTGAAAAATGAAAATAGATAATATCTGAACATTACTGATGAACAGTTATTAGTATTAAAAGGCAGGTAAATATTCCCTAGTATAATCCTCAATCCCTAAATCTAAGCGTTTCTTCATCATTACCTCTTTTCTAGAGTGATGCTCTTCCTGTGTCTGTAGTCTTGTAGTAGGTTTCATATCAGTTCTTAATTTTCTTTCATATTAATTCCTGGTGACTATCATCCAGGTTACTTCTGCTGTCACTCCTGTTGGTGCTCTCTCTGCCTAGAAGTTCTCCTATCTTGACTCAGCACTTTGGAGCTCTACATCCAATTCTACCCACCTGCCACTAACTAGAATGAACTTCCAGTAACCTACTTTGAGCTGAGAAGGTTCCTAAAACATCAAGAACTATCCTTCTAAAACAGAGATCACAAACTCCGAGTATAAGTAGAGAAACTTAAACTATGACCATAACCTGGAAGACCATCTGTTTGCCCCAGTCACCCAGCCCCAAAATAATCACACAGAAACTGTATTAACTAAATCACTGCTTGACCTCTTAGCTCTGACTTCTTATTGGCTAATTCTTACATCTTAATTTAGCCCATTTTTTTAAATCTGTGTATCACCATGGGGTCATGGCCTATCAGCAGAGTTTTAGAACATCTGTCTCCAGTGGCAGTGGATCCATGGTAGCTCTCTGAATCCACCCTTCTTCCTCCCAGCATTCAGTTCTATCTTCCCTGCCTACCTAAGCTCTGCCCTATCAACAGGCCAAGTCAGTTTTCTTTATTCATTAATGGTAATTATAGCACACAGAGGGTACCCCACATCAGATCCTCAGAGGAGGAAAGAGCTCAGAAGGAGTTCCCCTGAGTCATGGAGCAAGAAGATAATTTGTTCATGGATGGCTGGGCTATGAAAGTCTTTGTTTATTGGTCTAGATTTCATGGCTCTAGAAAATACTGTGTAGGCTGCCAAGGAAGGGAAGCTATTAAACAGTCCTACCCAGCTAGAATATCTATGGAGCACAACAATTACCAGTGTGGTAAGATATGCATAAAGGTGCAACAAGTGACTCCCACGATCAACAACCAGTGGCCTTCAACAGCTGTTTAATTGACCAGGACTAGTATTAAAAGCCTACTCAACAAGAAATAAGTCATTCCTGGTATTGGAAGCCTAGCCAGTTTCTGAAGGCTAGTGAAGTCATGGACCTTAGAAAAGATCTACTACTACTACTATTACCGCTATTACTACTGCTTTGCTACTCTGTCATAATTTCATGCTGAGTTCTAAATCTCACCTTTACACCCACAGATAAGTGTAGCTACCACCCCTCATCAAATAAACTTCTATTTACAGCAAATGGAGACCATCATAGAAAACCACATCTAGAACCAGCACAGAAATCAACAGAGTAAAGAGAACTTACCGTGAATGAATGTACCTACAACGCAGCTTCTGCTTCTATGGCTTAGTGAACAGTATGGAAGAGGGAACAGAATGATTCTAAGAGTCAGAATGGCACAAAGTCTGCCTGAAAAACAGACTTTCTTAGAATTGGCTGCATAAATAATACCAGGACAATGGTAATATCAATGAATATATTGATGTGGGAGGAGGAAATTTTACAAGCTCTCATATCTAAACAAAGAAATACAAACCAACACAGCTAACGACTGCTGGCACAGGGAGAATTTAAAGGTTGAGCCACACTACAGTTGTCCAGTGCAAAGCAATTGGCCCTGAAACCATCTAGTAATCTACATGAAAACAACAAAAACTGAGTTAGCAAGTTGTACTCTCATGCGTGTGTGTGCGCATGCACACAGACACACACAATGATAATAAGATTCTGAAATGATTCTGTCCTCAACATATTTCTACCTGTAGTTTGGTAATAGACGATCAACCTGAGTTATTATATGTTACTCATCTTCAAATCACTTTTCAGTTCTCTTCACCATGAAAAGAAATTGAGTTCAGCTTCATGGGCAATAAAAAGGGACAAAATGTAATTCATAGTTCAAGGAAGTTATGAATGACTGGGAGAGATAAGAGGAATGATGGTCATGACTAAAGACCTCTAAAATGCTATCCCATTGGAGGATAAAGGTGATGTGTATTTACCTTCTATTGTCTTTGTCCAAAAGCATTTTTAAAATTTAAAAACTTACAGGCTCCAAAGCCACAGAGAAACCCTGTCTCGAAAAACCAAAAAAAAAAAAAATTAAAAACTTTGTCCTTGTAATACTTTCTGCTACACTACGTTGTGGGTTCATTATGATCTCCATTTAATCATTGTGAGAACTGAGGCTCAGAAGGGCCAAATAAATTTCCAAGAAGCCAACTAGTAGACAATAAAAGGGACCTTAAGCACTCTGACTCTTAAATTCTGTCTGTTCTAATAGCTCTCATTAACTCTAAAGAGAGTGAAGGCAGAGACACATTTGTGTTGCCTCTGGGGAGAGGGACTGCTCTACTGCTGGTGAGCAGGGAAACAAGTCATTTTTTAAGAAAGGGAGGGATCATAGACGTACTTTTCTAAACTTGCAACTGTGAAAACAGAAGTATAGTTTTTCTCATTATTTCTTGATAGGAATACCATAGATTGGAGTGTCTAAGTAACCTCATGTGGGATCATTGATGGCTACAACTGAGAAACATCTAATGAGGCTGCATTGGAAATCTTCCCAGAATATCATCTTGAATAAATGGGTCATGGAAATTTTCTAAACTGTGGTCTCAGAAAATAGATGATAGATTAAAATACTCAATATTTTAAACTGAAAACATAAAAGGAACAACTAGGTTGGCAATCTTAAAGAACATGTTCTTACATATAGAAGGTGATGTCATTTTCCTTGTTTTCCTTCTAAATGTGGAATATAAGGTCTTATTACTAAAGGCACAATACACTTTGACACGGGGCTTATAATAAATGGGCTGAAAGAGACATTAAAATCATCTCCCTAATAACCATTTTGTAATGTCCAACAGTGCTAAGTGCCAAATGAAAAATCTAACAATAGCCCTATTTTTTTGTAAAACCTATGAAGCACAACAATGTCCAGTATATCAAAATATCCTCGAGAGTGAAATCATGACACATATGTCTTAGAGGTAACCAACAGCCATCTAGTTAGACATTAAGCCCACTCAGTAGGAAGGAATTATGCCTAGTAGTTTAGACTTAACCAACTACCAGGGGCCAGAGAGGTCATAAACTCTGGAAGAGAACCCACTACTGCTAGTTTTCTAGACCAGTATAATTTATAGTTATTCCAAAAACATATTCTCATTCCCACAGACTAAGTGTAACCTTCACTCTTCACCCGAAAAGAAGTTTCTTTCCACAGCAGATGGAGACCACTGTAGAAATCCACATCTTATTAAAATGCAGAGAAAACAGACTATGGGTTATTATCTTAGTTACTTCTTTATTGTTGTGATAGAATACCTTATAGGAGAAAGAGCTTTAATTGGGCTTTCAGCTTCAGATATCTAGAGTCCATAAATATTATGGTAGAGTGCATGGTGGCTGGCAGGCATGACACTGGAGCAGTACCTGACAACTTAACATCCTTAGACAAAACCACAAGACAGAGAGAGACTTTGAATGACAGTCTTTTAAAAGGACACCTCCAGTGACACACCTCTTCCAAGGCTATACCTCCTAATTCTTACCTGTTGAAGGAGGCCACTTGTTTGTTTCCCAGATGCTCAGCCCTGAAATAATCACACAGAAACTATATAATTTAAATCACTGCTTGGCCCATGAGATATGGCTTCTTATTGGCTAACTCTTACATATTAATTTAACCCATATCAATTCATCTGTGTATTGCCATGTGGCTGTGGCTTACCAGGTGAAGATCTGCCCAGCTTCTCTTTCTGGCAGGGGTTACATGGCTTCTCTCTGACTGTGCCTCCTTTCTCCCAGCATTCAGTTTTGTTTTCCCTGCCTACTTCTGTTCTGACCTGCTCTGCTATGGGCTCAAAGCAGTCTCTTTATTCACCAATGGTATTCATAACATACAGTGGGGAATCCCACATCACCTCCCCTTTTCTGTTTAAATAAAAAAGAAGGTTTTAACTTTAACATATTAAAGTTACATATAACAATATAGGTATCAAGCAAAAATTATAGTTACAATATTTATATCTACTTTATTTTTATCATAACTAAGGAAAACTATAACTATAAATTCTTCAACTTCATCAAAGACTCCAGAGGATATAATATTATCTAAGAAAACAGGAAGTGTATTGTAAGCAAATTCCAAAAAGAATTTACAGAAACATTTCACAGCCTAAGTATTTCTACCAACTGGGGATCAAATATTCAAATACGTGAGTCTATGAGGGCTTTCAAAACATCACAGATACCAACCCTAATTGATACATCAACCGTGCAACTCCTAACAAAGGCTTAGGGGAAAATTATAAAAGATGGGCAAAAAAGTTTTTAAAAGCCAGATGACTAGGAAGTCTGCTGCATGTTAATATCTTCTATGTGTGGCAGGGAAGCTACATATATACAATCTCAAAAATGTGGTATTTTACATAAGACTTGCATAAAACCATTGACATGTTAACATTCATTAAATAAATCTCACAAGGCCCCACCTCTAGATGAGGAACTTAAGTAATTAATGATAGTTGAGATGAAGAATCAGTCTCCTACAGAAAGGCACTCCTGACAAATTATCTAAACCCAAGGTTCTCAGTCCTAAAAACATATAATTGCAAGCTACAATAAACAGACTTAGAAAGATATGTTTCTAACATATAACATAAAATGAATATAACAAATAATTATAAAGTAATAGGTTATGAATTTGATAGAGAGTTGGGAAACATAGCAGGAGTTGAGGGGGAAGAGGAAAGAGTAAAAATGATATAAATACAACAAGTACCTAGAAACTTATAAAAATAAAATTTAAATAAAATAATCAAAAAAGAAAAGAAAAGACAGAAAAGAAAATAATTACTTTGTAAAGTTAATTCACAGTCATAAATTCTTCTCAGTGCTTGCTCATAGACACTGATTGGGTTTTAAATAGAAGATATGGAGATGGACATTGAGGAGCAAAGGCAGTCAGTAGCTGCAATACTTGTTTATGATACAATAAAAATATAGTCATGGTGCTTCCAAGGGTTTCCATGTTGAGAGAGTTCCTATGAAGAAGAAACTCACATAGAAGAAAGCAGAGCTGAGGATAGTAGGAGAGTTAGGAAGACCAAGCATTAATGGACCCTCTCACATTTAAAAATACCAGAAATCAGGCCCAACCCTAAATTTTGTTACTGCAAAAGTCATTATGTTTTGCCTTTGAGCTTGTTATTTTGTATAGGAGTTATCTTTACTCATAACCAAGAGCCCTGACTCATCTGGAAATGAGCTCCTGCTGACTCTCCTGCAGTAAAGACACAATCAGGTACATTGCAGATCTCAGAGTTATTATCAGAATGAGTGAATTATCATGCTCATCCTTATAAACAATTAAGAACTCACAGAACTGCCATCTCCTGATATCTGTCCCTGTCCCTTCAGTTACTTTATACTATCTTGGCTCATATGTGAAAACATTTGTATCTATCTCTATTGTATAGGAAGAATGCTGTTTTGTTCCATTATCTTTCTTTTTTAATGCTTGTTTAAAGTATTCTGCAAATAATACATAAATATTTGTTCATCACAAAAGATCCATCCACTTCATCTCTCTCCCATTTGGATTGCAGTAGAAGTCTGATATACAGTCCAATAGGTATCCTTTACACTGTCATATGTAGTTAACGAAGGATCAAGTTGATTATAATCTTTGAATAAAAAACAACATATGCTTTCTTTAATGTAAACTGAGGGAATGAGAAGAGTGCAACTACTGGAGTTTGGATGAAGCAGAGTGAGCTGTTCAGATTGCTGTTGAAATGCCATGATGAGTACTCGGAAGTTTGTCACTTTTTCTATCTACTTTTGTTCATGTTTGATATATAAAACCATAAAAATTTCACTCTAAACCAAGTATGTAAACAGTATAAAGATTCAAAAATTATAAGAATAACAAAACAAGAAACTGAATTTATCATATTTCTACCATTCATAATTTACTATAGTTAAGGCTATCTTACTGAATCATTTTTAGAAACTTACATGTGTACAGTTTCCCAATAAATGAATGGTTCTTTCTCTATTGTTTAACCAAATTTAAAATATGCATGTTTTAAAAAATTGTTTCTTTTACTTTTTACAGTTGTAACATTGTTACATCATTCCCCCTCCCCTTCCTTTCCCAATTACCCTCTCTTGTTCTCTTTCGTGTTCATGGCCTCTTTTTACATTACTCACTACACACACACACACACACACACACACACACACACACACACACACACAGAGAGAGAGAGAGAGAGAGACAGAGACAGAGACAGAGACAGAGAGAGACAGAGAGAAAGACAGAGAGACAGAAAGAGACAGAGAGATTTCTAAATACATAAGTAAAACCTGCTCAAGTTGGTATAGTACTTGTATGTATATGTTTTCAGGGCTGACCATTTGGTATTAGATAACCAATTGGTGTGTTTCTTCCCTGGGGAAGACTATTTCTCCTCTTTTTAACACTCCTTAGGTGCCTATAGTTCTTTATCTAGGGTTGAGGTCCACTGAGCTTTCCTCCATACACATTAGCTTCTCTATTGGCTTCATCCTTGTTCCGTTCATATTTAGACAAGCATGTTGGTAAGTCTTTATGGGCGTGTAGCATCTAACATTCCCAGGAAACACAATCTCATAGCAAATTCCCTGTTCCTCTGGCTCTTACACTCATCCCTCCCTCTTTTCCACAATGATCCTTGAGTTTTAAATGCATTATGCTGTAAAGGTATCAGTTGTCACTGGGATCCATAGCACTCAAATTTGACTTAAGATGCACTCAACAAAGGGAAATTATGCCTGGCATTGTAAACTTAACCAACTACCCAGAGCTGGAGAAGTCATGGGTTTTGGGAAAAACCTACAATGGCCACTTTATTAAACCAATATAATCTCTAACTATATTCAAAATGTTAGTCCCTATACTCACAGATATGTGCAGTTTTCACCCTTTATCAAAATGTTCTTTGTAAGAAGTAAAGACCACTCAGAAAATCATAACCCATCAAAACACAGTTTGAAGCCTAATATACATGATTTGCTAATATAAGGATTTTTGTTTTGTTTTGAGTAATATTTTACTTGATTTTTATTTACTTTTGATAGGATTGAACCCAGAGCTTTGCATATCCTAGGCAATTACTCTACAACTGAACTAAATCCTTATCTCATAGTATGTTTTTATAATTTTTTACTGTCTATTTTTCTATTTAGGATGATTAATATCTATATTTCCATGTTTTCGTGTGTTTGGTATTTTTCACCCCAATACTACCATTCAAATACTAACCATTTAAACAATTCTTTTACCTAAGAGTTCAGTGTAAGTCTTTTTTTTTTTATGCCCTAAACTTTTTTGGAAGGGTCCATTATAGTACAGCAGAATAATACTATGATGTGCAGATATAAGGCACTGGGTTCAGCCCCTAGAAACAAGAAGAAAGAGAATGATAAGGAAGAGAAGGGATACAGTTATGGAGGAATATCAGTTCATTTTAATGATCCACATGGAAGGGATATACCCATAAAATTGTACAGACTTCAAAATAATCTAATTTTACATTCTGTCACTTCCCATTCTCCACCTGTCCCTCTACAGTAAAAGGCTACTGTCTATGTATTTGCCTAGTTACATTTTCTACACACGAAAGCATGCAATATGTGGGCTTTTGAGATGAGGTTTTCTCTTAACATAATGATGGCAAGCACTTTTCTTATAATAGGTTATCTGTTTTGTGGATATGCCACACTCTGTTTATTCACTGGCTAGTTTAAATGTGTTTCAACTATCTTCACTTTTTTACTGTCCTTATTTATTTCTTCATATCTTCACCTCCATGTATCTGTGTGTGTGCCTTTCTGTGTGTGTGTGTGCATGTGTGTGAGTGTGCGTGTGTGCATGTGTATGTGTGTGCTTTGATCATATTCACCCAATTACTTTTCTTATCTTCCTTCTTCTTTTTACTGAGTCCCACCTTTGCTTCAAGTTCTCATCACATCTCCTTGCCATTTGCAGTGTGTCCCACAGCATATAATCAGATTTTCTTGCCTAAGCATGAGTGGGGAGCTATTTTCTGGCACATGGAAAATTTACCAATGGCTGGGCAATATGACTTGCCCTCTCTCCAGAACCATTAACTGCCTATAGCTCTCAGGAAGGCATGGAGCCCCTGGAGCTCTTTCTCTATCCTCATGGAGTATTGGTGGACTCAGTCTTGTGTGCCTGCTGAGCTTGTGAGTAGAGCAACCATACATGCCCAGAAGACAGCATTTTACAGCAGCCTTGGAGTGGGTCATATAGATGTCCTATTTAATGACTGAGTACTCCGCTGCCACTTCTCTGTACATTGACCAGCTGTTAGTCACTGCATGGTGAGTCACACCAGCTATGATGCCTACTGCAACAGAAGCATCTCTGACCATGGTTGAGAGCCACACTAATTGGACTGATTGTTGGTGCTTACATGAACTCTCTACAATAAGCCAACCCGTTCTCCCCTCTGAGTCAGTCTTAGTTATGCTCATTCTTACGCTGTGCCAGTTTGAGCCGTGGGCAGTATTTCACAAGTAGAGTCTCTGCTCCGCTCACACTTGTGTTCATGTCTTACAGACTTAGGAAAATTCTGGACCTGTCCCTGTCTAGACCTTGTCAAAGTCCTAAATGCTGTTTCAGGATTGCTACCAGATTTTCAGCTCCTAATCTCTTTCATATCTGATTCAAAGTTTCTTTCCCCAGTCCCACAGTGTTTTGTTTGCCAGGCTTCAGCATAGTTCCTTACCTTGGTCCTAGACCCTGATTCTCAGGCTGCTGAGCCACTGAGCCACTGTAGCAGCAAGTCTTCTGGGAAATAAGTCTTCTGTTCTCTTGGTTGCCAGTCCTGAGCACTGGGTCACAGGGACAGAGGTTTTTCTCAATGTCTCCTTCTGCTATTGCTGGAGCTGCTCTAGGTGTGCTCCACTCCTTAGCTGCAATGGCCACTGCTTTTCTCTGAGCCTTCATCCAGCTTCCCTGGAAACTTTGCCTGGTCTTGCCTCATGTAGTCCTCCATTTTTGAACTTTCCGTGTTCTGAGTATGTCTCTATACACAAAGGAAACAGTAATGAACAAATTTGATGTTGGAGGAGAGGGCCCACTTGTTTGTCTCAGCCGCCC